>WMHX01000215.1:0-132526 GCA_013420875.1 Thelonectria rubi | reverse complement strand
GAGTAGCCACCCAGCTCGGACTGGGCTGAGGAGGGTGGGAGGAGGAGCGAGTCGGGGGGGGGGGAGGAGGAGGGGGGGTTAAAGCGATGCGGCACAAGACAAAACGGGGGGCCGGATGAGAATCGACGCTGGAGCGTGTTAAACAGCCAAAGGGCCCGCAAGAAAGGGAAAACCGGGGGGGTCGATTCGAAGGGGTGGGGGGGAGAAGAGGAAAAAAAAAAGAGGAAGTAGAGCTGTGCGGTGATGAGACGAAACGCGGCTCAGCGCGGCAGTCGTGCGTGGTTGTGCGCAGGGTCGTAGGCGCGGACGAAGGAGCGTGCGAGAAACGAAGCCGGTCGTGGGAGTTTTTGGTATGGAGTAGCAGCAGGAGCCCAGGCGCTGGGAGGGGGGGAGCTGAAGACGTCTGTCGTCCAGTGGGAGGTGGTGGTGGGTGGGACTTGGAGAGGGAGTTGAACGAGACGAGACAAGAGGAGAAGAAGAGAGCCCCCCCCGAGTAACAAGTCAAGGTAGACTCGTGGTGTGCATGTGTGCGCAGTGTGTGTGTGTCCAGTGCGTGCCTGGCGGGTGCAGCAGCAGTAGTGACGGCAGCCCAGGCTAAAATCCCAGCAATAGGTAAGCTGTCGTGAGAGGACAACGGGCCGGCAATTGATGATGCGTCTCCAACGAAGCCGTAGATGCTAAGTACTTTAGTATCCGTAGGTAAGTAGATATTAATTACAGCGCGTGGTCGCAACACAGATCCAGGTACTTACCTGTTGGTTCGCGGGTGCCAACTTGCAACGCCAGCCAGTCGTTGACTCGTTCCAGCCAGCGCCGGGCACCTAAAATTACCCATGATTACTATCTGACAGGCTTCCCAGCCAGCCCCCCCTTCGAATCGAAAGAAAGCAGCCCAACTGCCACCCACTAGGACGGATTGGCGACGGACAATGGAAAAAGACAAGTGGGCCTTCTCCGTGCTTCAGCATCAGGTACCTCCACTTGCTAGCCACGCCGGCGGGGTACCTCTCCGCTTAGCTGGGAGGCGCTGAGGCGCAGGGCCGCTGGAGACTGGAGACTGGAGACTGGAGTCCCTTCATCCTTTTTTGCTCGTCGAACGGCCGCAGCCTTTCCATTGGGCGTCCTCGGATCCTCTTTCAAGCCTTGAACGTGCTCGTCCTCCTTTTTGTCTATTCGTCTCTCTTCTCGACCTGGCCATGACCCCCCCCAGGAGCCCAGCCAAGTCTCTCTCCCGCTGGCAAGGAGGCGGAGCTCAGGATCCTCAGGTCAAGGGGACTGCAATTTCCAGCCACGGCAGCAGCATGTACCGATCTCCAGTGCTAATGAAGGGCCCATGTACGAAGTACTTTGCAGGTGCTGCCGGCCATCCATTGTTGCACCATGTGTCACCTCCCGTTCCCTTTTCATTGCCCGTCCGTAACGCGCGCCCGCCCCCCCCCGTTTCGTCCTTGGTCGTTTTGGCAAACCCGACACCAGAGACTCGCCGGCCGGACAAAGAAGCAGCCCTCCCGAACGCTTTGGGAGTGTCCTTGCAAGTCCTATGCAGCCACCGAGGGCCCAAAGGGCATGGGGGAGGGTACCCAGATAGGCATGGCATGGATGCCCGGGCGGCCAGAGTCTGCCTCACAGGTAGGACTCGATCATCAGGTAATAATCAGGTCCCGACCGTCCTATAGCCAACCGCCTCCCGGGCTCAACGGCGAAATGTGCACATTCTAGGTAAGGGCTCCCTGGGCGAGCATCGACCAACCAGACGTCCCGCTTCTTTGATTCGAAAGAGAGAAAAAATGATAAAATTACTCCGACAAGAGGTCGAAAGCACTGCATGTCATCTTTTTCCCTTGACGCGGTTGCCTAGGAGGGGAAGAGGGGAAACGCTCCTCTCTCGCTCTCTCCTCAGCCTCCGTGTTAGACCGTGAGCTGCCCGGCTAGGCTCATTGCTCTCCCGGGCTGCCGTCATAAGAGCGGCGTTTGAGCCTGAGCTGATGAGAACTATCGCGGTGCTAGAGCCAAGAGAGCCTGGCGCTCTTCAAGGGGAAAGGGCATCTCATAAGACTGATTTCTAAAAACAGGAGTCGGACGGACTCCTGCTATCCAGATGCTGCCTCGCATGTGAAAACAACACTCTCACGGATTTTGCCCATCGCACAGCCTTGTTCCTGCAAGGCCCCTCCCCCTCTAGGTACGCTTTTTGTCTCACACCGTTGTCGCCCATCATCTCCAAATCTCAGCCTGAGGCGGCCACGTTTTTTTTTTTTTTTTTTTTCCCCGGGCCAACATTTTTGCGATGAAGATCCCGTCATGTGTGTGGATCCTTCCGGGGAAAGTGAGAAGCCATATCCGCCGACGAAAGTACTGCTACATACGTATCTTGAAGGAGCCAAGGACTCACACTCACACTTGCAATTGCAAGTTCCAAGGCACACGCCCGTACCTCCTTAGTACTTATGCAACGATACGGGTTCTGACAGGGCCCTTTTTTTGGGAGTGTGGATGTTGGGTCCCCTCCCCCCCCCCGTGGAGAGCCTGCATGTATCCTCGTGTCCCTCGTGTCCGGGCCGCATTCCAAGCATCAAAGGCCAGAACATGATCGCATACCGTACCCGGGGGGGAGTAGTTTCGGACATGCATTGCAGCGAGGTGTTTGTTGTGGTTTCTCAAAGACACGGCACAAGGCACAAGGCATAAGGCATAAGGCATAAGGCATCTCTCCCCCGCCCGCCCTGCTTTCACGAACGATGTGACATTGTCCATTGGCACTGTTGGATCGAGAGGTGATGTGTAAGCATACAGAGCAAGCTTCTTAAAATAAAACCCATGCCGTGCTGCCTCAGCAAATGATTGCATCCTGAGATGCTCGCCTTTCGACCCCTCCTCTGGGGGCCCCATCAACCCAACATTCGACGTCATCCTACCAAGGAAAATAAAAAAGAACAACACCAACCAACCCCACACCAGCTGCATATCTGGACCATCGTATGGCACACTCATCACCCTCACGCACCATTCACCAGCTGCCCAATCCGCTTCTCAATCTTCTGCCGCCCCTCAAACGTCCGCCACACGTCGTGCGGCGCGCCGTCCACCACGTCCCAGTGCCGCAGCTTGTCCGTCAGCTTGGTCAGGTCCCGCTGCTTGCGCTCCCACTCGCGGCTGGCCTTGACGTGCTTGCCGCTGCTAACCACCACCAGCGGCGTCTTCCTGTCCTGGATGCTCCGGCTCGTCTGCGCGTCGCGCCGCGTAAAGGACCCGGCCACCAGGTTCTCCTGGAGCTTGGCCAGGATGTGCTTGCCGCCCTGCCGCGCCGCCCGCCCGTAGACGCGGTCCCGGCTGGTCCGGCCCCGGAGCGCGGCCCCCGGGATGCGGTCCAGCCCCAGCGGGGACAGGACGCCCCGGAGCCAGAGCCAGAAGCCCGTCGACGGCCGCCCGACGGCCCGCGGCAGCAGGTCCTCGTGCAGCGGGTCGACGAGCACCAGGCCCTTGATGGCGGCGCCGTGCCGCGCCGAGAAGACGCGCGAGTAGATGGACCCGATGCCGGCGCTCGCGAGCACCCACGGCCCGTCCTCGCCCGCCTTGGTCAGCGCCTCGCTCAGCGCGTCGACGACGAAGCCGGCCGACGACGGCGACGGCGACGTGTCGGACCACCCGAAGCCCGGCCGGTCGGCGAAGCAGTACCGCGGGAACGTCCCGTTGCGCACCGCGCCGTCGGCCAGGGCCCAGAACTCGTACTCGACGGTCCCGTCGCCGCCCTCGAAGAGCACCGTGGGCTTGCCCGTCGTCTTGTTCCCGTGGCAGTAGACGTGCATGCGGTACTTGTCGCTGTCGACCCAGTACATCTTCCCCGCGGGCGCCACGCCGGCGTCGATGGCGCGCAGCACAATGTTGAGCGTCATCAGGACCAGCGCCACGCACATGACGGCGTAGGCCACCGTCTGCAGCATCACCTCGGTCCACTCGGTCAGCGTGCGTCTCGTCTCGGCGCGTCCCGTGAGCCGCTCCTCCTCCTCCGCCTTGCCCCATTTCACCGCTTCGTCCGTCAGCAGCGTCCAGAGGCTCATGAGCAGCGCCCACACGACCGAGACGGTTCCGACCCAGCCTTCCTCGTACCGCGTCTGCCGCACCGACAGCAGCAAGACCATGTCCAAGACAAGCACGCCCTATTTCCCCGACCACGTTAGAAACCGCAAGCGTCATCGCCTGTAGATAACTCACCGACATGAACATGGCCAACAACCGCACCATCTTGGCCGGCACGCCGAAAAACACCAGCGTGAAGACCAAGTTGGCCAGCGCCAAGCTCGCGTACCCGTAGGCCAGGAAGCCGCTGCCCCTCGTCTGAAAGCCCGGCGGCGTCACGAACATGGCCACCAGCAGCAAGGTCCACCACACGAGCGTCGCCAGGGTGAAGCCCACCGTCAGCGTCCGCAGCGCCCGGATGCTCCAGAGGTTGTACGGCGACACGGCCGGGTCGTCGGGCGCCAGGAGATTGCCCCCGCCGCCGCTGCGGTTCGGCAGCAGGCGCGTGTGCTCGTCGGGCGGCGGCGCGTCATGCTGCGTGGTGCCGTTGCCGGTGCCGTTGCCGGTGCCGTTGCCGTTGCCGTTGGCTTCCGGACCGTCCAGGCCGTCCGAGTCCGAGGCCCGGTCGTCGTGCTTGGTGAAGAGAGGCATCTGATGGGGAGCAAACAGACTTTGGGCGCGTGTGAAGTGCTTTCGTATCACTCGACTCTTTGTAACACCCCGTAGAGGCCGCTATCGCTTGAGAGGCGAGGATTGCACCAACAAGAGCAAGATTTCACAAAGGCACGGAACTAGAAACCCTATCCTCCCTCCAAAACCAAGCTTCCGCCGTCGAGCTCTAATATACTCGTCGTCCCAAAAAGTATAGTACGTCATCTCTGGTAGCTTCACCGACGTCCCGCCCAATCAAGTCCCCTTGTCCACCGACGCCAGAGCCGACTTGGCCACGGGCTGCGAATCGGCCGGCCTCGATGTCATGATCCGTCGTCGATTGACATGTTTCTTAGGTCAACACCATGCTTCGCTGACGATTTCCGGTAATAGAGTTGGCACACTTGTCGCCGAGGTGGTGAGTGAGCTGACGACGAGAGTCTCCCATATTTTGGCCACCCGCGTGCCATCGCCTGCTTTGCGTGCCATCGCCTCGATGCAAATTCCAGCCGGAACCTTTCGTCCGTGACGACATTGTTTACAATTTGCCAAGTCTGGGGAAGTTGGAGCTTTGAACCGGAAAATTAACTGCTCTTTGATACATACAGTACATGATTGGGTATCGATTGACAGGTGTAAATAAAACGAAATAGTAACAATAGTGTAGGAGAAAGAGAAGCAGGTCACAACCCTCGCCAGGGTCTCAATTCCCAAGCATCAAAAACTTTGCAAACGCTGCGCTAACAAATGGAACCAGATATTAAAACAAACAACCGCGTCCCTCGGTATTTTTTTCCCGTCATTTTTTCCCGTCATAATTCATAAGAGGTGAAGATGGTGCTTCAAGTTTCCCATGGGGTGGCGGGATTCGATTCCTTGGTGCTGGGAATAGAAAATATGCTGCTCGACATAGAGTGCGAGCCCTGGCTGAAGGTCGAATACGACTGTCGCTTATTCTGCTCCTGGGCTTGCTTCAGCGCCTTTTCCGGGCTTGGACCTGATGTCGACGTGATGGCTCCTTCTGGAAGCTTGCCGATGGGCAAGTGCAACTTGGCGGCAGCTTGAGGGTCTTTGAAGTCGATGCCATGTTTCTTGAATGTCGTCTTCTTCTGTTGCTTGAATGCCTGGGCAGATGGCTCGCTCACAGACAGCCAATCCTTGATCTGGTTCAGCCATCGGGGCTTTCCTCCTTTACCCACTGCCGTTCGAGGCACGGACGACATTGAATTCCGCGATGTCTCATCACCCATTACGGATGGGTCGTAGTCGGAAGGAGTTGTCTCTGAAGCCATTGTCGATGAGTAGGACCCAATGAGGGTGCTGGAAGGTGAGGCGATGTCGATCTCGTGGGATGCCAATGGATGATGATCCCGATTCCCAGACACCGGGGATAGCAGAGTCGAAGTATCGAATGAGTGGCTTATGCGGTGCCGAAGGAGAGAAATGCGCCTCGACCTCGGGAGGCCACGAGGAACGTCCTCTGGGTGACGATGCTTCAGTCGAGGGTGGCGTGAGTTCAAGGCCTGGATGCCCACACTAACAAGTTCCTGGGCTGGTGGAACCTTGGATGAGCGTGGGAATGTGAAGCGTCCGAAAACAATGCTCCTCTTCTTCTTGGTCGGCTGCTAACCGACGTATGGAGGGTCTGAGACCTTGGACGTTTGTGGAGCGGGGTTCTGACGGGAACTCTCTCCCAAGAGACTCTGCGACGATCTGTTGGATGGCACGTCCTCGTCGAGCGAAGGCGAGAGCGTCGCTGCAGCTCGAGGATAGCTGAGGGATGTCGGATAAGAGAAGTTTGGAATAAGGGTAGGTTTCCGTGCGGATGCTGACGATGAAGTCGAAACTTGGTCGTTTCGTTTGACGTTGGGTAAGAATGGTGACTCTAAGATTGCAGGTGGATGGCACGCAATCATAGTCTAGCCACGTTGCGCGAGAGTCGTGATGTTCGAAGGCAGTCTTGAGTGTGGCTGAGGATTGTTGACATGGATCGTCTGGTGATGTCGACGAGGCGCAGGTCTTTGAAATCGAATCGAAGGATTCAGTTGTACCAAGAAGATAGGACAAGGACTGGAACAAGAGTCGACGGTGAGAGCTGGTTTGTGTAGATGGCGAAGAATTGGAAAACACGGAGTGCCTTGCTGAGTAGGGACCTACTGTAGACAAGTGTCTTTCGAAGAAGGCAGCTGGTATTGATAGAAGAAGTGAAGGAAGGAAGCAAGGTGAAGCAGTTGGACTGAGGAAGGAAAGGCGGCACGAAGAGGCAGGTCCGGAGTACAGAAGGAGAATCTGGGGTTGTTGTCGATTATCAAGAGGAAGGAGGGAGGATCAAGCGGAATGGAAGGGGAAGCCAGGTCGGAGGAGAAGAGTCTGGACAAGATTTTCCACGTCCAAGCCGCCGGGCAAAGACAGGATTTATCGACGTTTTCCCAGCTTCTCAACACAAGCCCAATAAACTCGCCCGCTCGCACGCCTACGCCCACGCCCACGCCCACGCCCACGTCAACAAGGCTTGGCCGGTGATGCAGTGTGAGTGGGCACGACAGGCCGGGGCATCTCCCACCAGCGACGGTTTGGGGCATGGTTGAGCGAGGACGCGGGAGCCTGCGAAGCTAGAAGTGAGGCTTGGGGCTTGTGAGTGGACGACCAGAGGCCGCGTCCCTGGTGAATGGGTGGGCGAGGGCGAGGCCCCGTTGGTTGACCAGCTGAAAGACGTCGACTAGCGGCCTCGACGGCGACGACGCAAGACTGCGTGGGTAGGAGGACAGCCAGGACACGCTTCAGGGACGCAAGTTACACGCCGGTGATGCAATGAATAATTGTTTGCTAAATTGCACCACCCTCTCGCTGTTCACGCTCGACGCCTCAAACATGCCAAGGCCAGCGCACGGCATTGGTGATGACCTCAAGAGATGCTTGATCAACACAGCGGCTTACAAGTCACAATTCACCGCCCACCCACTCACTGCAAAAAGCAAACATGGCGGCAGTCGATTTCCCCTGCCTGATTTGCCGACGCCCGGAGAAGCCGCTCCCAGCAGAGCGCCACATTGTCAGCTCCGTCGTCTAGCCTGCAGACTCGGCCAACAAGAAGCACAATGCCCATTTCGCAGAGCGAGATGAGTAATGCACGTACCTACTTACAGAGTACGGATCGGCGGCCTCGTCAGGAGCAGAGACGATGCCCAGCGCCAGAGGTCAAGCGCCTCCAACGGTCTTCCTGAGACACCACCCAAAGGCTTCAACGTTTGCCCCAGGCTCGGATGGTCGGAGAGATCTCGCAGCTCATCTGGAAAGGGGCCCCGTGTGTCCGGGAGGACCCAAGCGGGTCTTTGCAATCAATCCATGCGCATCGTGTGGGGGGAATCGAATTTTCACCGAGTCTGCTCTCGCATCTCCCGAACGGAAGCATCCAGACCTGGCTCAACCCACAACGACACCTGGCCCTTGCACAGCGGTCATTCTTATACCATGATGATTTAATCAAGTGTTGCCCGGTGCTCACCGTTGCTCAATTTCGGCGTGGAAGCACAGCACAGGAGCCCGACGGCTGAGACATTGGCCCTTGAGTCTTGACTGAAGCCAGCCAAGACGAGCGAGGAAAAAGAAAGCAACCGACACTGGCACAAGAAAAAGCAATGTCGTCACACGCAGCCGCCCATGGCCCACGAGCTGACCAAAGACAGCAACACCAGCTCGTGCAAGGGCAGGCACCGCATGAGAGATCCCGCGGCAGCGCCAATATGCCGTCAAAGAAGCAAAACTACAAAACTACCGGTACGTAGTTCGATCGATGCCAGCAGGTCAGGGCCCAGGCACTCCAAACCTCAACCTCATCTTCCCTTGTGAGCTTGGAGAGTCTGGAGCAGCTGAGACCGCAACTAGACGTGTCCGCCTCGTCACCGACCTGTCACTAGCGATTGCGCTGGAGTCACGAGTCCGGTGAGCGAGGCCATCTCAGGGTCCCGGCCAGTGCGTTGGCCGCTAATGCAGAGCAGCCGACAAGAGGGCAGCTCGGATCGTGATCATCTCGTCGAGTTGGGAGACGGCTGGTGAAGCAAGGGATCCGGCCCCCGTGTCGTTCACGACATCGACGTCGATCAGCGGCGTTTGTCGATCCAACCGTTCCACAAAGTCGGGACAATGCCGAGTGCTACGCCTCATTGTTTCGAGGTGCTGTAAGCTGGCTCGTACGTCTTCCCACACGGTATTACTCGTTCAGCTGCCGTCCGGGCGGGAGTAGTGCCGTGTGTGTCCATTGAGTTTGTGCAAACTCGGTCCCGGACGACAGTAAGCGTTGGGCTCTGGCGCAGGTGAAGCAGACGGGCCGTCGGCTTCTTCTGTTGCCCCCTTTCACCCGTTTGCTTCCATGACTGTTCCATCACCAATGCGTGCTGGGTTAGCTCCAACTGGAGCCCAGCAAAAATGATGCCGGCCCCCTTTGCTGTCAGAAAAAGTGTCACTGTCTATGCGTGGTCTGTGCTCCGCATCGGAACCTCGACTGGCGCGAGATCTGACGCGATCCTTGGAAAGCGGGACTGGAGACTGCCACCGACTGTGAGCCAGTGCCTGCCTGCCCTTTTTGTCCTTGCAGCCTTGCTCGTAAAGAGAAAGAGCCACTCCCGCTGCCTGGAAGCGGGCCTCTTGATCATGCCCAGCTGCCTTCTCCCACGCGAGCCATCTCAATCCTTACCAAGCCATTCGAGCACGCTGCTCACCTTTCGCCTCTTGCAGTAATCTTCCCATCTTCCCAGTCGAAATCCATTGGGATTTTTCTTCGGCCCGCAAACGACCGCTCTCTGTCAAGCCGCCAGAGCCGCCGTCTGAGGGGGCAAAGATGCGCCTTTGACCCGGCCGCTCCTCACCCACCACCACCACACACACACAGTCCCCCCTCCCAAAGAGCATTCGCCGCCAGGACAATTCCTCTCGCTTTCTCGACTCCCACGCTTCCCGGATCCTGCGGGCGCCCCTTCGTTTCTCGCCTTGTGCCGCCCGTCGGCCTTCGCCTGACCGCCCCCCCAATCGAAAACGGCCAAAGGGTTTGCCTACCGCCGCCGCCGCCGCCGCCGCCGCCACCACCCGGGTCCGCCCACCTCCGTCGTTTGCCGCAGGCGCGCTCGCGCCCGCTATCGGACTTGAATCCCCCTCCTCCAAGCCTTCGTGTCGCACATTGTGTCGCATCGCAAAAACCCGCCGCAAACGCGCACGCAGCTCCCCCCCCCCCCCCGGGCCCCCATCTCGGCACTCTCCCGCCCTTTCCCTCCTCGCATCACCATGCCCGCCCTCACCATATCCACCGACAACAACCCCATGCGCTCGCGTTCCCCGTCCCCCAGCCGCCCTCCCGTGTCCCCCCTCACTCCGACACTCTCTGCTACGCGCCTGCCCAATGCCGCCGCCGCCTCCTCCTCCTCCCAACGTCCGGCCTTGACGCACTCTCAACCCGACCAGACCGGCATCCTCCCGCTCCCGCCCCAACCGCTCAGCTTCGACGCTAATCCCGATGTCCTCGCCCTCAAGTCTGCCATTTCCATTCTGCAAATGCAGCGTCAACGGGCCATCGCCGATATGCAGTCCCTAAACCGCGTCAAGGACGAAGCCGTACAGGATCCGGAGGCTTTCATGAAGGACCTCGTGGACGGCAAGATCAATGCGGGGAACAAGATCGAGCATGACGACGACGACGACGACGACGATGCCGGCGAAGGTTCCTCAACACGAAATCATCCCGACGAAACGAGGGCATGGGCCAACATCCCCCAAGCCCAAAACGTCGTCCGCTGTCCCCCCATCAACTGGTCTCAGTATGCCGTCGTCGGCGAGTCTCTCGACAAGCTGCACAAGGAGCAGGTGGCCCGTCCCAGCCAGGGCACCCCCGCCACCTTGGGCCTCAACGGAGCCTACGAGTTCAGGGGCGAGGGCAAGCAGGAAAAGTACATTGGCGTCGCTGCTCCCTTCGCCCCGACCCAAGACCGGCTGGGCAAGAAACCCAGGCCGAAGAAATAATGATGATGATGATGATGATGTTTCGATGCGTGAGTGTGTGTTATGACTGCCATGTTGTCGGGTTTTTTTTTCTTCTTTTGGCTAAACGGGTTACACGGTTGCTTCCGAGCCCTATTTCTTTCACTGCTGGCGTTGAGGATTCAATAGACAGGAACACATGTCCCTAGAGGATACTAGCAATCAGACCCTCTTCAGTTATTCATTGTACGTATGAGCATCGTCCGGGACCAATCGTTTCATTTTAGAGTGAAGAAAAAAATTTTTGTCCTACTTGATCAAGTACCGACCGAATTCCTAATTACGACGCCTTGATGTTCTCGAGCCCCTACTAGTCCATCCTAAGCCGAATGTTCACCCTTTACCCGGTCCAGTCCATGGCCCAGAATGTATTTGCTGATGTGTATTCACAATCCGTAACTCCGTGTGAAGGCATAGAATGCCAAATGTGGTGTAGCGGCTCCTTTGTCGGGCTCTCTGCAATGCTCCCTCCCTGTACCAGAGTCAAAAAGAATGAGGTGTTCGAGAGACTTTCGTGGGTTCGCAAGTCATTCATTCGGGGAAGTCCCTGTAACTAAGTGTCAGCTTATGTGCACGTGTGTTGGGTCGTAAAGGTTTCTCACTCCATGCTCTGCTGTACGGATCGGCGCAGTCGGCGACTGTATTGCTTCCGGTCGACCTCGCTGCTCCAGTACATCTTGCTGGCCTCGGGGTTCACAATTTTCCGAGGATCGTAGGCCGGGTCTTCCTCCTCGAGGAAGGCAAATATGGCATCAATGTGTGACCTGACGTCTTCCTGCCTCAGCGGATTGGGAGTATAGCATGCCGTGCCATCAGCAGCAATGTGGTGATGGAAAATTTTCGTCTCAAACTTGACGCGGGGTTGTTCATTAGGAAATCGGGGGCTGAAGTTCATCTTGATGCGCAATAATCCGCCGTCGAGGTTCGTCATCGGTCGTCCAAAGTAGGTAATCACCCAAACGAAAGGGTTGCCATCCTCGAGGTTAACATTGTGTGGCATGTCGCTTCGCTTGAAGGACTCAACAACCTGCTCCAACTGATGCTGCAAGTTGACCGCGACGGTCGATTCCTTCTCCTTGGCTTGCAGGCCCAGTTCGGCCCACGTTTGGCATTCACCATCTATCGCCGATTTGATGGCTTTGAGCCGACTCTCCAACTCGGGGTAGCCAAATCGCCCTTCCATGGAATTTCCTTGAGGCATTTCAAAGGGCATTCTCGCGAATTGTTGGCCAGGCTCGGTCTCTGACTTGCCCAGCTGAATTGCGGCCATGTAGGAATCATAGTACCAGAGGAAGCGGCGCTTGCACAAGTCCTTGAAGGGCTCGAATGGGACGTCTGACTCGTCTGTTTCGTCTTCATGCGGAAATTCCTCCTCGTCGCGGGATGGAAGTTGAGCTGCACGGAGTGGTCTTGTTGACGAGTTCACGCCCAAATAACCTTCGAGCCGTTGGATCACAGAGATTCGGATAGTTTCGTGTCGAATCTGTTGATGTCAGGGATGTCACAAATGAGTTGACACTTTCTGACAATACCTTTTGCACGTAGTTCTTCTGTGCTTTCTTGTCGGTTGGAGACTTGGCATCCTCGAAGCCGGGCTCGTTTTCGTAGGGATTCGACGACAGCAAGCTCTGTATCGATAGAAGGATGGACTCCAGGCCCTGGGCAGAGGACCATTCCTCTCCTCTTTCACCACGCCAGGTTCTGGGTGAGGTATTAGACAAACATCGGCAGGACAAGACTTTGGTCAGCTTACCCCAGAATCGACCTAGAGTTGTCAGCGAGGCTTTAGGCGGGCTACTGGTCATTACTTACAAGCAAACCTTGCCGTTGGCATAGATGTTTGGGTTGAATCGAGTCCGCCCGCTGTTGGTCGTGACACACAAGACACCGGGTGATTTGGAAGGATAGTCTGTCATGGGTAATCAGCCTCAGTCCGCCACGATGAATGCTCAGTCGGGGACAGTAGATATATCGAACCTTTGGGAAACTTGATCGTAAACTAGGGTCGCCGGTTTAGCCACATGGTTTCACGGCGCGGGAATGGGAAGGACACACCTCAAAGAAGCCGAACTCATACGGGGTCTCGTGAGGACCCATGATCAGGGCCTTGACATGACGAACGTCGGCATCACGACAAGCGACGGCGAGAGCTACAGCCAAAGAGTGAGCGTCATGTTGTATAGTATGAGATACCAGAGGGGGGACATACACAAATCTGGTGTCTTCTGGATCTCACTCAGCTCCTAGAGGCGAGTTGGTGGTTAGCCTGATGACCCCGCGGTGCGCCAAGGGAAGTGGCAGTGGATGCGGGGCAGTCAACCTTGGAGATTCGGATGATGGCCTGGTCCATGGTGTCTCGAAGGATGCAGGGCAGGGCGGGGATGAAGCGACGCGATCGTTGCTCGGGACGAGCTGGCGGTGCGCAGACGAATGGTGTTGTCAGCCTCGACGGTCGTTGTTGCTGTTGATGTTGGGGGAGAGTGAGCGGGAGAGCGTAGCCCGATTGTGAGGCGTGCGGCTAGGTGGTGGCAGGGAAGGAGGAAGTGCCTCGTTGCTGCAAAGCGGGCAGGTGCCAACTGTGGAAGTGACGAGTGACAAGTGACAAGTGACAAATACAGCAAGTGCTCGAGCGGCCACCTCAATCAATCTCAGTGTGTTGGAGTGCCAGTGGCAGGTGCTGGTTGGTGAGTGGGTAAGGAAGGGAAGGACCGACAGATGGGCATGTGCGGGACACCACCAGGTTTTAGCCTTTGCACTTTGCACAGCAAACCTCGGGTGGTGATGATTAATATGTTCCAGGTAAATACCTCGATTGTATGAAAGTCGGGGGAGAGGGTGGGCATGTTCAGTACTGATTCACGGTCTAAGCAATAAAGATGCCCGTGATTCCTTATTGTCTTTACCCTGGGAGACCAAACGACTGGTCCCCACTGTAATCATTAGAAGAGGCGGGATTGTGACGGGATGCTGTGATTGCCGCGCGCCTTAGGTTACTGTTTGCCTACCAGGTACATGAGGCTTGAAATAAGAGTGAAACAAAAGATTTGAGGGACAATCATTTAAAATGGCCCAGGGAGTGTTGATACGATCAAACAGTGGGATTTACCCGACGAGACTGAACGATGTAATTGTCGTGATGTGAGCGATATAGCACCCTACACTCTCACGTCAACGACTGTTTTTATTGTTCTTATCACGACATGGCAACTTGGTATGCTGACGGCAATATGAAAGGACCTGTTCGATATTTATTTCTATGAAATAACCCCATTGCGGGCTCTCCAGGTTTGGAAATGACATCGTCTCGCTAGCAAGACACGAAATGGTCGTGATCGCTCATCCATGCTTCCAGGAGAAGGAACTGGACTCAGGAAGGTGCTGTGCAATCGTAGAACTCACATATTGAGTAAATAAGTCACCCAATATACAAATTAGCAGCATGCCACTTAGGAATCCTGTCTATGAAAACCCGACCATTGGCCTCCTAATACTAATCACGAGGGAGGTACGAATACACGTCGTGTGTTAGGTTACCACAATGAATTTCCAAGTTGAGATGATTGAGACGAGGCTGGTGGAAGCTCAACCCTAGCCACAACCGCTCAGCCACCCCACTCATTAGGCATCTAGGTACCTACTTAGGCACCGCCACAGCAACGCGCCTCGCGTTCGAGTACTAATGGATAGACGCGTTAATGAGTTCCAAGCTCTGCTGGAGGATACACCATGACCAGCACCCTCACCTTCAGTCTATCAACTTTCCTCATCCCCGACTCCTCATTGACCACGCCCAAATCATAGGTATAACCGAGAAACATGGCGAGTTTTTTCGACCTCAAAGCTAGAAAGGCTGCCGCCGTCGCCAATGGCAACGCCGACCAGAAGCAAGAAAAGCCCGTCAACGGAAGAGCCCAGCCCTGGGTAGAGAAGTAGTCCGTACATCGAGAGTCCCCCCTCGGTGCGGCCCCTACTGACATATCCAGTCGACCAAAGTCCCTCAGCGATGTCACTGCCCAAGACCACACCATCACAGTTCTGCAAAGGACGTTACAAGCCTCCAACGTGAGTCCGCCCGGCTTACCACCACCAGCGTCGCCTAACATTCCAAGCTCCCTCATATGCTCTTCTACGGCCCTCCTGGCACAGGAAAGACGTCCACAGTCCTGGCGCTGGCGAAAGAACTTTATGGCCCGGAGTTCATGAAGTCGCGAGTCCTCGAGCTCAACGCATCCGACGAGCGCGGCATCTCCATCGTCCGAGAAAAGGTCAAAAACTTTGCCCGCATGCAATTGACCAACCCGACCGCCGGCTACCTCGACAAATATCCCTGCCCGCCATTCAAGATTATTATCCTCGACGAGGCCGATTCGATGACACAAGATGCCCAGAGCGCTCTGCGAAGAACAATGGAGACGTACAGCAAAATCACCCGGTTCTGCTTGATTTGCAACTACGTCACGCGCATCATTGATCCGCTTGCTAGTCGATGCAGCAAGTTTCGATTCAAGAGCCTCGACCAAGGAAATGCCAAGAAGAGACTGGAAGAAATCGCCGACAAGGAAGGCGTGCCGCTCGAGGATGGCGCTATCGATGCCCTTATCAAGTGTAGCGATGGTGATTTACGAAAAGCAATTACTTTCTTGCAGAGTGCAGCACGTCTAGTTGGGGCGCAAGCATCGGAAAATGACACCAAGGACGGCGAGAGCATGGACGTGGATAAGAAGCCCGTCACAGTCAAGATCGTCGAGGATATTGCCGGAGTCATTCCAGATGGCACCATCGACGACCTCGTACAGGCCATCAAGCCGCGGAGCAAGGGAGTGTCCTATCAACCCGTGTCGAAGGTGGTGGAGGATATGGTTGCGGACGGATGGAGTGCCACCCAAGTTGTCGGCCAGGTGAGAGTGACCCCCTTACATGTCGATGCGTTGCTAATATGCCATCCAGCTCTACCAAGCGCTCGTATACGACGAAACGATCCCCGACTCTCAAAAGAACAAGATCGTCTTGATCTTCTCCGAAATTGACAAGCGACTAGTGGACGGCGCGGACGAGCACCTCTCCATCTTGGATTTGGCCATGAGGATATCCGCTGTCATGACGGAAAAGTGAACGAACATGTAAAAGTCACTGTTGATGTCTCGGAGAACGGAGTTGGGTTAGATTTTGGGGCGGCGTTTGAGCTGGTCATGTATCGCCAGATCGATCGATTCTTCTACCTGAGAATAGAAAGCATATCTCTACCGCACAAAGTACACGTTCCTTCTACTGGCTCAAGCTGTATCGTCGTGCCCAATAAGCCCTAGGTTTCCATGCAGCCCTGACCAAGCATCCCTGGGCTTCTTCTCGACCGCCTTCTTTTCCGTGTGTCTCCTCGTCTTACTGGGATGCTTAGGACCGGCATTCATCCAGAAATCGCTCTCTGTCGTGTCTTCTCCGGCGTCTTCCTGACCACGGACTTCTTCATCTTGGCCGAGTAGGTGGTCAATTTGCTGGAGGGCTGTCATAGAGTTCTCCAAAGCCAACTGTCCTTCCTCAACCTTCTCTGCGACTGCTTCAAGCGTGACTATCTTGGCCGAGTCCGCAGCATACACCCACGGCTGGACCCGACCGGTAAGCCCCGAGCGCTCGGGCGCAAGTAGAACTTCTCCCAGGCCGGATCTTCGTCGGGACGATCCCGACTGCGAGTGTTGAGGGAGCAGTTGACTTTCTTCGGCGATATGAGCCAACACTTGGCAGGCATCCTTAGTTTCCCTGCCGAGTGTCGAGTTAATGTATGATTTCTGTGCGATCATAGCCCTCTGGTTTCTTGACAGGGAAAGAAGCGTTTCGATGTATGGCGTGAGGAGGTAGTTGCTGGGGGTTGGGTCGCTTTCAGGAGCTGGGAGTTGACGAGTGTCTGGTGCCTTTAGCACCGGGGGTTGTGATGTGCCTGGACGTTCGGCGAGAGTCTCAAGCAGAGAGCGTCTGGCGGAAAGATATCGGCCGTATTTATCCTTGATGACTCCAAGATGACTGTTGATGGCCGCGTTGTCAGCCGCCAGTCGATCCTGACTCTTTGCGATTCCATCAGTACCGCCCTCGGCTTCTTCGCTGGAAGCCTTCCCCAATTCCGTCTCGATCCAAGTAATGAGCTCATTCCGGGTCGCATTGAGGGCGTCCAACTTGATCCCGTTGCTGATGGCATCGGGCAGGTTTTGCGTGTTGGATCTCGCCTCCCGAAGCAACTGCTCCTCTCTGCGCAAAAGCAGCCTCGCCCGTAGCACAATCTTCTCCAACTGGGAAATCTGTTCCTTGAGATCCAGCTTCGGGGCGCTTTGCTGCGCGACGATGCCGTTGACTACTTCCTTCGGTACGCTGGGGAGATCGGGCGCATCGCGGAACATGTCTTCTGGGTCGAGGAACTCGATTGAGCCCGCTGGCTTTTCGACCAAGAGATCAAGATAATTCTGCACTGCCGCCACTCGCTTCTGCTTGTCTTGTAGTTTGAGGAGCGCGACCCGCTCTTCCACCAGCTCGACGCTGTTCGAGACGGGTTTCTCGGGGGAAGCCCGTCGAGGTGGATTCGCTTGTGCCACATCCGCGTGCTTTCTCCGGGCTGCCACGTTCGCCTTGAGGGCCTCGATATAGACTCTCTGGACTCCTCTCAGCTCCGGGCCCACGGAGACATCGCCAGAGCTGTCCTCAAGAGCAAGAGGCTGTTTGATGGGTCCATCGTGGGAGCAAGATCCGAGATGGAGTGCCAAGACGCGCCTAATGTAGTTGACCTGTTCTCGAGGTTTTATGAACGGCCCCAAAGTTTTCTGGAACTCATCGAGCACTGGATCATTGTCGGCCATTATTGTCTTTCATGCTGTCGAGGCGTCCTTGATGCATGTGTAAGTCAAGCTTCGGTGTGAGGTTGGGCTTGAGTGGATGCGATATGCAGGTAAACAAACCCACTGGGGTGTGGCTGGTGCGATAGCTTCAAGTTCCATTGTCCGGGACGGAGCTATTTCAGGTACGTACCTTGGGTAAAGCTTTAAGTTCCGATTGCCAGAAATCTTTAAAGAAAAAGGGCTTGTTTATCTAAGTTTTCAATATTTATGACAATATATATTCGCCCATTATTTTCATTCAGCGCGACCCATCTTGCCGTAGGTACCTGGGCACCTCTCCAGTATCAGCCACACAAGAGCCAGCCACATGCAGCTCTGAACGCTAGGCCACTAATTGACTAGCGTGGCAGCCTGGAAGGCTGAGATCTGAAATTTACGATCGCGACAACGCAACGAGACTCCTCAAGCGACTGCGAACCAATCGCAAAACCCGAATCACCAAGACACCTGCTCTCCATCGAAACTTCGCGTCGGCGGCAAAACATCAACTCATGATTATTTAATATCAAGCTCCGCGAGCTTTTGTCGAGAACATCGGCGTTCTCCTAATAATCCAGCTTCAACAACACCGCCCAACATGACGGACGCGAATCGAGATGTGTCGCAATACAAGTACTCGGCTATGTCGAACCTGGTTCTCCAGGCGGACCGTCGGTTTGTTACACGACGAACCGACGAGTCCACTGGTGATCCAGAGTCGCTGGCTGGGCGCTTGAGCATCAAAGACATGGGCGCGCAGGTCGCTCGCGACGCTGCGCCCAAGCAGAAGAAGCAGCTGGGGCCCCAGGGCATCCAGAGAGGAAAAATCACAGACGGGGAGGTTATCATCGTCCAGGAGCAACAACGGAAACGGAAGGCCGAGGCGGGAAAGGGGTCAGGTGTCCTTGGGGCCAGTAATCTGCTTATCGAGGGCATTACCTATCGACCACGAACTCCAGCGACGCGACAGACGTTCGATCTCATCCTCACGATTGTTGCGAACACCTTGGGCGACGTGCCTCACGAAGTAGTGCGCAGCGCTGCGGATGCCGTGTTGGAATATCTCAAAGACGACGACCTGAAGGACCTCGACAAGAAGCGAGAGATTGACGATATCCTCGGCGCGTCATTGAGTGCTGAGCAATTCAACAAGCTGGTGAACCTTGGAAAGAAGATTACCGACTACGATGCTCAGGACGACGACGAGGATGTTGCCATGGACGGCGCCGACGGCGAGGATGCCGAAATTGACGAACGACAGGGTGTCGCCGTTGCCTTTGACGACGAAGACGACGAAGACGAGGAAGAACTCGTAAACGAAGTACGAGACGAGTCATCCGAGGACGAGGAAGAAGAGGAGGGGGAGGAAAACGGAGCGCCAAAGGGTGACGATGGCGAGGACATGGAGATGATCATCGACTCGGCACCGGCAGGAGGGGCGCAGCAGGATAAGCAAAAGAAGGCTGTGCCAGCCCGAGATATCGATGCTTTCTGGCTGCAGCGACGGATCGGCTCATTCTACCCCGACGCCCACGAACAGACCGACAAGACAAAGGAGGCCCTTCGGATACTGTCCGGAGAGCCAGACGAATCCGATGGGGAGGAAAAGTCCCTCCGAGAGATCGAGAACGACCTCATGGAACTGTTTGATTTCGAGCACCACGAGCTTGTTCAGACGCTTGTCGAGAACAAGGAGAAGGTCTTCTGGCTCACCAAACTTGCCCGAGCCGAGGACTCGGAGCAGCGCACTGCGGTGGAGAGAGAGATGGCATCCGAGGGTCTTCAGTGGATTCTCAACGAACTACGAGGCAAGACCTCGGGAGAGGAAAAGAAGGGAAAGATGGATATCAAGATGGACATTGATGTGTCGGCTTCATTCACGGCCGAGGCGAAGACTGAGCGAACCGAGGGCCAACTTGTCGGAGGACTTCAACCAAAGAAGCTAATTAACCTCGACAATTTGGTCTTTGACCAAGGAAACCATCTCATGACGAACGGCACAGTCAGGCTACCGGAGGGCTCGACGAAGAGGACCTTCAAGGGCTACGAAGAAATTCACATTCCCACACCGAAGAAGCGAGACGAGCCGAACGATGTACACATGCCCATTGGCGACATGCCAGAATGGGCACAAGCTCCCTTCAGCACAAACACGTCCCTCAACAAGATCCAGTCAAGATGTTACCCATCAGCCTTCCAAGACGACGGCAACATGCTCGTCTGTGCTCCCACCGGTAGCGGAAAGACGAACGTCGGTGTGCTTACCATCCTCCGAGAAATTGGAAAACACCGCAACCCCGAAACGGGCGAGATCGATCTCGATGCCTTCAAGATTGTGTGCATTGCTCCTCTGAAAGCTCTGGTCCAGGAGCAGGTTGGAAACTTGGGCAAGCGGCTTGCTCCATATGGCATTCAAGTCTCTGAGTTGACGGGTGATCGTCAATTGACGAAACAACAAATCGCCGAGACGCAGATCATTGTGACGACCCCTGAGAAGTGGGATGTCATTACTCGCAAGTCCAATGACCTGACCTACACCAACCTGGTGCGCTTGATCATCATTGACGAGATTCATCTGCTTCACGACGATCGTGGCCCTGTCCTCGAGAGCATTGTCAGCAGAACCATCCGCAAGGTTGAGCAGACTGGTGAGCCAGTGCGTATTCTTGGTCTGTCTGCCACTCTACCAAACTACAAGGATGTGGCCAGCTTCCTCCGAGTGGACATGAAGAAGGACATGTTCCATTTCGACGGCTCCTACCGACCTTGTCCGCTGCGACAGGAGTTCATTGGAGTGACGGACCGCAAGGCGATCAAGCAGCTCAAGACGATGAATGAGGTGACGTACCAGAAGGTCATTGAGCATGTTGGCACCAACCGGAACCAGATGTTGATCTTTGTCCACTCGCGAAAAGACACGGCCAAGACTGCTCGATTCATTCGCGACAAGGCACTTGAGCTGGAGACGATTAACCAGATTCTCCGTCATGATGCCGGTAGTCGCGAAGTTCTCAACGAAGCAGCCAGCCAGGCTACAGACGCCGACCTTAAAGACATCCTGCCCTACGGATTCGGCATCCACCACGCTGGCATGAACAGAGTTGACAGGACCGATGTCGAGGATCTTTTCGCCCGTGGTGCCATCCAGGTTCTGGTGTGCACTGCAACGCTGGCCTGGGGCGTCAACTTGCCAGCCCACACAGTCATCATCAAGGGAACGCAGGTTTACTCGCCCGAGAAGGGTGC
Source organism: Thelonectria rubi (assembly GCA_013420875.1). Classification (NCBI taxonomy): domain Eukaryota; kingdom Fungi; phylum Ascomycota; class Sordariomycetes; order Hypocreales; family Nectriaceae; genus Thelonectria; species Thelonectria rubi. The sequence goes on along the minus strand of WMHX01000215.1, from coordinate 111,728 downwards.
CTGGGTTGAGCTGAGCCCCCAGGACGTTTTGCAGATGCTTGGGCGAGCGGGCAGACCCCAGTACGACACGTACGGTGAAGGCATCATCCTCACCACGCAAAGCGAAGTGACGTACTACCTATCGCTTCTCAACCAGCAGCTGCCGATCGAGAGTCAGTTTGTGAGCAAGCTGGTGGACAACCTCAACGCCGAGATTGTCTTGGGAAACGTCAGAACGCGCGACGAGGGTGTCGAGTGGCTGGGATACACGTACCTCTTTGTGCGAATGCTCCGCTCGCCTGGCCTGTACCAAGTTGGAGCAGAGTACGAAGACGACGATGCACTGGAGCAGAAGCGTGTCGACCTGATCCATTCTGCAGCCATGGCGCTGAGGAAGTCGAGTCTGATCAAGTACGACGAGAAGACTGGAAAGCTGCAGTCAACCGACCTGGGCCGTATTGCCTCGCACTACTACATCACTTCCACGTCCATGGACACGTACAACAACCTGATTCAGCCCGGTATTACGACCATCGAGTTCTTCCGAGTCTTTGCTCTCAGTGCCGAGTTCAAGTACATTCCGGTTCGACAAGACGAGAAGCTGGAGCTCGCTCAGCTCCTGGAACGAGTTCCCGTCCCGGTCAAGGAGAGCATCGAGGAGCCTCATTGCAAGATCAATGTGCTTCTCCAAGCCTACATCTCTCGTCTGAAGCTGGATGGGCTTGCATTGATGGCCGACATGGTGTATGTCACGCAGTCAGCTGGCCGTATCCTTCGAGCAATCTTCGAGATTGCCCTCAAGAAGGGCTGGGCCACGGTCGCCAAGACGGCTCTGGACCTCTGCAAGATGGCTGAGAAGCGCATGTGGCCGACCATGACTCCTCTGCGTCAGTTCCCCTCGTGCCCCCGGGAGATTGTCAACAAGGCCGAGAGAATCGAGGTGTCCTGGAGCAGCTACTTTGACCTGGACCCTCCCCGTATGGGCGAGCTGCTTGGCATGCCCAAGGCCGGCCGAACAGTCTGCGGGCTCGTTTCCAAGTTCCCTCGAGTCGAGGTGCAGGCTCAAGTGCAGCCGATGACGCGGTCGATGATCCGTGTCGAACTGAGCATCACGCCCAACTTCGAATGGGACGACTCGATTCACGGCGCTGCCGAGAGCTTCTGGATCTTGATTGAGGACTGCGACGGCGAGGACATCCTCCACCACGAGACGTTCCTTCTGCGCAAAGACTACGCCGAGTCGGAGACGAACGAGCACATTGTCGACTTCACGGTGCCCATCACGGACCCAATGCCACCAAACTACTTCGTGTCCGTCATTTCGGACCGATGGATGCATGCAGAGACCAGATTGCCTGTTTCTTTCCACAAGCTCATTCTCCCCGAAAAGTTCCCTCCTCACACTGAGCTCCTCGAGCTGCAGCCTCTCCCGGTTTCTGCCCTGAAGGACCCCAAGTACGTCGAGCTGTATCCCGACTGGAGCCAGTTCAACAGGATGCAGACCCAGACCTTCAACTCCCTCTACAAGACGGACCAGAACGTCTTCGTCGGAGCCCCTACGGGCAGCGGAAAGACTGTCTGCGCCGAGTTTGCCCTCCTCCGACACTGGGCAAAGGCCGATTCGGGTCGAGCCGTGTATGTCGCTCCCTTCCAGGAGCTTGTAGACAACCAGTTCCAGGATTGGCAGAAGCGACTTGGTCACCTGGGCGGCGGCAAGGAGATTGTGAAGCTGACGGGCGAGACGGCCACCGATCTCAAGCTGCTGGAGAAGGGTGATCTTATCCTCGCAACTCCCACTCAATGGGATGTCCTGTCTCGACAGTGGCGACGGCGCAAGAACGTTCAGACGGCAGAGCTCTTCATCGCAGATGAGATTCACCTGCTCGGAGGCGCCCAGGGCTTCGTGTACGAGACCATCGTATCTCGCATGCACTACATTCGAACGCAGACGGAGCTGCCGATGCGAATCGTGGCGCTGAGCGTCTCCCTCGCCAACGCTCGAGATATGGGCGAGTGGATTGACGCGAAGAAGCACGACATCTACAACTTCAGCCCCCACGTTCGACCCGTGCCGCTGGAACTTCATCTCCAGTCATTCAACAACCCTCATTTCCCGTCGCTGATGCTGGCCATGGCTAAACCAACGTACCTGGCGGTCACGCAGATGTCGGCGGACAAGCCGGCCATGATCTTTGTGCCCACTCGCAAGCAAACCCGCATGACTGCCCGAGACCTTTTGGCGGCGTGCTTTGCCGAGGACGACGAAGATCGCTTCCTGCACGCCGATGCGCAGCAGATGAAGCCCTTGCTCGACCGCATCCAGGAGGAGGCGCTCGCCGAGGCTCTATCGCACGGCGTCGGCTACTATCACGAAGCCCTGAGCCAGAGCGACAAGCGCATTGTCAAGTACTTGTACGACAACGGCGCCATCCAGGTCATTGTGGCCTCCCGAGATGTCTGCTGGGAGCTGAACAGCACGGCCCATCTCGTCGTCGTCATGGGGACGCAGTACTTTGAAGGCCGCGAGCATCGATATGTGGACTACCCCCTGAGCGAGGTGCTGCACATGTTTGGAAAGGCGCTGCGTCCTTCAAAGGACGGTCGAGGTCGAGGCGTGCTCATGCTGCCTCAGGTGAAGCGCGACTACTACAAGAAGTTCCTGAACGAAGCGCTGCCTGTCGAGTCGCATCTGCACAACTACCTGCACGATGTCTTTGTTACCGAGATCAGCACCAAGATGATCGAGTCGGGCGACGATGCCATCAACTGGACCACCTTTACTTACTTCTACCGACGACTGCTCGCAAACCCGAGCTACTATAATCTGTCGAGCACGACGCACGACGGCCTGAGCAACTACATGTCCGACTTGGTGGAAACCACGCTGCGTGAGCTGAGCGAGTCCAAGATCATCGACTTTGACGAAGAAGACGGCTCTGTATCTCCCCAGAACGCCGCCATGATCGCGGCCTACTACAACATTTCCTACATCACCATGCAGACCTTCCTCCTCTCGCTCAGCGCTCGCACGAAGCTCAAGGGCATCATGGAGATTGTCACCTCGGCGACCGAGTTCGAGACGATCCAGATCCGGCGCCACGAAGACAGCCTCCTGCGTCGCATCTACGACCGCATCCCCGTCAAGATGGCGCAGCCAACCTACGACTCGCCTCACTTCAAGGCCTTTGTGCTGCTGCAGGCGCACTTCTCCCGCATGCAGCTGCCGATTGATCTCGCCAAGGACCAGGAAATCCTCCTCGGTCGCGCCCTGAGCCTCCTCAGCTCCATGGTGGACATTCTCTCGTCGGATGGCCACCTCAACGCCATGAACGCCATGGAAATGTCGCAGATGATTGTGCAAGCCATGTGGGATCGGGATAGCCCGCTCAAGCAGATCCCTCACTTCACGCCCGAAGTTGTCAAGGTGGCCAATTCTTTCGGGTAAGTCTTCAAACCGCTCACGATTCGTTGCAGCCGGCTAACTGTGTCCAGCATCAAGGACATTTTCGATTTCATGGAGGGCATGAATCCCGAAGAGAACCCAGACTACAACAAGCTGGTTTCGCAACTCGGCTTGTCGCAGAAGCAGCTGGCGCAGGCAGCCAACTTTACCAACGACAAATATCCCGACCTGGAACTCGAGCACGAGGTTCTGGACGAGGACGACATTAGGGCGGGTGAGCCGGCATACCTCGGCATCAAGGTTACGCGAAACGTCGACGAGGACGAAGAGGGCGGATACGACTCGACGGTGCACGCACCATTCTACCCGGCCAAGAAGATGGAGAACTGGTGGCTGGTGGTGGGCGACGAGCGGACAAAGAACCTCCTGGCCATCAAGCGAGTGACGATCGGGCGCGAGCTGGAAGCTCGGCTCGAGTACACTGTGCCGTCGGCAGGCGAGCACAAGCTGAAGCTGTACCTGATGAGCGACAGCTACGTGGGGGTCGATCAAGAGCGGGAGTTTTCCGTCACGGCATCCGAGGGCATGGACGTGGACGACGACGACGACGAGGAGGAGTCGGGGTCGGAGTGAGAGGTTTCGAAGGGCTCTCCCGCGGAAGGCCGTGTACACTACTTGCAGACTACGAAGGCGAATATAGAGTGAAATTATGGAAATGCGGCATTGGAGACGGCACGACGAGGTGGTTGACGTGAGGGAGAAGCTGGCTCTGAGAGAGGTTGCCTGGATACAAGGGCAGTTGTGGCGACGTTGAGTGGTGCGACCAGAGTTGCGAGCGTGGTGGGCGTGAGGGGGGGGGGGGGCTGGACGCGTTTCTCAGTGAGAGCTGGAGGAGGCGGCGGGCGACGGCGGGCGACAGCATCAGACGGCAAAAGACGGGACAATGCGATGGATGCAACGCGTCGATTGGACGGCGGCGTGTGGCGTGTGTCGTGTGTCGTGTGTCGTGAGTCGTGTGTCTGTGGTGCGTCCTGCGTGTGCTCGCAGCCGCCGATGACGCCGCCGCTTCCTTTGCCCTCCACCTCCGCTGAGGTGAGTCCCTGCCCGACTTGGTACTTCTCTGGGCACTTCCCCCTAGCAGGTAAGTAGGTACCTGGCAGAGGCAATTAACACGCCCACGTCAGGTTCCAGGCCCGACCGTCACATCTATGCGCATCACGTGATCTGCATTCTGGTGACGTTGAAGCCTTCCCTTGGCCAGCCCATCATCTCGCACCAGTGTTTTTTCTCTCCGTCACCCCAACCCACAGCACAACGCGGGAGGAGCTGCCATCGCCAATTGCGCACTCCATCGACACAACCTGCATCAACATCGCCCCGACCGACTTGCGCCCCATTGACGACGCGATACGCGACCCGCTAACGCGTTTCCGACCATCTTTGTTGCCGCTTGATCCCGAGCAACCAGCCTTCGTCTTCCAACAAAACATCCGCACAGGACGAGTCCTTCGCCATGGCCGACCAAGCCACCGCCAAGTCCGACGTCACCGTTCCCGTTGTTGACGCGCAGCCGAAGGAGGCTCCCGAGGAGAAGCCCGCCGCGCCCGTCGCCGAGGAGACGGCTCCCGAGCCCGACGGCGAGGCCCCCGAAGCTGAGAAGCCCGAAGCTGGTATGTCGGAGGAGCTCCCCGCAATTCGCGCGTTCGCGCCGCTCTTCCTGTTCCTGCCGCCGTCGCCTCGCGGTTCGCTGCCGCGAATGGGCGCGCTCTGTCTGTTCCTTTGTTGAATTCGCGCTGACCAGTTGCGACCCCCAGAAACCGACGGTGCCGCAAACACAAAGAAAACCGCCGAGAGCGCGACCGAGAAGCCCAGCGAAGATGACGAGAAGCCCGCGGCCGATGGCGCCGATGCTGAGAAGAACGACGACTCGGAGCTCCCAGCTGCTGGCGAGGCCGCTGGTGAGGCCGCTGGCGAGAGCTCAGCTCCACCCGCCGAGAGTGAGACTGCGCCTGCTAGCGCCTCTGTCGAGACCCCGGCGAGCAAGAGCAAGGCCCGTCGTAAGTCTACCGCGGGCGATTCGAAGGGCAAGGCCCTCAACCGGAAGAGCTCCAAGGCCCGCCTCACCCATCTGAACGCGAAGCCTGGCGACCATTTCCTTGTCAAGCTCAAGGGCTTTCCCGCGTGGCCCGCCATCATCTGCGACGAATCCATGCTCCCTGCGGCTCTAGTCAACAGCCGTCCCGTCACTGCGGCTCGTCCCGACGGCACATACGCCGACGCCTACGCCGACGGTGGGAAGCGTGCCCACGACAGAAGCTTCGCTGTCATGTACCTGTGCACCAACGAATTGTGAGTCGCCTGGCATTCGCCTTGTGAGCGAGAGCTGATGCAGGATATAGCGGCTGGATTGCCAACACGTCTCTTACCGAGCTCACTCCCGAGAAGGCCCAGGACAGCATTACCGAGAAGATGCGAAAGGACCTGAAGGAGGCATTCCAACTTGCCGCCGAGAGCAACCCGATCGAGCACTACAAGGACATTTTGAAGAGCTTTCAGGAGGAGCTGATTGCTCAAGAAGAGGCGAGGAGGGAAGCCGCTGCCACCCCCAAGAAATCCAAGAAGGGCAAGGCCAAGGCGGTGGATGAAGATGTTACCATGCCTGATTTCGAAATGGACGATATCGACGATAAGCCCAAGTCAAAGAAGCGCAAGGCAGACGAGGAAGCCGGCGTAAGGATCCACCATCTGCCATCATTTTGTTGATCAAACAGAAGCTGACTTGACTACTAGACACCGCAGCGATCCGAATCTGTCAAGAAGCCCAAGATCAAGCTCAACACGTCGACTCCCAAGGCGAATGGCACGCCCAAGACCAAGGACGAGTCGGTCACCAAGTCCAAGTCCAAGACAAAGAAGAGCGGCGACAAGAAGGCCGAGGCGCCCAAGGAGTCCAAGCTGACCCCCGAGGAGCGACGCAGTCGAAAGGAGGCAAGTAGACGTGCTCCCAAAGGAAGCAATCAACAGCTAACAATAGGCACAGAAAGAAGTACTGTATCTTCGCCACAAGCTCCAGCGGGGTCTCTTAACCAGGGACCAGGAACCCCAGGAATCCGAGATGAAGCAGATGTCCGAGTACATAACCATGCTCGAGAACTTCCACGAACTCGAGGTGGCCATTATTCGCGTCACCAAGATCAACAAGGTCCTCAAGGCCATCCTGAAGCTGGAGTCGATTCCGCGCGAGGAGGAGTTTCACTTCAAGGAGCGTTCGCAGGTGCTCTTGAATAAATGGAATAAGCTGTTGGCCAACGAGGCCAGCTCGGCCCCGGCTGCGACCAACGGCGTCAATGGAAAGTCGGAGGAGAAGAAGGCCGAGGCCAACGGCGTCAAGGAGGAGGCGAAGCAGGCCGAGGCGGCCAAGGCTGAGCCAAAACCAGAGGCTGCCGAAGGCGAGGAGAAGGCCGGTTCCGACGAGGTATGATTCTTGACTGACCGTTTCCGTCCAACCTGATCTGACGCGAAGCAAAGGCCGTTGCCCCCCCAGAGCCAGTCGAAGCTACTGCTTGAGCACGCGGTTATCACAGATGCGCGACGGTATTATTTTGAGCAACGGGCGGGTCTTAGATGCGATGCGTGTTTCTCTCGGCGCAAGGGTTCTGGTTTTATTTCGTTTTCTTTCTATGCCAAAAGTGACTTCACCAGCTCTTTTGTGGTTCTGTATGATTAAAGCAAGCGACGCCTCGTGAGGGCATCGCCAAGTTGGCGCGATGTTGAAGCTTGAACCACGCAGAGACGACTCGGGAGACGAGAGGGGGAAATCAGGCGGCTGGGTTGTACAAATGATGATCATGGGGGGGGGGAAGCATAGCACCAGTTGGCTGCAGACGACAACAGGGAACGGGGCATGGATTGTTCAGATTGCGATGGACGGGGTTTTGAGATTCGGGAGATATATAGTACACAAGCGAGGTATCGATACTTAGATTAACCTTTGGGGTTGAAACGCCTTGGGTTGACTATCGCAAGTCTCTGTTATCCATAGATGAGTAGTACCTGTATCCGTCTGCTGCCTGAGGTCATCATCATACCGTGCGAGAATACAGTGCGAACAGACGCGTCCCAACTCGGAAAGACGCGTTGACCTCGACTTCATCTTCAACTTTGTCCGTACAGCGAAGCTCTGCACCCTTGGAAACTCGGCAGAAAAGACTCTGGAATGGCTCGAGACGAGGAGACTCAGGATGTCTACAAACAAGAGGACCACCAGGTATCCCATCGCGCCCCCAAGCTACCGCCATTGTCCTCGGGCTAATCGAGTTGCTAGGTGGCCTATGTCTTTGACCCCGACGACAATGCATCTCGCCAGGACCGGGCCCCCAAGCGACGCCGCGTGTCCAAGCAGGCGGCAGCGGCAGAGAAGGCCCTAGAAGATGCGTCTGCCTTTGTTCCATTGCTGGACGGCGCCGAGAAGCCCGAGTTCGTGCGGCTGAGGGAGGAGGCCTTTCAGGAGAGCTGGGCCAAGGTCCATGGACGCATCGAGGTATGTGCACCCGGGCCCCTTTCTTTTTTTCATAGAGGAAGCATGCTCACTCGAGTGCAAGGGCATCTTGAGGAACTCGAACCAAGCCACTCTGGACCAGGTGGGCGCCTTCGTGGAGCAGTCAAAGGCATCGTGGTGAGCATCTGGTCTGTCCGTCGCGTGCAGAGCCCCAACTGACGCCATTGAAGCGTCGAGCAGGTCCCCGCGGCATTTGTCATCACGGGCCCCAACATTGCGTCGCAAGACTTGCTCTTTGAGCAGTTGTCGGAGACGCTTCAGCGGTCGACGTCTAGCAAGTTTGTGCGGCTGCGGTCGTCCGAGTCGTCGACGCTGAAGGCCACCTTGAAGAAGATCATACGAGACGTCACGGCCAAGGTTTCTGACGAGGAGGACGACGACCTGCAGGTCGGGGACGGAAGAGAGGTGAGATGTGGCGGTGCGTCTGCATCTCGCACGTTGCTGACGACGAACAGGGTCGGAGATATCTCGATTACGATCTCGAGGCGTTGTACGCCTTCATCAAGCCGCAGGCCTGCGCGCACGTGTTTGTGGCTTTCCAGGATAGCGAGGGCTTCGACAGCAGTCTCCTCTCGGACCTGATCGTGTTGCTCCAGTATGTGCAAGCCCCCTCCGAGACACGGGCGGGACGCTGACTAGATGCAGCTCTTGGCGACCTCGAATCCCGTTCACGCTCCTCTTTGGCATCGCCACGTCGGTGGAGCTCTTGCAGGCCCGTCTGCTCAAGTCCGCCTGCCAGCTCATACATGGCGCGCAGTTTGACGTCATCCAGACCGCCGCCATCCTCGAGACGGTGGTGAAGACGAGCGTTGCCGCTGCCGACGTGCCGGTTCACGTGGGACCGTTGGTGCTTCGCAGCATGCTGGATCGCCAACACGACCAGGTCTCGGGCATCCAGACGTTTGTCATGTCGCTAAAGGTGAGGCTTTTCGTCGGCGACGGATTCGGCGCTTCGCTGACTGTAGTCCAGTACGCTTACATGTGTCACTTCTACGCAAACCCCCTCAGCATATTCGCCTCGCGCGACTGTGGGCCGCTGGATGCACTGCAGCCAGAACACATCGAGGCTATCCGGAATACGCCCTCGTTCCGCAGCCATGTCGAGCGGGCGGTCGAGAGTGGCTCGCCTGAAGATGTCTCCCATGCGCAGTCTCTCATCGAGGACGACGAGTTCTTGGTAGCAACTCTGCGGCAAGAGATCAACAACCGGGGAGAGGCTACGAGCGACTTCTTGCGCGCGCTGTTGATTGTTCGGGCGACGGGTACACACGGAGAAGACTTGTCCAGGGCCTATGTCGACGCCATGGAGGACGGCATCGTAATCTCGGACGAGTCCGGCGTTGTAGAGATTGTGCGAAGGAAGGACGCAGCGGGACTCGCCAATCTCGTCCGCCGCGTCATTTCCATCCTGGAAGACGGCGATGCCGAGCTCGGACTTGGCCCAGCCGTCAGCAGACGCGAACTGGCCGAAGCACGAGACGCTCTCGCAGACATATCGAGCCAACTGGAGGCTCTGTCGGCCAAGGCAGAGGACCAGAAGCTGACGCTGCGCAGCAAATACAGCGGGCACAGCAAGGTGATGCGAACTACGGTGATCGCGCAACGGGTTCAGCTGAGTCGAGACTCGGCTGCGCTGACCGACGAGGACATGCAGTTCACGGCCATTCTGGACCGGGTCACGGAGCTGCTGACGCTGCATGTGCAGGCGCCGACTCCGGCATCGGGGCTTCTCTCGGAGAGCTGGCTCTACGACTCTCGCGCGCCGTCCAAAGACGTCTTCGTGCCGCGGCCGCGAACGACTCTGGAGCGCAGCCTGGCACAGCCACACGATTACCTCTCGTGCTCGTGCTGCAAGCCGACGGGCGAGGGCATCCAGGCGACGCTCCCGGCCACGGCGCTCCTGTACCGGCTCTACGTGGAAACGGGCAACCTCATCAACGTGGCGGACCTGTGGTCGGCGTTTGTGGCCTTGACGGGCGAACAGGACACGGAGGCGGAGGAGCGGAAGACGCTGGTCATGTTCTATCGCGGTCTGGCCGAGTTGAGAGCGCTCGGCTTCGTCAAGGCGAGCAAGAAGAAGACGGACCACATTGCCAAGCTGAAGTGGCTGTAGGGGAGAGAAAAGAAACGAGAGCCGTCACGGGTGAGACATTGGGGGGGGGGGGGGGGCTAAGCGANNGGGGGGGGGGTGGGGGGGGGGGGGGGCTAAGCGACGTGGCAAGGGCGCCAACGCCAACGCATCCAGACAGACGTTCAAGCAAGACATACTGGTTCGAAATTAGGCGCCGGGTGCGGCGACTCGGAAACGAGGACGGGGACGGGGACGGGGACGAGGGCGAGAGGCGGCTCTGCATTGTCCCGTGAGACGAGGGAGAAGGCTCTTTGAGTCAGTCGTCACATTCCACGAAGAGCCGACAGTCTCGTCTGGGACCGACGGATGCTGAAGGCCCCCGCACGACCAAGAAGAAGGAAGCTCTTGGAGTCTCCTCTCCGTCTTTGGAGTTGGGCGTCATTGTCTCACTTTGGCCACGCATCCACGCACACCTCACGCACACACACGCACTCGCACGCACACACACACAAAGAGTTTCCCCCTTTGGCTACCCACAAAGACCTTTCCCAGAACAGCTCAAAGGACGGCTTCCGTCGCAAACATGTTGGACCAGCCGTTCGCGATGCCGCCTGCAATGCCGCTCCGAATACAAGAGGCCTGGCCACTCCCGGCCTTGATCTGACCAAAACGTCTCTCTGTCGGTGTCTCGTCCATTAACTTGTCGTCCTTGCCTCGTTTCCTCTAATAAAGGCGGCACGCTCGCAACACGCACGCAGCCTTTTCCAGCCGGGGCATACGCACGAGATATATACCACTACTACCTAGACCTGTTTCTTCCCTTTCTTGAAAAAGCCTCTTTTTTTTTTCTTTTTTTCCTGCTGCCAGTTTGTCGATTCCGAGAAGAAGAAATTATCGCCAAAGAGTCCCTACCAATCACGACAGACCGGATTTTGCCGGCCGCAACCCAACCACTCAACTCACCCTCACCCTCACCCTCGCCCTCGCCCTCGCCCTCGCCCTCTCACCATGATGCGTGGCGAGATCCCCTCGAGACACCGCCCGGCCCTCGTCCACCGGCGGCTCGCAAAGAACCCGGGCCTCGCGCGCAAGCTCGAGCAGATGGCGCTCCCGCTCGCGCCCCTCGTGCAGCTCACGACGGGCGCCGTGCACCCGCGCTTCCCCGCGACGGTGCTCAACTTCTGGCTCCTCACCGACGCCGAGCTCGAGTCCCTCGCCGTCTTCTACCACCAGAAGACGCGGTGCCAGTGGTCCGACCAGTACCCCTGCCCCGTCGCCTGGGCCTCGGCCCTGCCGCTCGAGGAGAAGCGCCGCAAGATGGGCAGGTTCATCGGCCTGCGCGGCTGCGACTCGCCCGTGCTGCTCCGGTCCGAGGAGGACATCTTGGCCGAGGCCAGGAGGGCGCGCATCGCCGCCGACGAGGAGCTCTGGCGACGGAAGCAGAACCCGTGGCATTCCTGAGGACCGACGGACGGATGGATTGAAGCCTTGATTTTTTGTTGCTTTTTATTCGCATTGGGGGGGGGGGGGGTTTGGAGCTGGCTCTCGCGCATGGGGAGGAGTTTGGATGCATTCCGGCGTAGATACCAAATCATCCTTTTTCATGTTTGTTCTAAATGGGTATTATCATCAATAGACAAAAAAGGCCCGTGAACTACCTGCACTATGTTTTCAATCCCGCAACGCCTAGAATCCCTCGAGTCCTCTCTTGTCAGGTCCCGTTGATAAACTCGGGCCAAAAATGCCCGTAAACAAGTCTTGTTGTACAAAAATAGGTGTCTGGACGCCCATTGTCCCGGGTTTCGAATAACGAACCCCTTTGAGCTCTTCCCCGTTACACACTCGTGTTGCACTTTGTATATTATACCGCCCTCTCCTTTCCTTTCCTCTCCTCCCCCCCCCCCTCCTCACTTCTTCCCGCCCTTGTTCTTCTTCCCCTTGGCGGCCGGGCTGTCGACGACGATGGCGTCGTCCTCGCTGACGCCCTTTGCCGACGAGTCGGGCTCGGAGCCGCCGCCGCCGTCGAGCTCCTTCATGAAGTCGGACTGGATCTGGCCGCGGCGCTTCTCCCACCACTGCTTCTCGGCGGGGGCTTGGGCGAGGACGGCGTCGAGCTGCGTGCGGAGGGCGGCGTTGGCCGTCATTTCGTGGGCGGACTGGAAGATGGTCTGGCCCCAGCTGGGGGAGAGGGCGTTGGCCTGGTTTGCGTGTGTTAGTTTCAAAGGGAAACTTGCTTCTTGGAAGGTGTGCGCGTGTGTGTTGCATACTTCGGTAACCACGTCCCTCAGCTCCGCCTCCATCTCCTTCTCGGCGCGCTGGAATCGCTGCCACAGGTCGTCGCCGACGCTGCCCCGCTGCAGCAGGGTGCTGCACGCCTGCTTGGCGTTCTTGACCTGGATGAGGCGGCGGATATCCTCGACGGCCCGGCGCATCAGGGCCGCGCGGATGACGCTGTCGGGGATCGTCGTCGTGTCGGGCGTGTCGTGGTCGGGCTCCTGCTGGTGCACCAGGGAGAGGTAGACGTTGCGCTGGAGGTGAGGGCCGAACCACGGGGCGAGGTTGGCGCTTTCGGCTGGGGGGGAGGGGGGATTTGTTAGCATGGAAACCGCCATTGGTGTTTCGAGAATGCCTACCGGCTTTTCGTTTTCGGTATACCCTGCTAAAGGTCATGAGGGCGCTGCCCAGCACAATCACGTAGGCCAGAGGAAGGATGAGGCCCTTCCAGTCGACGTCGAGGATTCCCATGATGGGCTGGTTTTGTCGAGAGCGGAATGAAGTCGATGAAGGGTAGAAAATAAGAAATTCGACACGAGGTTCCTTTGTGGAAAGCGATTGTCGCGGGATCTCAGAAAGATGCGTGTCAATTTACACCGTGGTCGCAATGGAACCTTCCGCTCTTCTGGCCAGATTTACGGGTTGAATAGAGATGTGGCGCACCACCCCCAAGGAGCTTTCTCCAAGTGTGGCGCATACCCCTCCCTGGCCAAAATATGTCGTCACGGAGCTGTCATGGCAAGGAACAAGGTTGTTCCGGGTCCCCCCAAAGCTTTCCCGCTCCAGGCACGAGCTGATGACGCTGTGTCGAGTGGTCGGGTACGTACCTGGCAGCCTTCCCGACGGGAGACAGCTCGCATGGATTCACTGAGCTTCCGCGTCTGTCGTTTCGATTCCGAGCAGTGCACTGATTGATTGACAACCTTTTTCTCTCTCTCTCGGGGCTCCCTTCTTTGTCCTTGCTTCAAGACGCACCTGTGCTCCCCGCCGAACCGCTATTCCGCCCCTCGCTCTATTCCCGTCTTCGGCCTTCGAGTCTGCTTGCCCCAAACCCCGCCAACACACACACACACACACACCCATCGCCCTGCCCGCCCGCCCGTCCTTTTGGTTTCGGTGAAGCTCGCTCGAGGATAGCAGTCGCCCGCCATGTTGCTGCGTCTCCGAGGACCCGACGGCATGGCCCGCCTGACCGTCGAGGCGACGACGACGTTTGGGGACCTGGGAACATTGGTATGATGCCCATCATATCATCATGGGTCGTAGTTGAATCTGTGACGACTGACGCGCGCCGATCCATGCAGCTTCTCGATCAACTCCCCAAGACGGTCGATCCCAAGACAATATCCCTCTCCAACGCTCCCAACGGGGGAGACTCGAAGCGCCTAGGTGACATAATCAACTTCAAGGTCGGCCAGATTGGCCTCAAGTACGTGTTGCTGCGCATCTTCCCCCCCCACATCTTCTTGCTCGAAGCGCTCACACGCCCGCAGACACGGCGACCTCATCTTCCTTCAGTACGAACACATCAATGCCACCAACGGCGAGGCAGCGTCCGGGGCCTCGGCCAGGCTCAACGGCAAGCCGGTGCTGCCGACGGAAGATCTGCCCATCAACCCGAAGCCCGAGCGAATCGCCCGCCCGTGGGAAGTGGTACGGCAGTCGGCCCTCGACGACCGATTAGACCGGCTCACGGGCAAGATACCGCGTGGCCACGACCGAATGTGCCGCCACGGGCCCAAGGGCATGTGCGACTACTGCCAGCCGCTCGACCCCTTCGACGCCGGCTACCTTGCCGAGAAGAAGATCAAGTACCTGTCGTTCCACTCGTACCTCCGAAAGATCAACGCCGCCACCAACAAGCCCGAGCTCGGGAGCTCGTACATTCCTCCCCTCGTCGAGCCCTTCTACCGCGTGAGGCACGAGTGCCCGTCGGGTCACCCGGCGTGGCCCGAGGGCATCTGCACCAAGTGCCAGCCGAGCGCCATTACGCTCCAGCCGCAGCAGTTCCGCATGATCGACCATGTGGAATTCTCGTCGCCCGCCATCATCGACGCCTTCATCGACACGTGGCGGAAGACGGGCTCCCAGCGGTTAGGATATCTGTACGGCAAGTACACCGAGTACACCGAGGTTCCCCTCGGGGTCAAGGCTGTCGTCGAGGCCATCTACGAGCCGCCCCAGATCGACGAGGTCGACGGCATCACGAACAAAGAGTGGGAGACGCAGAAGGAAGTCGACGCCGTGGCGAAACTCTGCGGCCTGGAGCCCGTCGGTATAATCTGGACCGATCTGCTGGATGCCGGCAACGGAGACGGGTCCGTCGTGTGCAAGCGCCACGCCGAGTCGTACTTCCTCTCGTCTCTCGAGATCTGCTACTCGTCTCGGCTGCAAGCGCTCTATCCCAAGTCCTCAAAGTGGAGCGATACCGGCAGCTTCGGCTCCAACTTTGTCACGTGCATCATCACGGGCAACGAAGACGGCGAGATCTCCATCTCGTCTTACCAAATGTCCAACGAGTCGGTCGAGATGGTCCGCGCCGACATTGTCGAGCCCTCGGCCGACCCCAACGTCATGCTCGTCCGCGACGAGGAGGAAGACGACGGCTCCGTCAGCCGCACGCGGTACATCCCCGAGGTCTTCTACCGCCGCGTGAACGAGTACGGCGCCAACGTGCAGGAGAATGCCAAGCCGTCCTTCCCCGTCGAATACCTGTTTGTGACGCTAACCCACGGCTTCCCCGCCGACCCGAAGCCCATGTTCACCCAGCAAGGATTCCCCATTGAGAACCGCGAGTACCTCGGCGAGAGCCAGGAGCACTCTTCGCTGGCCAAGGCCCTGAGGCTCAAGGCCGGCCAGAAGCCCGATGCCGCCGGCCAGGAAATGTCAAACTTTCACCTCCTCTGCTTCGTCCACCAAATGGGAATCCTTTCCAAGGTACATTCCGAGACACACACACACGCTTCCCCCGTCACCCCCTTCTTCTAGGTAACCTCGTCTAACCACTCCTGCAGGACGAAGAAGCGCTGCTCTGCCGCGTGGCCTCCCAGCACGACCTCTCGGATACGTTCCAGCTCCGCTCTACTGAGGGCTGGCAAAACCTTCAAGCCATTCTCCAATCGACTGGTGAGCGAATCCCCAAGCGCCCGCGGGAGATGGACGGGGCTGCTCCCGCACCGTCTTCCTCCACTCCCTCGTCTTTGCTTTCGTCGTCTCAACTGCCCGTTGGCGAGTCGGGTGAGCCCCTTGCTAAGCGATTTGCTGCCTTCAGGCTGAACGAGCGCCGTAACCTCGCCAACCATCCGTCGCCCCAGTCACGGTGAACAAACGCACGAAGGGATCAACAGCAGCCAAAGGGGGAGGGACTATTGAACAAGAGAGAGGGAGGGGTGGCAATGTCAACAACAGACTCTGGCTTCCTTTTATTTTTTTTCGACGTGTGGGTTGTTTCTGTGCCATCTTCTTTTCGCCAAGGGGATAATCGCCACACCAAACAATGATTAATTGCGAGCGTGACCGGGGGACGGCGTTTGGGAAGGGGGCGGCGGTTGGTCAATCAAGAGGGAACATTAAAATGGGATTCTTTTTCCGGCATGGGAGGCAAGCATCTTTCGCTTTTTGAACTTTGGCGCGCGCGGCCTTGTAGTAGAGAAGGGGAGTGCGAACGAAAGCGGCCAAAATGTCAAGACCTATTCTCAAAAGTATATCTGGAGGTTACTAGAGAGCTAGGGGGAAACAGAGTAGGTGGTTTACGAAATATAAGGACATGTTAATGAAGGACTTGAAGCGGATGGTGAATCATGGGCGGGTTTGGGCTGGTGTTGTGAGTCGTGATCATCTTGTTAGGCTTCATCCTCTAATACCTCTCGCCAGGACTTTATTCGCCACGACTTGATTCACCACGACTGCATCTTGCCACTTATGCAAAATGGAAAATGAAACTTTTTTTTCTCTCGCGTTTCCGTACTCCCATCATCCGCCCTACATACAATAAAAGAGAGGGGGTTTTTCTCCAAATCAAAGACATTGATACATGTTGTAAACAAAAACACATCCAAACACATCCGGGAAGCAAAATCACACCATGACCAGTCAGTCTCCTTTCCCATATAAACCCCCTCTCCTCTCTCTCTTCTTCAGAGTCCCTCTCATCTTCCAGAGGGAACGGTATCGGAAAGTCTTTTTTTCCGGAAACAAAACGCCATTTCCCTTCCCGTAAAGACGCCGCGGCTTTGTTTACAGGGGCTTGCCGCCAATGAAGTTGGACCACTGGCGGACTTCGGAGGGCATGCCCTCGGGTCGAGGAAGCTTCTCGCTCATGCACTGAGCAAAGAGGATGGCGGTCTGCGGTTCGGTTAGTCAACGACTCGAAACGGGAGCTTCAACTGAGGAAAAAAAACATACCTGAGGCTCCATAAACAGGGGAACGCCAAAGTCGACGGCGTTTCGGCGCATGACGTAGTCAACGTCCAGAGTCGTCCTGGCGCGGGCCTGGGCCAGGTTGAAGGCGCCGCGGATGTCGTACTTCTGGAAGACTTCTCGCAGGGCTCGCTTGTCCTCCTTGGGGAACTCGATGACCTCGACCTCGACCTGGTGCTTGGAGCTCGACTCGATGAACGTCTTGACCTCGGGGCTGGCCGCGTACAGCTTGTACCCGAGAGGGGCGATGTAGTCGACGACCTGGGTGAGCCAGGGCTTGCTCACGTCGCCGCCGAAGAGGAGACCCTCGCCAGGCTCGGGCATGCGGAAGTTCATGGTGGACTGGAGCGAGGTCCAGTAGGCCTCGATCAAGTCCTTGCCGAAGCAGGCAATCTCACCGGTAGAGGCCATCTCGACGCCGAGGAAGGGATCGGCACCGGCCAGGCGGGTCCAGGAGAACTGAGGAACCTTGGTGGCGACGTAGTCACGCTTGACGGCCATAAGGTCGGTAGGCTTGGGGACGTCCTTGCCGACGAGAGCCTTGGTGGCAACGTCGATGAAGTTGGTCCCGAGGACCTTGCTGACGAAGGGGAAGGATCGAGAAGCACGGAGGTTGCACTCGATGACCTTGAGCTGGGGCTCGCCGCCCTCGGGGTCCTCGGCCTTGATGATTTGCATGTTGAAGGGCCCGGTGATGTTCCAGGCGCTGGCAACCTTGACGGCGATCTCCTTGCAGCGGTCCATGATCTTCTGGTCGAGGTTGGTGGGCGGCAGGACGAGAGTAGCATCGCCCGAGTGGACGCCGGCCTGCTCGACGTGCTCGCTGACGGCGTGGACAACGAGCTCACCCTTTGAAGCAACACCGTCGACGTCGATCTCCTGGGCTCCCTCGATGAACTTGGTAATGACGACGGGGTGGTCGGGAGACACATTGCTGGCAGCCTCGAGCTTGTCCTTGAGGTCCTCCTGGCTTCGAATGACCGTCATGGCGGCACCCGAGAGAACGTAGCTGGGACGGACCAGGACAGGATAGCCAACCGCCTGGGCGAACTCCTCAGCAGCCTCGACAGACGTCAGCTCCTTCCAGGCAGGCTGGTCCACTCCGATGCTGTCGAGGATCTGGGAGAACTTCTGACGGTCCTCGGCCTTGTCGATATCCTTGGGGTCGGTACCGAGCACGTTGGCGCCGCCCGTCTCCTGGAGTCGCAGCGCGATGTTCTGGGGGAGCTGGCCACCAACAGAGACGACAACACCGCTGGCGTTCTCGAGCTCGTAGATATCCATGACTCGCTCGTAGCTCAACTCGTCGAAGTAGACCTTGTCGGCGGTGTCGAAGTCGGTCGACACCGTCTCCGGGTTATAGTTGATCATGACCGTCTTCTCTCCCATCTCGCGGAGAGCCTCGGCAGTGCTGACGGCGCACCAATCGAACTCGACGGAGCTTCCAATGCGGTAAACGCCACTTCCGAGAACAAGGGTTCCCTTGTCATCGAACGTGACATCGTGGGAAGAACCGTTGTAGGTGACGTACAGGTAGTTGGTGTTGGCAGGGAACTCGGCGGCCAGAGTGTCAATCTTCTTCACCCAGGGGTGAATGCCAAATGCCAATCGCGTCGCGCGGACTTCGTCCTCGGTGCTCTTGACGGCGAGAGCAATCTGTCGGTCAGAGAAGCCCAACTTCTTGGCCTGGACGATCTGGTCCTTCTTCAGAGCCTCGATGCTGCCGGCCTCCTCCAGCTCTCGGGTGCAGTCCACAATGTTCCGCAGCTTGTAGAGAAACCACTTGTCGATCTTGGTGAGCTCGTGCACCCTGTCGACCGAGTAGTTCTCGTGAAGCATGGCCTGGCCAACAGCGAGCCATCGGCGGTCGGTGGGGTTCTGGAGCTCGTAGTCGAGGTCTTCAAATTTGTCGCCCTGGAAACCAACAAATCGAGGATCGACCTGGCGGATGGCCTTCTGGAACGACTCCTCAAAGGTACGGCCAATGGCCATGACCTCGCCGACCGACTTCATGGCACTGCCAATGTCGCGCTTGACGTGCTGGAACTTGGCCAAGTCCCATCGAGGGATCTTGGTGACAATGTAGTCCAGAGAGGGCTCGAAGTTTGCAGTTGTCGTCTTGGTGACGGCGTTGGGCAGCTCGGGCAAGGTGTGTCCCAGACCGATCTTGGCAGCAGTATAGGCCAAGGGGTAGCCAGTGGCCTTGGAGGCCAGAGCGGAAGATCGGGAGAGACGGGCATTGACCTCAATGACTCGGTAGTCGAGGCCATCGGGCTGAAGAGCATACTGAACGTTGCACTCGCCAACAACGCCGAGATGGCGAACAATCTTGATGGCAGCGCTTCGGAGCATGTGATACTCCTCGTCGCTCAGCGTCTGGCTGGGAGCCACGACAATCGAGTCACCCGTGTGAATGCCAAGGGGGTCGAAGTTCTCCATGTTGCACACAGTGATGCAGTTGTTGTTGGCGTCACGGACAACCTCATACTCGAGCTCCTTCCAGCCCTTGAGCGACTTCTCGACAAGGATCTGGGGAGAGAGGGTAAGGGATCGAGCAGCCATGTTGCGAAGCTCCTCCTTGTTGTCGGCAAAACCAGATCCCAGACCACCGAGGGCATAGGCGGCACGGACAATGATGGGATAGCCGACCTTCTCGGCAGCATCGAGAGCCTCGTCGACGGTTCCCACGGCGATGGACTTGGCAATGGGGATGTTGATCTCCTCGAGAGCCTTGGCGAACAGGTCACGATCCTCGGAAAGTTCCAGGGTCCTCACGCTCGTACCAAGGACCTTGACGCCGTACTTCTCGAAAAGACCCAGACGCTGCATCTCAACGCCAAGGTTCAGGGCAGTCTGGCCGCCAAAGGACAGGAAGATGCCATCGGGCCTCTCCTTTTCGATGACATGGGTGACATACTCGGGAGTGACAGGGAGGTAGTAGACCTCGTCAGCGAGGCTGTGGTTGGTCTGAATGGTGGCGATGTTGGGGTTGATGAGCACAGAGGCAACGCCGGCCTCCTTAAGAGCCTTGAGGGCTTGGGCTCCTATACTCCAACGACCAGGGTCAGCTCAGAACTCTCACCACACAACAAGTTGTGAGTCACTGGACCCCTGGATAAGAGAAGCCAGTCACTCGCGAGGAGAAACGAACCTGAGTAATCGAACTCGCCGGCCTGGCCAATGGCTAGACCACCGCTACCAATAACGAGAACCTTCTTGACATCGACGGTTTGGCGAGGCTTGATGACCCCGCTATCGAGATAGGCCTTGGGGTTCGGGGCGGACTCGATGGCGGCAGAGCTGTAGGCACGGGCGATTGAGATGGTGCCCAGGCGCTTCGAATTGGCGGGCTTGACGGCGGCGAAGGAGAAGCGGCCGCGGGAGGAGAGCGAGGCCGAGGAGAAGGATCGAGAGGCGAAGGGTTGAGGAACGCGGCGTCCGTGTCGGAGCAAAGCCGGAGCTCGGCCAGCGAGGGTGGCAGCCATGGAGATGTTGGCAGGCATTGCGGCGGTGATGCAGGCAGATCAATGCGTGAATGGCACCGTCCCGCTGGCAAATTTGCCCTTCAGAGTCCCGATTGAGGCGTCTAGGTCGTGATTTGAAGGAGAACAAGAGCGGGTGACTCTTTGGCGATGTGGTGGGGAAGAAAAAGGGCAAAGAGCCTGGAGAAGAAAAAAGGCGGTACAGGATCGGGCTGATAAGATAAGGTCGATGGGAAAATTCTGGTTGTTGTGGTTGTGGTGGTTGTGGTGGTGTGTGCGCCCAAGTACCTCGTGGGCTAGTTTGCGAGGAAAGATACCTGTCCAGCCCCTCTTAATTTGCAGCGCTAAGAATGGGTTCCTCTGGCTTGTGAAGGTGCCCCAACATTTTGGTGACCCCGTCTTTATACTTGCACCGGTAGTGTCGTTCTCTCCGGCTCTTCTCCGTTGTGAGTCCGACTGAGAGATATAAAAACGAAAAGTCTACGGATAGAGCTGGTCGTTTTAGCAAGGATTGACAGTCATGGCGGTGTCTGGGGTTTGCAGCATGGGAGGTGGCTGGTTGCTTTTTTTAAGGGAGACTCGACTTGGGAGCTTCTGCTGCTAAGGTACGGATACGAACCTAAGCTACGAGCACCGACAACGGGTAAAAGCCTAGCAACACGGCCAGCCTCTCGTCGCAGCTCGACGTCACTGTGACTCTGTTCAGCTGCCGGGCTCCTTCTTCGGGGACAAGGGTCCCATGCCCTCGTACACGTACAAAGAATACCTAATCGCCCAGAGAACAAGAAACTCGGCATTCATATCTCTTTCGGTTGGTGGACGAGTCACAATGTCTCCCCCACCAGCCCACTTCACTTACACTGACGTACTGGATTTACGATTGGGATGCCGATGACGACCGAGCGTCGATGGACCAGGAAGAATTTGTGACGCCGCTATCGCCCTTGGCCATGGCTTATTTGCTTTGACTCACTGACGGTGAGTTGACGGGGGGGTTGTACTTTGTTCGGATAGAGACATTTCTCGGTTCCCGGTCACCCTAAACAGGTAATCTGAAGGTATCCGTAACCCACCACACAAAAATTTCATCTTTTGGGGACACAATCAGGGAAGGAACGAACATGAGATACTCCCTGCGCAGGACCAAGGTTCTTCCATGCCGGTCGACTTCACTTTGATGAAGCACCTCAGAGCACGACCCATTTCATACCACGCAATCAATTCCATTCCAGCCTGGACGAAGCCTCATTCGCAGCCACATCCCCCCCTTTCGGCCTCACGCTAGATGCATTAGTCAAGGAGTCCTCGAATAAGCGCCCCACAAATCGTCGCGCAAATCGTCGCGGCTTCTGCCCATGAGATGGATGGAGCATGAATTGACGACGGTCAACGGAGTCAATTCCCATTGTGAGCTCAAGTCGCCCGTTTCGAGGGAGAAGGACAATTCCGACATCTGGCGACCCATTTCGACGAAGCCCCCGAGTTCTGGGTCGTGACGAACTCTGCGACTGGCGTCTCCCTATCACCCACCCCCTTAACACCTCCCTTGGACGAGTTGGACCCCAACAGCCGAATCCTGGCTTCACGCCCTCCTCACTCACGCACTCACTCACGCCCTCACTCACGCCCTCACCTACGCCCTCACCCACGCCCGCCGCGATGAAGCCCTTCGCCCTCATCTTCACCCTGCTCCTGGGTAGCACCGTGGCCGCCGCCGCAGACACGCCCGATGCTGCGCTGGATGCCCGGGATTTTGCCCACCTTCCCGACCATCTCCGTCGAGCCTTGGTCGGCGGCGACGGAGCCAGCAAGCGCGAACTCGATTCCGCCGGCCAAGAGATCTTCCTCTCCAAAGAGGTCGGGCTGGCCAAGAATGCCATGCTGAGCCTGACCCCAAAGCAATCCTCCGAGTTGAGGCACCTGACCAAGGACCTCCGTTACCACCGCGCCGAGGAGCTGGACCAGGCACTGAAGAACATGACGACTCGGGAGAGCCGCCAATTGAAAAAGGCCCTGATGACTTGCTCGGCTGCTCCAATCGGCAACCTCCTCGCCGCCATCTTCCATCCCATACCCGTCGTTGGCCAGTCTCTCGCCGACCTATTCTCCAGCCTATACACTCTCACCAAAGACCTGGCGCCCTACGTGGTCCTGCAATCCGGCCCTGCCAGCCACCTCCTCTCGGAGATTCTTCACGAGATATCCATTACCGTGAAGCACCAGGCCGTCAAGCCCGAGGGCACCCTGCTTGACCTCACCACCGAGGAGCTGCTCGCCGAAGTTTTGGATGGGATAGCCGCTTTCCTCGGGAACCTCCCCAAAGGTCCCGAACTTGACGAGGATGGCATCCCAATTCCGACGTCAACGTCAACTGCGGCTTAGCATTGGGATGACTGGATCTGTATGATTGTGTCGGAGATGATGTACGAGGACGAGACGAGCGACGACTTCCGACCGAGTGCTGCTGTCAGTGCTGAGGTGACTGGACTTAGTGTTTTGGCTATTCTATTTGGATCCAACTTGCGAGCTCTGGAAATGAAGCAATATACGAACACGCATGTTGATTAATCGGGTTTATCTAGACGTATACATGTTTTTCATTACTACCCATGGCGACCACGACCAACTGAACCCTGCATGCATCTTTGCCTATTCGCGTTGATCTCATAGCTAAAAAGAATGTTGGTACGAACATCGGGTGTGATGGCGTCGGCCGAAGGGTCGCAACAAAGAACACATTCTCCCATGTCCTCACCACGAGGACTCGAGAACCACGATGGTGTTCAAGAGTTGTCCTAGAGGCTAAAGTCCAGTCTTGCTATAAAATGGCTATCATCCCCCACGGTCTCTCGGATATCTACTACATCATATCCTAGCTAAAGTAACGTTCCTACCCTAACTCGCCTTCCACGCTCGCCAACCTCGTGGAAAACCCAACATCATCTCGCAGCTCAAAACACCACCACCACCACCACCTCCTCCAAAAGAACAATGTGCTGCCAAATCAAGCTCTTCACCTGCGGCCACATGGCCCGCGACTACCTGGACTGCGAGCGCAAGCTCCGCCAGCAAACCTCCTTCTTCGGCTGCGTGCGCGAGCGCGTGGCCCCCGTCGAGCACTGCAACAAGCTCGTCAAGGGCCTGGACCGCACCTTCATCGCCTGCGACGACTGCTCCGAACAGACCTCCCGGAAGTGGCCCCTGCATAGTAAACGGTGGGCGTTTCCCGACGAGGAGCTTGACGAGGAGCTTGACGAGGAGGTCGACGAGAAGGTCGACGAAAAGGTCGACGAAAAGGTTCCTCAGACGCTCGATGACAAGGAGAGTCTTGTATCGACGGAGACAGTGGTGGATGAGAAGCCGCAAGGACTCGCCAAGGGAGACGTCAAAGTGCGAGAGGCCCCGAGACGGCGTAAAACACACGACGGGAGGAAAGACGACGTCTCGACGTGCGGAAAGTGGCCGCATCGCAAAGTCCTCCCCTCTGACCGGTCGACGGTGCAACTGCGTCCCATCCGCCGCGTCCCGCCAAAGTTGAACCTCCGCCATGTGTTCCGAGAGATCGAGTCTTCCTCGTCCTCGGACGACACGACAGCCATCGCCAAAGTCAGGAACAAGCCTCTACCCGTCATAACGAAGACTCTACCCGCCAGGAGGATACATCTAGCCGTTGAGGATAAGCCTCTACCCGTATTGAACAAGCCTCTGTCCGCCCCGAGCAAGGTTCTTCCCACGAACAAGACTCTACGCACGAATAAGCCTCTTGCCACAGACAAGCCACTACCAAGAGACAAGTCTCTTCGCACGAATAAGGCTCTACCGAGAGACAAGTCCCTACACACTAACAAGCCTCTACCCACAGACAAGCCTCTACCCACGAATAAGGCTCTACCGAGAGACAAGTCTCTACACACGAACAAACCTCTATCTACACATAAGCCTCTACCAACAGACAAGCCTCTGCCCGCGCCACCATCTACCAAAACCCCTTCGTCACGCGCGCCGCCGAAGCCGTTCGTGCTGCCGCAGCGCTCAGGTGCACCCGCCAACTGTCGCACGTCCGAGCCGTTTTGGGATGAGTATGACTCTCGCAACGCAATGGACTCTGGTGCTGGACAGCGCATGGGAATCCTCGCGTGAGCCGGGCCGACGGCCTGGACTGAACTCTCCTTCTAATATCCATCTCCTATGTACACTTAATGAATTGTATTGCTTCCTATCCGAACCGATTCACCCGCTGGAAATACAAAGAGAGACGATGAGCCAACCTTTACATCACGTATTCCAATGGTGACAACCAATTCATTGTCCTAATAGATTTCACTACATGGTGGATGCCGCCTTCATGCGAGCACCATTCACACCCGAGAAACACAAAGAAGCTAAGATCCCCGTCCTATGATTGCGAATGCTGAAAACCGAACATGTCAATACCCATAAACGGAAAGTTGACCACATGAAACAATGAAAACCTCAAAGCAATGGTAGAACGCTTGAATACACCGAAAAGGAGTTGGGACCAATTTCTCCCCTGAAATGACAGTTGAGAATAACCCGCCACCATTTTGTCTTCATACTTTTGAACCTGGGACGCAGAGGTGCGGAGGTAAAGCGAACAGGCCGAGGTGATTATACGTGGTTTTCACGTCGAAGCCGAATCGTAGGATATGCAACCCGAGGCTCGACCACGCGCCGAGTTCGTGTCGCCGGCAACAGTAGGCAGCTGCTCGGAACAGGATTTATTGGCCCTTCCCGCTCTTATCCCCGGCCCTAAATTTCGCAAGTTCTTCCTGAACCTTCTTGCCGACGCGAGCCTGCAGTTCAGGGCGGTAGCCAAGCATGAACAGCATCTCGAGCCAGACAAACATGGGAGCGAGGAAGATGGCCTGGACGAGATTGTCGAGAAGAGCAGGGGCACGGCCCTCGAAAGCGCCGTGCCCAATAAACTGCAAGATCCAGCAAACAATGTGAAGGGCTAGAGCACCCTTGAACGTGGACTCTGGGTTCTGAGAGCGCAGGTAATTGCCAAAAGCACATCCGCCCATACAGAAGGCGGCCAGAAGAAAGCCGGCAAAGGGCTCAAGAAGAAGATAGAGAGTGGAATAGGTAAAGGCAGCCACCGTGCCGAGGTTGATATCGAGATAGGGAACAGTGAGCCATGATGGAATCTTGACCAATGTTCCTGTGTAGGTAGCCTGGGTGGTGTTAGACTGAGGCATCCATGCTGGAGCTCCGGGAGTGCCGGTCGGGGCAGAGCTGAGATGGAAGGAAAACGAACCATGGTAAAAGCCGAGATGAGGATCAAGGGCACACAAACCATATGAATGGCAATGTTGACCTGATTATGGTGGTAGGCCCCATACTGTGAGGGGGAGTTAGTCCGTACACGGGGCAGCCGGAGGTATCAAAGCCAAGGAACGGGAGGACGGCACTTACAAAGGTCAAGTGGCGTTCGAGATCCAGCGTCATGATTGGTTCGATGGGAGAGAAGATGTCGGTGGTGAAGCGAAGTTTGGAGAGATGATTGCGGAGAAGACAGTCTGAGAGGGAGCGTCTGAGCAGTAAATGACGGGAAGTAACTTGGACTGGATAATAAAGAGACGTGTAAACGATTCCAACGCAAATGCGCCACAGTTGGATCCGAGGGTGGTCCGTGAGCGGAATCGAGCCTCTGCTCAGGCGGAGGTTGGGTTTTGGTGTTAAGGAAGTGAGTAAAAATGTAAGTGCGGAGCTGCGGATAGAAGAATAATAATAGTAGGTCGCTTGTGTGTTTGTTCCTTCCTAGGTAGGGCCGGCGTTGGTCCTGGCTTCGGCGGGATCCGAGAGGCTAGAGGATGGGGAAGAGGAGATGAAAAGACGAGAGACGAATGAGACAAATGAGACGGGGACCAGAAAAAAAGAGGAGAACCCGAAAGGGAGGGCAAGAG
Organism: Thelonectria rubi; assembly: GCA_013420875.1. Taxonomy (NCBI): domain Eukaryota; kingdom Fungi; phylum Ascomycota; class Sordariomycetes; order Hypocreales; family Nectriaceae; genus Thelonectria; species Thelonectria rubi. Next base: position 85,615 of record WMHX01000215.1, on the reverse strand, counting down.
GCTGATGCTATGAATGGCTGAAGGAGAAGGAGAAGCAGAAGAGAGACGAACAAATGTTGCGTTGTCGATTCCGTGTGCAAAATGGCTTCTCAGCGGTCCCAACCTAATGGTAGCTGCAGTGGAAGGCGCCACTCACATGGCCGGGGGGCACTTGCTGCAGCGGAGAGGCCCGTGGTTGCCTCGGAACAAGCTCGTCGTCCCCTCCTGCCATTTCGTCCCCGATCACGAGTGACGAATCCAGTCGAATAATCTGGCCATTTTCTACGTCAAGCAGAATGCTAGGAATCACTGCAAAAGAAATTCTGCCAACCCCTCCAAGTCAGGCCACATTTCTACCGTCGGCCAGAAGAGTGAGCACGATATCAACTTCCCCTTCTGCACAACCGGCGGCCCGCTGATCCCCGTCTTATTACGCTGAACACGGCCTCTTGGAGCTTATGAGCTTATGACTGCACCGCCGCTGACTGGTGGACCGACTTTCGTGTCGGCCAGCTTCCTACGGTTGACACGTTGTGTGTCATTCGTCCTGGCGCTGGAATCGCTCCGAATGGCTGATGTTGCCGTCAGGGAGGATCCCATGTCACCTTCTTCCAAAGCGTTTCTAGCTTGCTTCTCATCGCTTGGCGTTGGCCCAAACGAACTGCGACTTTGATGAGGAAATGCTTGTTTGCGCTTTGAGCGTTCTTTGTGCAAGAAGCAGGGACCGGCACAGCCACATGTGCTGAGTTTCCTTTGTGAATTTATCGGGGCATTTTCTTACTGGGAGAGAGGTACGTCAAGATGGATATCAACCTCAGCTGCTTTGCATGAATTCGCATCATGATTTTAATAAAATCCATACATTGATAGGATAATTATACGAAGGCTTGATATCCATATCCATCTTCTTTTCCAATCATCCATCACCAAAACAATACATAACAAAGACTGAAGAAGCCGAACCTTTGTCCGTCCCCAAACGCGCACAGACCACTGCAGCGTTCCGCCGCGATTCCATTCGCTCCTCGACCGCGCTGCGCGCTCAACCGCCACAAGACGAGATTTCTACCGCCACGGCCCTTTGCAGCCTCGTCTCGTCTCCTCCCCCCGAACTGCCACTCCATCAACCATCCGTCCCCCTCACGATCCGGTCCATCTGTGTCGGGAAGGCTGCTGGCATAAGTCTCCCACGACGCTCGACCAACGGCGGGTGCCTGTCGTGTCCCGGAAGCCTCGCGTCTGCCTATGCGCTCGCCCTTGCGCCGCATTCGCTCTTGTTTCTTTCACTGATCGCGAAAACCGCCCCCGATACGATTCCTTCGCTCGTCGCTCGCTGCCGCCCTACCGAACACACGCTCGTCGCGTACCCTCCGCGCTTCGGCCCGTCGAGTCGCCGGCTTCTGCAGCCGTTCCCAGAGGCCGCTCTCCGCCCGACGACGATTCGGTCTCTCCCGCGCAGATTGCGACCGGATTGAACCACCGCTTCTCCCCCGAGCCCGCCCGCCGACCCTCCTCCGTCTCCTCCAAAGTTTTGGATTCGCTTTATTCATCATGTTCTTTCTCTACAACATGGAGCGCAGGGTCACCCTGCATCCTTCTTACTTTGGCCGGAACATGCACGACCTTGTGACGAGCAAGCTCCTGAAGGACGTGGAAGGCACATGCGCCGGGAGCTACTACATCATTTCCATCATGGATACCTTTGACATCTCCGAGGGCCGCATTCTTCCCGGGAACGGACTGGCCGAGTTCACCGTCGGGTACCGAGCCGTCGTGTGGCGCCCTTTCAAGGGCGAGACGGTATGCCTTGGCTGAGTCGTCGTTGTTCAGCGAGCTGACCCCATGACCAGGTTGATGCTGTAGTCTACTCCATCAACCCCCAGGGCTTCTTTGCCCAGGCCGGACCCCTGCGGCTCTTCGTGTCGGCTCACGTAGGTTGAGTCTGCCTCGATGGTCGTACGAGTGCTGACCTTGCGATAGTTAATCCCGAGCGACATCAAGTGGGATCCCAACGCCACGCCTCCGCAGTTCACCAACAACGAGGACACGGTGATCGAGCCGGGCACCCACGTGCGCGTGAAGATTATCGGCACTCGTACCGAAGTTGGGGAGATGTGGGCGATTGGCAGCATCAAGGAAGACTACCTGGGGTACGAGGACACGCTCGACGTGTTCCGAGCTCAATCGCTAACAGGACTCGCAGATGCCTCCAGGATTAATTATGATTTTGATGACGGATGAACTTGCTTATTCAGATTGTTTCGTCATCTTTGTCCGACTCGACACCCTTGAACCTCACCATATAGACTGAATCATCAACCCACGCCAATTCGCCGCAAGGAGACGGAAAGGCTTTTCACCAGTTGATGACGGGCTTCGGCGGCGCCCTCGGCCCCTTCTGGGAATTTGGAGGTTGATATGCCGAGGCCGAGAGAAGGCCTTGTGCCAAAAACACACACACAAACGGCCACGACGCGGACGGCTGGTAGCCGGGCGGACCATGGCGAAATGCGGTGCTTGCTGGAGGGGATTTAAAAAAAAACACGCGGCATCTTTTCCTTTCTTCCTTGCCGCGGGCGACTAGTAGACTCTAGAAGGCAAGATTGTATGTAGTAGTTACTGGTAGAACAAAAGAAATGCAGATACCCCCATGCGCGTGTTTCTCCTTGCGAGGCCGTTTACGCCGTTTACGCCCTACCACGCCCTACCACGCCCTACCACGCCCTACCACGCCCTACTATTACATACGTACGTACGGAGGGAGAGGTATGCTCTATGCATCACCGGCTCTTCTCCTGCTTCCGTCCCCACACCCCGGAGAAACCCCCACACTGGGGTCTCGATGAGGAGGACATTGGGGGACGAAGTGAAGTGTTCAAAAGGGCCATTGACTCGCATTCAAACGAAGTGTTCTTCTTCTCCCACAAACGCCTCTTCTCCCCTCTCCACCGGACATCAACCTCACCATGAACCCCCGCACATGGTCTTCCGCCCTCCGCCTGGGCGCCTCCCCGTCGCTTACACGGCGTCACGGCGTGCGGGGATGCGCCGCGGCCGTCAGGCGCCTCTCGGCCATGCAGGCGTCGAACCGGCTGCGGGCGGCGCTGAGCGAGGGGAGGCCGTCCATGGGTGCGTGGCAGATGGTGCCCGGCGCCAACGTATCGCGGGTGCTGGCGCGGTCGGGCGTGGATTGGGTCTTGGTGGACTGCGAGCACGGCAACTTGGACGGTAATGAGCCCGTTGTCTCTTTCTTGCTCAGGTTGTTTCTGTTGCTTCGGGCTGACGGGTGGTCCTGGTAGATGGAGCCATGCACGAGACTGTGCCGGCGATTGCGGCCTTGGGCGTGTCTCCCGTCGTGAGGCTCCCCGACATGCAAGGATGGATGGTCAAGCGTAGGCAGCTTTCCTTTTCCACGTCTGCCCCTGGCTGACGCCCGCCTAACTGCGGTTCTCTAGGTGCCCTCGACAGCGGAGCTCACGGCGTGCGTATCACTCAGCCAAGCCCTCCCCCCAAGGCGGGCACATATATTGACAAGATTGCATCTAGATTGTGGTGCCGTTGCTCCGAACAGCCGACGAGGCCAGAGAGCTCGTCCAAGCCGCCAAGTTCCCGCCCTGGGGAAAGCGCGGCTTCGGGTCCCCGATTGCTCCCGAGCGCTTCAATCCCGTCCCCAGCTTTACCGAGTACCTCCAGCAGGCGAACGACGCCCTGTTGACTATTGTCCAGATCGAGACCAAGGAGGCCCTCGAGGCCGTGGATGAAATTGCTGCCGTTGAGGGAATCGACGTCTTGTTCATCGGGCCGTTCGACCTGGGTCAGTCAAGCCGTGCTCAAATCGATGTCGACGACGATAACCTGACCGTACTAGGAAACAACATCGGACATCCCGTCATCGACGGTGTCATGACGGCCGAGCTCAAGGCCGCCATCGCCAAAGTCCTGGCCGCGGCCAAGAAGGCGGGCAAGAAAAGCGGCGTCTACTGCACGGGGGGCGAGCAGGCAAAGATGTTTGCGGGCCAGGGCTTCGACATGATGAACGTGGTGACGGACTACCCGGCGCTCGACCTCGCGGCCAAGGAGCAGCTCAGCTTCGCGACGGGGGCGGCGAAGCCGGCGAGGGGAAAGTCGTATTGATCAATTCGAGTGTCGGCGAGGGGGGACTAGTTCTGCTCCGCCTTGTCCATCTTCTCCTCCACTTGCTCGACGGTGAAGCGGTGCATCAGCTTGAGGGCCTTGCCGGACCTGGCGGGATCCTCGTCGGGGGCTGTGGACTTGCTGATGTGAATCTACGCGTTGCATGGTTAACAAGGTCGCATTCGTAACGGGCCACACAAGTCGCAATGCCGTACCACGGGGACGTCAAAGTCGTAGAGGTTCCTCCAGGCTTTGGATTCGGGCTGGGGAAGATCGACGTTGACTTCCTTGTACTCGAAGGGGCGCTTGTCCCAGACGTTGGACAGGACGCCCTTGGCCTGTTTGCAGAGGCCGCAGGTGTCGCGGGTGAAGAGGGTGATCCTGGAGGGCAGCTGGAGGAGGCGACGGGTAGGGGAGAACATTGCGAGAGAGAGATTGGAGGTGCTTGCCAGGAGAGAAAAGTTGTGATGCGGCGAATGAATGAAGCTATCCACAGACACCCGAACCCCGCACCCAAAAGGGAAGGCGGTGAGTGCTATAGCTCCCGATGACGCTGTATTTCTAGAAGCTCCCATCCCCCACCAAGCAAACTCCAGTCTCCCTGGGACACTTCATCTACACGCCAATTCCTCCGATTCGAAGAGAGTGCGTCCGGAGAGGCTCCCCAATCATGGCTCAAAAGTGCGTTCGTCAGGGCTGCGGCAAGCAGTTTACCGACCCGGACGAGAAGTGCGAGTACCACCCCGGACCCCCCATTTTCCACGAGGGGCAGAAAGGTAAGTAAGCAGGCTTCCAGGCCGAAGAGCATTCGCAAATCTACAGCTCTGGACTGGTGCTGACACGCGTCGGGAAAAAAAATCAGGATGGAAGTGCTGCAAGCCTCGCGTCCTCACGTTTGACGAGTTCATGGACATCCCCCCCTGCACCATCGGCACCCATTCCACCACCGACAAGCCGCTTGAGGTGGACGCGAAGCCGCAGGAGGACGACGCCGCCCTGGCCAAGAAGATTGAGAACCTCAACGCATTTGTCCCTCCCCGCGCGCCCATCCAGCCCGCCCAGCACGCCCCGACGCCCCCCCCCGCGCCCCTGGAGTCGGAAGACGACGATGCTAGCCTGGAGATCCCGGACGGGGCCGTCTGTAAGCGGAAGACGTGCGGTGCCACGTACAAGAAGGGCAGCTCGCGGGATGGCGAGGAGTGCGTGCATCACCCGGGCGTGCCCATCTTCCACGAGGGAAGCAAGGGGTACTCCTGCTGCAAGAGGAGGGTGCTGGAGTTTGACCAGTTCATGAACATTGAGGGCTGCAAGACCAAGACTAGACATTTGTTCGTCGGGCGTGGCGAGAAGGACAAGGCCAAGAAGGAGGGCGGGGAGGAGATTCTGGATACGGTGCGGTATGTTGCGCTTCGCCCCCGGCCGTTCAGCCGCGTACTGACTGGAAGGCAGACACGACTTTTACCAGACACCGGCCAACGTCATCGCCTCCTTCTTCCTCAAGAAGATCAACAAGGAGACGGCCAAGGTGGAGTTCCAAGAGAAGCAGCTGGTGCTAGACCTGGCGACGACGGACGCGCTGCCCAAGCGATACGCGGCAAGCGTGCCCCTCTACGGAGCCATTGACGCGGACAAGTCGTCGTACAAGGTGCTGGGGACGAAGCTGGAGCTCACCCTCGTCAAGGCGGACGGGGCTTCGTGGCCGGTGCTGCGGGGAGACGAGGCCTTGACAGGCCAGATTCTGCAGATTGGTCGGGCTGGTAGAGCGTGAGGACGAGGGGAGGGGATGTAAAGTAGAGGGATGGGTGTCGTTATGGAGTTGGGCGAGCATTGAGATCAAGGGCTTTGAGGTATTGGATGGGTGCATCCGAGGGGGGGGGGCATTTACCACGGGCGAAGTGAAGGGTTGGCATGGCAGGCGTACAATATAAGACGAGAATGACGAATCGCGTCATGTCGTCGATAAAATAACATCAAATCGTCCTCATTGTGTTTCTGGCTCAAGTGTTGCCAACTTCAGCTTCTCGATGGTGTCGTCATTGGACAACGGAGAAGCAGCAGCATCTGCTGACACGGGCCTATTAGGTACCTCGCCACAGATTCGCACGCATCTCTATCTCAAACTGGCACCACGCACGGCGGCAGACTCGCAAACCCCCAGATTGGATGGGAGATTGAATTGCGAGATGATGGCTCAACAGTTGAACGCACCCGGTCGATCCAATCGCCATCCCCCGTTCCAAGGATGCAAGGTCCCTGATAAGCTCCCGCACCCCTCCACTCCCCCCCCCTTCCGTCCGATAAACAGCCACCAAAGGCTGTGCGTGCCCCCCAAATCCGAATACGTAACAAAGTCATGTCAGGACTGGCGACACTGGGCAAAGTCCTGCAGCCTTGGCGGCTTGGGAGTGATAGGGAAGTCGCTAAATCAGGTACTGCGGTGTTGCCATGTGCTCGGAATGCCCATCATGGCCCAGAGAGCCGTCCTTATCGATGGATCGACCAGGCCGTTCCCCCAGGTTCTGCGCGAAAACTATAAGACATTGCCGTGTCCTGGATTCGCGTCCCCCCCTCGTTCCAATCCTTATTTCCACCCCAAAAAAACTCGACCCTGCCTCGTTCCCCTTGTACGAAGCAGCCTCTTTATCAGCAGCACCAATGACCACCGAAGTTTCTCACGGCCGCGGCGGCGCCGGCAACATCAACGTCGACGACACAAAGTACGTTGACGGCGAGGTTGTCCGGGCGGGCGTCGAGGGCAGCCACGGCGACGGCGCATTCAGCGCTGGACGCGGAGGTATGTATTCGCTTCCTATTCAACCGCCCATCTCGGCTCACCAGTGTGCAAAAAAGGCGCCGGCAACATCGCCGACGTGGGCTCAAAGGCGGCCGAGCGCAAGGACCAGGACCTCGTCCCCGAGTCCGCCGTCCGGCCCAGCCAGGACGGCCGCGACCACCACACCGGCCGCGGCGGCGCCGGCAACGAGTTGAAGGTCAACGACGAGAAGACGTCCGAGGAGAAGCCCGCCGCCGAGAAGCCCGCCCTCGCCCCCCACCGGAGCCTGGCCGACAGGCTCAAGGCGAAGCTGTTTGGGCTCGGCAAGAAGTAGATGCCACGAGGGGGGGACCTGAGGACGCGAGGACGCGAGGACGCGAGGACGCAAGGACGCAAGGACGCGAGGACGCAAGGACGCAAGGACGCGAGGGGACGCTGTGTGATGATGTTTGTGGAAATACCCAAGATTTTCTGTCGCCTTTTCTTTCGATAATACCACCGCCTCTTGAACCGCACCTCGGAGTGCGTACCAACCATTCGTGCATTCACGCGAAATGCTGCGTCATCAATAGTGGCCGACGACGCCCTCGTGAAAGACTTGTCATTCCACATTCGTGCATCCTTGTCACCTCTTCGTTCCTGTGTGCCTGCATGCCGTCAGCTTCAACAACCGCCCGAGCCTCTCAAATACGGGCCGGCAAGTCAATGTCCCAACAGAAGATCAATTGAGGGCCACCGGAAGGGGTGCGCCAGACCACCCTCAGGGCCTCAAAGCTCCCTCCCCTTCCTCCCTTGCTCCCTTGCCCCCATGACGTTGCGAGTCCAGTGAGCACGTCGTCCAGGATGATCCCTCCCAGTTCTTCAGACCCCAGACTCCACTTCCCCTCACCTGTTGATTCGATCAACGAGGGCATCTCTCGCCAGCAGCTGAAGACTGGACCGCCGTCATGGCTGAAAATGGGTCGACACCTCCCGCGAACAGTTCATCGCACGCTCAGGATCGTCCGCTGGCCAAGGCGTGCTTGACAGCTGGCCCAGCGATAGCGGATTGGTCGCGTCGTGCCTAGCTCTCCGGCTAGGCCTCTTCCGCCGAGGCGACGGCTTGCGACCCTGGACGATAAGGCCGTCTTCTGAAATGATCACCCATCCCAAGACTGGCCGTCCGGCTTCTGTCCCAGTGCGACTGCTACCCACGGCGAAGCGAGCCCGGCAAAGGGGCGAATGGGCGAGTGGCATTGCCTCGTGACGTAGATTGGCAGAGGCGGCTGAGCCGGGGTACCGAGCTGGTTCAATACAAAAGGAACGAGGCCGGCGAATGTTTCGCCTTGGCTCATTCCCGCATCGCGACTGCACGCGGACGCCTCCAAAACCATCACGCACATGGACCAGCGTCGCCTCGCCATTGGAAAGGGTTTCGGTCGACCGAATCCGTCGAGGCATCGGTGCTTGCCTGAAGGTGACACGCCGCTACTTTTAGGCAGGCGGCTGCAGTGGCGCTGACCTGCGCCGTGTGACGATTATCACGTGCCCGGACCCGGGAGTCACGGGGAGCCGGGTCTCCAGGTACCGCCGTCGTCATGACGCCAAACTTGCCCCAAGAGGAACGTCGCCCGCCTCTCCAGGGCCAACGTCTCTTGTCCGGCCTCTCAATTCTGTCCAAGCCCTCTCTCCGTTCCTGCGCCACTTCTGCTTTCGAGGCCGACGACGAGCGATCCGACAACGACGACGAGTACGACCGCGACGACTGCTACACCATGAGCTCCAGCGGGAGTGAGCGCGCCGCCTCGCGACGCCCGCCCGTCCCGAGCCACGCCGGCCATGACGCCCGCCCGACGAGCCAGAAGGAGCTGATGGGCTGGTACAGCTACGCTTTTGCCGCCGAGACGTACGTCATCTGCGGAATTGGTACGTTTCTGTTGCGTCGCCATGGCGAATGGCCTGACTGGCAGTAAGCCGCAGGGACTGACATCAATCGCCCTACTGCAGCATCCTTCATCCCGATCCTCCTCGAAACCCTTGCGCGAGAAAACGGCGTGCTGCTCTCGGACCGGAAGACGCCGTGCGGCTCCAGCTACAGCAAGCAAAAAGACGACGGCCAGTGTGTCGTGGACGTGCTGGGCATGGAGATCAACACGGCCAGCTTCGCTATGTACACCTTTTCCGTGAGCGTTCTCATCCAGGCGCTCCTGGTGGTGAGCATCAGCTGCGCCGCCGACCACGGCAACTTTCGCAAGAAGCTCCTCCTGGCATTCGCCTGGGTGGGCAGCTTCTCCGTCATGGCCTACATCTTCATCAGCAAGGAGACGTACATCATGGGTGCCGTCTTGACCATCATCTCCAACACGTCCTTTGGCGCTTCGTTTGTGTTATTAAACTCGTTTCTGCCCCTCCTGGTGCGCTATCACCCCGAGGTCATCGAAGCCAAGGCCGCCGCCACTCCCGATCTCGGAGACTCTCGTCTGGAGTCGAGGCCCTTGGAGGATTCCGTGGGTGCCTTGGACGAGGTGGACGCAACTTCCCCTCTGTTGGCAGAGTCCACCCAAAGCTTGAGGTCCGTCGCCACCCACGCGGAAATCACCTCCAAGGAGCTGGAGCTGTCGTCCCGCATCTCCGCCATTGGCATCGGAACAGGCTATATCGCCGCGCTCTTCGTGCAATGCGTCTCCATTGGTATTCTCCTCGCCATGCACAACTCCATCTGGGGTCAAAAGGTCGTTCTCTGCATGGTTGGAACTTGGTGGGCCGTCTTCACCATCCCGGCCGCTCTATGGCTGCGACCTCGCCCCGGACCGCCCCTCGTCATCGATGGAAAGAAGGGCTCGCTATCTGGGTTCGCGTACATTATCTATTCGTGGAAGTCTCTCTTCAAAACGATCAAGCTCGCGAGGCGTCTTCTCGACATAGTCCTCTTCCTGGCCGGCTGGTTTCTTCTCTCCGACGCCATCGCCACTACTTCATCCACTGCGATTCTCTTTGCCAAAACCCAGCTCCATATGCGGCCATGGGCGCTGGGCATGATTAACGTCATCTCCACCATATGCGGAGTGTTTGGAGCCTTTGGATGGGCGTGGATCTCGCGAATGTTCAAGCTTCAGCCTCATCAAACCATTCTCGTGTGCATCGCCCTGTTCGAACTCATCCCCATATATGGCCTCATGGGATATCTTCCCTTTGTCAGGAACTGGGGGGTGATTGGCCTGCAACAGCCATGGGAAATGTACCCCCTGGCAGCCGTGTACGGCCTCGTCCTCGGCGGCCTGAGTAGCTACTGTCGTTCTCTGTACGGCGAGCTCATCCCTCCCGGCTCGGAGGCAGCCTTCTACGCCCTGTACGCCATCACCGACAAGGGTTCGAGCGTGTTTGGGCCGACAATCGTCGGTGCCATTATCGACAGGACAGGCAGCATCCGCCCTGCTTTCTGGTTCCTCGCCGCACTGGTCGGATTCCCGGCGCCGTTGATCTATTTTATCAATGTTGAGCGAGGCAAGCTCGAGGGCGCGAAGCTGGCCGAGACCATGGAAGGGTTCCCCACGCCCGAGGAGAACGGATTCGATAGCGAGGAGACTCGCGGCATGCTTTCCGACCATTATAACGAAAGCGAAGAGCATAGATAGAGTCGGCAACGGCCGGGTAGCGGAATAGACGATTGGATCTGGGCGACTATCGTTTTCTATTTTACCTCATCTTCTTGCATAGCGATGGTGTTGGTTGGCTTGGCGTCTGTATTCGTAAGACGGGGATGGAGTGCTCGAGTGGGGATTGAAATGTGCTAAAGGATTTGTGGCTTGAGTGAGACATCAGGGATCATTTGCTGAAGATTTATTTTAATGTACTCTGTCGAAGCAACTTTCAGGTCGCCTCGACGTCGCCCCGTGGCAGGAAAATCAAAGCTAGGCCGCCGCCCCTATTGCGAGGGATACTATTTTCTATCGGCTACGTATGCTCGAGCTATTTTCCACCACTTGGTCCTAACACTTACGCACGTATCTCCCCGTCCTCCCGATGGGCCGCCAAGACGCGTCCAGCAGGGACTAACCGGGTCACGTGACACGTGTTTTTGGTGCTTTTGCCTCAACTTTCCTCCCCAAGTTTGCGACGTTGCTGTCTCGGACAAAACTCATCTTGCGCACAGGACATCGCGAGTCGCGGCTTGTCGGTCACAGACAGCCGGAGCCTAGCTCAAACGCGACGCTGCCCCTCCTCCTCGATGCACAGCAGTTCCGCCGTGCTGCCGCCCCGTCTCGGACGACTGAGTTCCTTTGTTTTATTTGTTTCTCTGAGCTCGCGGAAACCCCTCCCGCATCGGGCACCATAAACTACGCGACGCACGTACGCCATCATCATCCAACAACACCCTCCCCCGTCACCACCTCGCTCCGCCGCCGCCGCCGCCGCAATGAGCTCCCGAAAGCGATCGCACTCCGTCGTGGAGGAGAACCGCGCGGAATGTCCCTTCAACGTCACCTATCCCGGTCCTCCGACGAAAGCTGAACGAGAGCGCCACAAGAATAAGAAGAGGAAGCGCGAAGGCACCGACGAAGAGAAGAGGGTTCCCATCCAGATCTCCCCCTTTTCTCCCGTCGGAAAGTTCAAGAGCCACGACACCATGGACCTCCATTACACCATCGAGCCGAGCAAGCGATGGCTGGACATGACGCGGTACAACAGCTTCGTCCGTACGTACCCGAGCGCTCTCCCTAAATGAGGGGCTAATCTCCTAACCGCCTTGGCAGTGAACGGCACCAAATACTACAGCGAGGGCTTCGTCTTCGTCGCGAACGAGGCCACCATCGAGCGACAACGAACCGCCGCCAGCCTGGGCGCCGTCGGTCCCGTCCGGAAATCCGACGACGACTGGGTGGCACGCATCCTGGAGATCCGGGCGGCCGACGAGCACCACGTCTACGCGCGCGTCTACTGGATGTACTGGCCCGACGAGCTACCACCCGGGACGTGGGACCGCAAGAAGCAGATCCAAGGTCGCCAGCCGTACCACGGCCAGAACGAGTTGATTGCGTCGAATCATAGTGAGTCACCGTCATTGGTCCACGGGGATTTATGCGCCGAAGCTGACCGGTCCCCGAAGTGGACGTAATCAACGTGGTTAGCGTCACCATGCCGGCCACGGTCAATCAATGGATAGAATCGGATGACGATGAGATCCAGGATGCGCTGTACTGGCGGCAAGCTCTCGACTATCGCACGTCGCAGCTCTCGGTAAGCCAAGGAAGGTACACGCTCCATGGCCTGATGCTTACATGCCCTAGTCGGTCACGCTCATGTGCAAATGCGACACTCCCGCGAACCCCGATAAGACGTTAATAGGGTGCACCAGCCCAGCATGTGGCAAGTGGATGCATCACGACTGCTTGAGCCATGATGTCTTGATGAGGATATACGAGCGCCTCGGCACCGACAAGCCTCATCATTCCAAAGCGCCCGCAATCAAGGAAGAGAGGGCCGACGAGGAAGCGGCGCGTCCTCTCAGCCCCATGGAGTCGGGGGAGAAGGACACGCAGCCGACAATCGATGTGCGGTCGCTTGGCGCGCAAGACCCGGACGTGACGAAAAAGGCAATCACCGACACCCCGCGAACGACGGCGACGCCTACTCCAGGCCCGACTCCTGCGAACGGCGACACGCCACTGAAGTCATCGGCCAAGAAGATCCGGAAGAAGAAGGGCACCGACTACAAGCCCTACGTCGGCCTCTTCGAAGCGACTTTGAAAATGAACGACGGGCCCACGGTTTGGGAGATAAAAGACCTCCGGGACAAGGTGACGGGCGACAAGGAATGGACGGAGTCGGTCAACTGTCTGCTCTGCGATGCCGTCATCGACTAAACGGCTCGTCGAGGGCCAGGTCGCACAATCCTCGACCGCCTCGAAACGCACTCGAAGACGGAGGCTCGATTCCAACCAAGCAGTTGCTCGACGGGTCCATTTCCTCGCGTGGTACCCCCGAAGCGGCCTCCCGTCTCGCGAGTTCGGATCGTACATGGAACATACCAACAACTCCCGACTCTGGGAAGTTTTTTATTGACTACAGCCCCTTGGCTGGGTGCTTTGGGCGCGGCGTTTATGGCGAACACGTGGATATCTCATGAAATTTATTGTTTTTTTTTGTTTTGTTTTGGAATTGGTCCAGCAATACGGTGTATTGGAGACAGGGGCCTTTCTCTTTTGTGTCGGGTTGCTGGGTCGCCGGGTTGGAGAAGGGGTAAAGGAGCGCCAAGTTGGGATCAAGAAGAGACGGCGGAGGGAGTTGGAATTTCCCGAGGCAGTTGGCTATCTTATGCGATGGCGTGGCTGCCTCTTGTGCCACTGCGGCATCCGTTGCGGACTCTCCTTTCTTGTTCTTATTTTGACGTGGTATTCATGTAGTATTTTTCGACAGTGGCGGTGGTGGTTGGGAGGACCAGAAAAGACTGTGTGGTATGGGAGCTCATTCTGCGAAGGGAGGGTGTCTGATAAGCTGCCTGTTTCTTAGTTATTTAGTAAATACGACCCCAAGACAATAAGGCGACGGGCACTCACCATGTAAACATCCAATGTTGAAGTAAACAAGTCGAGCTGGTGAAGCTACGTAATTCGCTGGGGCGGGGGATCCGCTCAGACCACCGACTTGGAACCAACGTAGCGTCGCACTGCGACCAACCCCGCTACCTTTTGGGAGTCTCATCTCGAAGCTTCAATGCCAGCTTGAACCTCCGCCTTCCGAGCCCGACGTCTTCTCTGCAGCTGACCCTCGAACACGCCACGACTTGCACTTTCGTCCCATCGCAGCCATGGCCGACGTTGACCCGTTCGACTCCGCCCTGTGAGTTGTCCCGATGCCTGAGCCGGCCCCCCCCGACGACGCTCCCTCTCCCTCCCACCGTCCTCGTCACCGCTAACATGCCATCCCGTCCGCCTCCTCCAGGGACCTCCTCCGTCGGCTCAACCCCAAGCAGACGACCGACCACCTCAACGCCATCATCTCGCTCGCCCCCGACCTGACCGAGGACCTGCTCTCGTCCGTCGACCAGCCCCTGACGGTCCGCCGGTGCAAGCAGACGGGCCGCGACTACCTGCTCTGCGACTACAACCGCGACGGCGACAGCTACCGCTCGCCGTGGTCCAACCAGTTCGACCCCCCGCTGGACGAGGGCGGCGCCGGCGGCGTCGGAGCCGGCGGGAGCGAGGGCGCGGGGGAGGGCGCCATCCCGAGCGAGCGCGTGCGCAAGATGGAGATCAAGGCCAACGAGGCCTTTGACATTTACCGCGATCTGTACTACGAGGGCGGCGTGAGCAGCGTCTACTTTTGGAACCTGGACGATGGGTTCGCAGGCGTGGTGCTGTTGAAGAAAGGTGCGAATACATAATGACACGAAGGACATTTGACACGAAGGGAGACGCTGACACCTTCTCGCAGCATCCCCCTCGGGCGGCAGCACCGAGGGCGTCTGGGACTCGATCCACGTCTTCGAGGCCATCGAGCGCGGCCGGACCACGCACTACAAGCTCACGTCGACGGTGATCCTGACGCTGTCGACGGCGGGCGGCAACCTGGGCGAGCTGGACCTGAGCGGCAACATGACCCGGCAGGTCGAGCAGGACCTGCCCGTCGAGAACGACGACAGCCACATCGCCAACGTCGGGCGGCTGGTGGAGGACATGGAGCTCAAGATGCGCAACCTGCTGCAGGAGGTCTACTTCGGCAAGGCCAAGGACGTCGTGGGCGACTTGCGCAGCATCGGGAGCCTGAGCGAGGGGGCTCGGGACCGGGAGGCGCAGCGGGAGCTCATTGGCAGCATGAGGAGATGATGAAGGGATGGATTGGGATGTGCATGTTCAGTTGTTGGAGCTGGAATACGACGAGAGACGGCGTACAAAGTAGAGATGTTAGCTTAGCGTGCCTTCCTTTGGTGAAAGGTTGATGATAGACGTCCATGAGAAGCCATTCGAGGACTATAGTGGTATGAAGCATGAGGGGGATGAGTCAATTGCACTTCACACCGGCATCCGGCATGAAGGAGACCTGAGACAATGGCCTGATGACCTCCCTTTGAATTTCCCAACGAAATTAATGTCTTGTACAGACGTGTGCCTGCTATCTCGTCCATGGCCGTTATCGCCCTGCGATGCAAGGGATGAATGACTAACAATTCTACCCCACCGCTTTTGTGACTCAACCTTATCGCGGGGCATGTTAACCCCTCCAAGCCCTCGTCCCTCCGCCCCAAATTCTGCCCTGACACTAAGAAACCCAGAAAGCCCAGCGAGTCGATCCGAAAAACCATGGCCGTGATTTACATCGACGAGGAAAAGGGCATCGACGCCGCCGAGACGGCCGGATCCGAAGCCACCCCCTTCAAGAGCCTCCTCGACGCCTTTTTCCACCATGGCCCCGACAACGAGTACCAAGTGAAGAAGAAGGGCGACGACGAGTACAAGCCCGCGGCAAAGGCCGCCCTGAAAAAGGCCGTCAACTACACGGCCCAGCAACGCAAGAAGATCGAGGCGGCGGCGAAGCGAGCCGAGAAGGAGGCCCAGGAGGAGGCGGCGCGGCTGGCGGTGCTGGAGGAGGCCAAGAAGCTCAAGATTGTCGACGACCCTGCCCTTCCCGCGCCCGTGGCCGTGGGCCTCGCCGAGGTCGACGCGGGCGTCATTGGCGTGCTCCGCAAGAAGGAGGGCGAGGCGACCGAGGGCTCCAAGCGCGTCCGCGTGCAGGGCCGCGTGCAGCGCGTGGCCAAGCAGGGCGGCCTCGTCTTCGTGACGCTGCGCCGCGGCGTCGACCAGATGCAGTGCCTGCTCTCGGGCGACCTGTCCAAGACGTACGACGCGCTGACGCTGACGCGCGAGACGGCCATGGAGATTACCGGCGAGCTCTTCGAGGTGCCCGCCGGCCTCCGGGCGCCCCTCAACCGCGAGCTGCACGCCGACTACTTCCGCATCATCGCCCGCGCCCCCGGCGGCGACGACGCCTTCACCAACCAGGTGCCCCTCGACGGCGACGTCCAGACGCTGCTCAACCAGCGCCACCTGACGCTGCGCCACGAGAAGCCCAGCGCCGTCATGTTCGTCCGCGACGTCGTCGAGTCGGCCTTCCACGCCGCCTACAAGGAGCTCAAGTGCACAAAGGTCAGCCCCCCGGCCCTCGTCCAGACCCAGGTCGAGGGCGGGTCGACGCTGTTCAAGTTCGACTACTACGGCGAGACGTCGTACTTGACCCAGTCCAGCCAGCTGTACCTCGAGACTGTGCTGCCGGTGCTTGGCGACTGCTACTGCATCGAGAAGTCGTTCCGTGCCGAAAAGTCCCTTACCCGCCGCCATGTGAGTCTGCCCCCGAGTGTCCATGTCCGACACGGTGCTCATCGCCTATAGCTTTCCGAGTACACCCACGTCGAGGCCGAGCTGGACTTTATCACCTTTGACGACCTCCTGGGCCATCTCGAAGAGGTCATCTGCCGCGTCATTGACTTGACCTTGGAGAACCCCACGGCCGCCGAGTTTATCGAAAAGTACAACCCCGGCTTCGAGAAGCCCTCCCGACCCTTCATGCGCATGCGTTACTCGGACGCCATTGACTGGCTGCGAGAACGCGGCATCAAGAACGAGGATGGCAACGACCACACCTTTGGCGATGACATGTGAGTCACGCTCGGTCAAGCTCTTGTTTATTTTGCGTCTGACTCGTTCCAGTGCCGAAGCCGCCGAGCGCAAGATGACAGACGAGATTAACCGTCCGATTTTCCTGACTCACTTCCCCGCCGAGATCAAGTCCTTCTATATGCAGAGGGCCGAGGACGACAAGCGGGTGACGGAGTCTGTCGACTGTCTGATGCCCGGCGTCGGCGAGATTGTCGGCGGCAGCATGAGAATCTGGGACTACGAGGAGCTCATGGCGGCGTACAAGCGCGAGGGCATCGATCCCACCGGCTACTTCTGGTACACCGACCAGCGCAAGTACGGCTCGTCTCCCCACGGCGGATACGGCCTGGGAGCGGAACGGTGCGTTATTCCTTGTTTTGACAAACCAGACGAAGTGCTAACGGTGGATGCAGATTTTTGGCCTGGCTCCTGAAGCTCTGGACGGTGCGAGACGCGTGTCTGTATCCGCGATACATGGGCAGATGCACTCCTTAGATGATTTACGACGGGACCAAGGCGAGAGAGGCTCGTGTAGAAGGCGTTTGGAGGCTCAGCGAGACGGAGGGAAAGGGACAAGACAAAAGGGGTTGCCAGATAGACGCCAATTGATTCAATGTATCATTACGCATGGCGGGAGATGGTTGGTTGAATGACGATAGATGCTGGAGCAGCGCACATCTTTAATTGACCTCGTCAGCATGCTACGGGATAGAATGACAAACTGACGAGGCACAGACAGGGAGAAGCAAGACGAAAGATGCCGTGAAAAGTATATCACCCACTCTGTATCGTTGCTTTACCACGGAAGGTTTGCCTGTTGTCAACACAACCACTTATCTGGCCTATACAAGACTATACCTCCTCCCAGTCCAGTTTCTATAAACCCGGACATGACATTGCTTTCCATTGAATCAAATCCCCAAGACTTCAATCCCACCTTGACCACCCAATCCCAATTACACCATTCTCAAACCCGAAATCACTCAAAAATGACTGAATATCTCCTCGCCCTCAGCAAAGACCAACCCCTCCTCCCCTTCAGGGAAAAGACGCTCCACGCAGACAGGCAAGTCACCCATCCATCCATCCATCCATCCCCAAGCCCTCCTCATCCATCCCCAACAAACCCCCTAACCAACTCCCCAGAGAGCAACGCATTCACCACCAACTCGCCCGCCTAGACGCCCACCTCAAATCCGGCCCCCACACCATCGTCGCCCGCCTCCCCTGGCGCTCCGAGGCCCTCCTCTTCACCCTCCTGGCCCTCCCCGTCCTCATCCCCGTCGCCTGGATGTGCTTCCTCGTCGCGTTCCTCGCGTATCCGTCGATGCAGTCCCGCTTCGGCGACGCGTGGCTGCTCCCCGCGGCCGCGTGCCAGGGCGCCGGGTACTGGCTCTCGCGCGCCGCGTCGGCGCAGGTGCTCCTCAGGGGCCGGTACTATCGCGCCGTGGCCGTCGTCGAGGGCGCCGACGGGGGGTTGGGCGAGGAGCAGCTTCGCGAGCTGGCCGACATGGTGTGGCGTGCTCTTTGAAGTGATGGACCGGCTTGGGCTGCGCGGCGGGAATGGGGTTGATGAGGAGGATTCTAGAGGCGTGTAATGAATAGAGAGAGAGATACGACTTATAGAACAAGGCACTTGGGACCGTCACTCTGAATCGTGTGTAGACTGCTCAAGCCCTTTGAAGAGCCTCACTCTTGCATTACATTAGCCGTCACCGACTATCGCGACGGCAAAGCAAAGCTGCCTTACCTTCTTCACCCAAAGCATTGATGCGATAATCCTCTTGCCATTGTGTAAGAACATGCCCCGTTGCTCCAAAGCCCTCGTCCGTCTTCCGACTCCTGAATCCTGGTGTAACCAAATCGACTTGGCCGCCCTTCCCCAAACGAAAATAAACATGGCACTGGGCAAAAACGTGAGTACAAGCAAGAGGACCAAGCCGAGAATCATGCGCTTCCTGATGCTGCGTGCTTCCATCTTTTGTACTTTTTGCGCCGTCGTCGTGCTTGACGAGGGCGCGAGTAGGTGTATATCCTGTCTCATCCAAGACCTTGAATGCCCAACCGTCCCGGGACTGCCTAAGAAAATAAAGAGAAATGAACCGCCGTGGTACCAACGCTATGATGACGAGAGCAGGTTGGTGCTCTTTTTCCGTCCCAGCCCAAAGCTGAGCCGATCCTTGAGCTTCTCGTGTTTGCTGTCGTGCGCCTCGCCGTTTGGCGTGCCGTTGAGAGCCTGAGCTGTTGCCTTGTCCTTGTGGTGGAAGAGGCCAAAGCTCTTCTTGGACATTGACTTGCTGCCGCGCTTGGATCGGTCGAGGAAGCTCGTGTGCGCTGTGCCGTTCTCCTTCTTCCTCGCGTCCTTCTCCTGCGCTGCCGACTTCTTGCTGGCCTCCACAGCCTTCTGTAACTGTTCTTGCTCGTTCCGTTTCTCGATCATCATCTTGGTTTCATCATCTCGTCGTTTCTTCTCGTCAAGCTTGGCTTGTTTCTCCTTCTCCTTTTCTCTTTCCTTCTCCGCCTGCTTTTCTGCCTTCTCGGCCGCCTCCCGCAACTTCTTCTCTCGTTTCTTCTCCTCCTTCGTCTTGGCGTCTTCCTTGGTGGTGCCGCTCCTCCGGATCCCGTTCGTCATTGCTACAGGGACCGGAGGAACTGGAGGTTGTGACTCGGCGATTGGTGCTGTCGATGGTACTGGCGGCGCTGTGGTTGCGTGGGCTAAGCTGGTCATCGACTCGTGTTCTCGGATCGGTGAGATGGGCTGTGTCATCTGTCGTTTCAAAGGCAATGAATCCGACTTCTCGGCATTCTCCTGGGCCAAGTTCGCTGCCTCGTTGGCGAGTTTGACCTCCTCCATGCCTTCTCTTTCTTGTTCCTCTCTGAATTTCTCAAACGTCGTTTCTTGATAAAAGAGGACATAGGCCGTGGCCATGCCCGGCTTGTCTCCGAAAAAGTTGCGCACAAAGTGCTTGTCGACGGGCTCTACCATCTCGTCATCGAACAAAACCCAGCCGCGATCCTTGATCTTGACGATGGAGACGTAGTGGCCGTGGTAAGCGTTTCCGCCGATGTGCACCACCACTGCGTATAGCTCGTACAGGCGGTCTGGGTCCGCCGCGTCATCCGTTGTGTTGAACATGCGAAGATGGTAGGGGTAGACGACTCGGTGGAAGAGCTTCTGCAATCTGCTGTAGTCTTCCGTGTATTTGAATCGTTTCAGGTGCAGAGTGAGAACCTTGGGGAGTCGCTTGACCTTCATCCTTTTTTCCGCCTCCTGAAGACCACCACAGTGATCACAGTGAAACTTGTTCCGTTCGCACAGCATCTCCTCGGCCGAAAACTTGCGCAAGCATGATGTAACCGACGAGTGTTCTTCCAGATCAATCGACAGGTCCAGAAATGTTTCGTCGCGCTGTGATGCCGTCTCACATGTCAAACATTTAGTCTCCGATGTCAATTTCCCTTCGAAAATGTCGTGAACCCATCCGGTTCCAGGTGATTGAGCGCCCGAGCCGTTGACCAAGGCAGATCCCAAGGCGTTTTCCACCGACTGCTTCAGGCTGTCGTCGCCCGGCGGCAGCAGTTTTCGAGCTGCCGTCTCAACATTGGAGATGACATCATTCAGCACCAGACCGTAGAATTCGTGGGCATCCTGATGCATTGAATTTCTGAACATTTCGTTATCGCGTTTAAAAATCTCCAGAAATCGTTGAGGGCTCAAAACGCCAGTCCGAGTGTTGCTCTCCATTAGCGCCAGGAAGATGTCCTTGAGGCCCGTGAAGGTGCATTCGTCCATGTCATACGCTGCAGCATTTTCCTGTGCCAACTCTAGGATTGGTCCTTTGAGCATAGCTTGTTTCTTCTTGTATTCCGGGGTGTCGGGCTTGTCTTCGGGTCGGATGCCAACCTGACCCGGGAGTTGGTGATTGATCGCTTGTCGCTGCTTGATGACCTGAGACGTGCTAAGCCCCTTCTGCTTACCGGCGACTTGGGTGGTAGGGTTCGGAGGCGGAGGGGGCCTGATTGTGACGTTGACTTTCGAATGGGTGCCGTTAGGAGTGTCTGATGGGGAGTAGGGCGGATAGTTGATGACGTTTTCGCGAAACGAATCCGAGTAGAAGAGCGCCTGGACAATAGAGTTGCAATAGCTAAGCTCGTGTTAGTAGACATGTTGACGTGATGCGCGCGGCAGTTTCCATACCAAGTGTTTCCAAACTAAAAACAAAGTTAATTCAACCACGGTCAGGATACGAGGGGTTCTATGAGGGCGACATTGGTGACGTACGTTTTCGAGGCCGAAGAATCGGTCGGTGCCGTCTTCTCGTAAGGGTCCCGCATTCTGAAGCATCTTTTCTAATGGGGTGAGATCCAGCACAGGCTCTTCCTTCTTCTTGGAAACGGCATCTTTGGATGGTGTTAAAGAGCCCTGTCAACCGAGCGGCATTTTGTCAGTAACAATTGTGAAGCTTGGCGCAAGGAGCAGGGAGAGACAAAATTGGTCCAAGAGTTGTAGATTCGGAAGACAAAGGGAGTGGGAGAGCTGGCGACGCACCGTGCTAGAGCCCTTTATCTTATTGAAGAAGCTGGACATTTCGGCGGGATCGGGGGGTTGTCGGGGGTCGTGGGCGGAAGCGGCCAACGGCTACCGAAGCCGGCTGGCGAGAGGTCCGACGTCCAAGCAGGGGAGCTGGACGGCGCCGGCTCAGGGAGAAGGATGGCAATTGGGCTCGGCAGTCATGCGAAACGACGTCGAGGGCGGATTGTGTAGAAGAGTTGTTCGGTGCAAGGAGAAAGTCGCCCACGACGCGAGGTGGTTTCGTCGCTGGATTTCCCGATGGGGGGACTGAGGCGCGGGTTGTGGCGTGGAACGCGCTGGATGAACTGAATCGTGTAGACGGCAGGCTGCAGAGGCTCGGCACGGCGGGAGATGTCGAAGGGTCGACGGTCGAACGTTGGAAGAAGGAAGCAGGCGAAAGAGAGAGGGACGGAGCGAGGAAGGGAGGGAAGAGGGAGAGTGAGCGATGCGCAGGCCAGTAGCTGAGATGAAGGTGGTAGGTCCTGTCAGGTAGCTAAGGCGCGCAGGCTGATGGAGGTGGTAGGTACTCGGTTGGTGAGGTGGTGGCGGGAGAGACAGATGGTCTGTTCTGGACTGTCCAGGCTTGAACCTGGGGGAGGAGGGGGGGTGAGAGTTACTGGAAGCAACTTAAGCAAGTTAGTGGACGGTTCACTCGCCCGCGGTTGGTACTCGCCTACTCCATCAGTCTAGCGCAACTTACAGGTACCCTCCGCGCCTTCGACTCCTGGGGCCGACTCGGGACCCATGGGGGGATTTATTAGGTAGGAGCGACGGAGAAGGCTTGGAGACGTTCAAGGCGGAGCGAGGAAGGAGTCACGAGCGTACTTCTTATAATTAGAGCAGGCAGAGCTGGAAAGATGGGCCCTGCTCTGAGAGGTAGTTGCCCGTTTACTACAAGTTTCCTTCCTCCGAATCATGAAGCAAAAAACGAAACAAACAACGACGACGACACTTTGCGACCGCCCTCGGAAGCCAAGACAGGCGTCTCCTTGATTTAGCATCTCTGGCACTCTGGATGGGAGGGACGGGGATGCTGCAGTTGCAGAGAGTGGGCTGCAGGGGGCTGCAGTCTTGCTGCAATGGACGACGCAATGGGCGACGCGACCCCAGTCTGCCCGGACAAGGTCCCCAGCGAGGAGTGGATTGCGGTGGGCCTGGTGAGAAACTCCCCCGGAGCCCAGGGTGGCCAGAAGTCCGAGGTGAGGCTCACATTCGGAGGGCTGGACAAGACGAGCCTTGCGGGTGCGGCACAAGTCGGACAAGGAGGCTGCATCGGAAGAGGCTCGATATCTTGGCTCTTGGCAGTATAGTTTGGGCACCCGAAAACTCGTCCGAGAAAGGAGTGCGTGTTTGAGTTGGCTACTGCAGCCGTCAACTCTCAATCAGAGTGTCTTCATGGGCGGAGAAGAGAGCTCGAGGGGGGAGTTGTGGGTGGAGCTGTGGTGTGGTGGGGGGCGCGTCTAGATGGTTCAGGATGGCGGCTTGGATGCGTTAAGGAAGGTCGTCAGCGGTGGTTCCATATGGGACCGGGTGGGCGAGAGACCTATTGGCTGGTTTAATCCCCCATGGCGAGGATGGGAGAGACCTGGCCACGAGGCGTCGGAGGCCCTGAAGGCTGAAGGGGCACAAGGAGACTGGGGTGTTGAGCATGGACGGGGGGGGGGATTGGACGAAGTTGATGCTCGCCAGCAAGCAAGCAGCCTGAAGGAGCAGGAACCGCAACCGTAGCAGCAGCTAATGTAGGCGCACCACGGCTGCAGGTCGACGGAGTGACGGGCGTGAATCTGGAATAAGCGAATCGACGAGAAACGACGCACATTGAAGTCTTGAGGGAGAAGGCGCAGGTACCTCGCATCTGCCACTGCCCAACTTCCAAAGCTTCAGTTGGCAAGAGCCACCATGGTAGCTTGCTACGTACTAGGTAGCATTCATAACAACTTACTAGAGACGGCATCAAGGGCAGGTACGAACAAGCCATCCTGCTCGGAACAATAAACCACGCACCGTTAAATCTCTTCCGCAACAGGCTTTCTCAATTTCTCAACCATCTCCTCTAGTGCTCGCTCCTCTTCCACGGCTTTGCCGTACTCCGCCGATTCGGAATCGGGACCACACGAGAATGGATCTCGGCCGGCGACATCTGTCCCCGAGTCAAGACAACCTCGCTGCACCAGTTGAATCGAACAAAGAGACGCTAGCACGACGCCACGGCTTCAAGACCGCGGACTCGACGATGAGATGGTTTTTTTTTTTCTAGGGTTACCGAGGGCGTTGGGGAGGCTTGACTTTAGCCGACAAACATGGCACTCAACCGTTGGAGGATTGAATCTAGCCAGTGTTGTTCTCGCGGCACGGCAGTCCACGAGTGCCAAGTTGGCTTGACAAGCATGGAACTGACAGCTCGAGCCGGTTGGCAAGTTTCCTGGACCGACCTCTTTTCTGATTGCCGTGGATATACGATGTCGAGTACCGACCACATCGCCCTTGGCCTGCCCAGGTAGGTACCCGAGCAGTGCAAAGGCATTTCAGCCTCGGCCTGGATGTCGATCCCAGATGCAGCTACGGCTTGCACAGACCGGCCGACGAAGAACTCAAAAACTCAACCCGGAAGATCCCCCAGAGAAGCGAATAGGTTGATGGCCGAGTGTCAGCGGGCGATAAGTCGACGGCATGTTGCGCTCATGGCGCCAACTGCTCTAGAAATATGTTGCACACAAGTCGCCAACCTCCTCAGGGCTGTCGGAGCGGGCTCTGCTTGGTGGGAAATGTTGCTACTCCAGTCGTCATCCGACCCTCCACCACTGATGATAGCCTCTATTCTATCCCGTCCTCCACATGCCCGCTGGCCTTGCTTAAGCGGTTGGTTCAGGCTTCAGTCTCGCCACCATCGGGTGCACCAAAGAAGGCCCAACGACCCAACAGCTGCAGGCAACACGAACGTGCTCCTCGTCAAGCCTCTGAGAAACTAACCTTGCGGTAAGGCACACCATCTGTGGAAGTATACCCGGTATCACCCTTGTCCTTGCATCCCCAGTCTGTATTGCACCGATTCTGACAGCCAGGGCTAGGACTTCGGACACAGGAGGTAAAAGTTAACCGCTTTTCTTTGGCTGGTGTCCAAATGCTCGGCGGGGGCATTCGGAGAGCAGCCGGCTGAATGCGGGCATGGATTTGAGGTCCCTGGCTATCAGTCTATCGGTTCGTTCAAGGGCACCCAGAATAAGGGAGCTCCTCCCTGTCGCTACCACCACCTGTTTGTTTCGCAGGCTCCCTCTCGTCTCTACCGCCCAGCGAAGTTGCGGGCTCTGGCAAGCAGCAATGCACCAGGCCGAAGCTCGAATCCATGTCCCGTGGCCGGCTGCTTCTCACCATCCTCCCCGCTCACGATGATGCGACAAAGTCGCAAAGTGTGGGGTTGCTTCGCGCCGCTTTCCCCGTAACACGTTCACATCACCAATCAGCCAGCCCCAAGTCCCCAACCACGACGACGGTATCCTATCACACGCATCCTCCCCGTGCCCCAAGTCGGTCCGTTGTCGACTGCACGCAGCAGCTCCTCTCCGCCTTGACATGTCCAAGACTCTCAACCAAGTGAAGGCACAAACCTGGTATTCCGCCTATCCGCCTGCCCGACTCTCCGCGTCTCGTGCCTTGGGCTCTGACCTGTTCCGAATGATGCATCCATTGCTGGATGGCGCGTCTTTTATTTCACGATTCGGCATTGTCACCTTCACCGACCCGAGCCAAGGCCCGCTTGCTGGAGCTGACCATGTCGGCGAACTGGTCTATCGCGCGGCGCCGTCTGGACGGCACTTCCGCAGCGACGACAAGAAGGGCCAGGCCATGCGCTATCCGTACACCGCATGGCTCTTGTTCCCAGTAACTCATCTTTTTGGCAGTGTTCTGGAACAACGTCATGTGCGCTAGTGTGGTTCGCTCTCTCATCTCCCACACCCACTCGTGCTCTGCACCCGTTCAAACGCACGCAAGCGCACCTGGCTTCCCCGCCTTCATGTGCCATGACGAAAAGTGTCCATTTCGGGTGACCGATTGGGATAACGCTCGAGGTCGCCCCTGGTTGGCCGCATCCATGGCAGCGACGGACTTGCGGACTTGGGTGCCTGTCCATTACTCAGCAGTGCCGCCGGGAGGCTGAAGTGCGGCTCGTGATGGACGGCCTCGATGTCCCTGTCCGATAGTGCTGATGCCGTAGGCCGTCCCAGATGTTCTGCTGCCTGCAACGAAGCAGGTCATCTCGCCCGGATGGTCAGCTACGGCTGACAAGATGGGCGATGGTGACTCCCCAGTCCCTGTCTGTGCTCGCCAAAACATGCTGAAACGTGCTTCGGCAGCTTGGCTGAATCGCGCGCAGCCGTCGTGGCTGCAGAGCATGGATATCCCCTTGCGGCTCTCCCGAAGCTGCCGCCCGAAATGTGTGTGTGCCTTAGGGAGGACAGCGATCGATTGATTACATATCGCGTCCACTTCACAATGACTCTTCCCGCCAGCTGCGGATACTTCCCACGGGTTTGAAGCGGGAAACAGTGGGCCATCACTCAACTCGTCGGCTTGAGTAGCCAGAAAGGTAACTTATCTTGTACAAGATACGGAGGCGTCACGATAGACCCGGAGCTCTCGGAACGGACGCCCAAAGAACCGGTGCACCAAGCCGCGGGTACGACTATTCATCGATCAAACTGACATATTGATTCACTATTCATCAGCACCGGCTCAGATAGCAGCCACATGAGACAGCCAACATAGGAAGGGTCACGTCGTTCTGTCACCGATATCTAGCTATCTCTAGGTAAGTATGTATACACAATCACTCTCGCATGCCTGCCCGGACTGCGTCGAGCCAAGAATGACCCCCACGCTCACTGTATCGCAATGTTGGCTCACTTCTTCTCGGCTGGTGGTGGAGCGCCGCCCGTGGTCGGGAAACCCATGAAGATCTTGAAGTAATCCTATTCGGTCATGTTAGAGGGGTCCAAGACCGTAGCAGGTGAGTTCACTTACATAGATCATCCACTGAAGGCCAGTCAGAGTACCGATCATGACGATTCGCACGGGAAGGCCATTCCACAGTCCAGAGAAGCCAATGTCCTTGTAAATGCGACCCACGGCGCCGCCAAAGGCTTCGCCAGGCTCGCGAGTGGCGTTGAGCTTGCTGACCAGGACGTCGGCGGGGTGAGACACAATGGCGCACAGGATACCGGCGAGATATCCTCCGGTGAAGGAAACACCCGTCTGAGCGGCCTTGCTGTAGTCGCTCTTGCTACCGGGGAGGCGGTCGTAGATCATCTCGACGATGGTCTCGAAGGAGGCGAACTTCATCATTGTGTAGGGGATCTGACGGCCCCACAGCGGGTAGAGGCCCTTGTATAAGCCGGCGACGCCCTCCTTGCCGACGATGGAGTTCAGGCCGTGCAAGGCGCCGCGGTACGGGTTCGGGGAGCCGCCTTGCATGCGGACCTTGACGGCTTCAAAGGGACACAGGGCGATGTCGGCAAGGAACTCGGCGGAGGCGGAGGCGGCCAGGTACAGGGCCGTCTTGTGCTCGTAGGCGGCCTGGGGTCCAGCCAAGTCGGAGTAGGTCTTCTTGAAGTATTCGTACCAGCCGTACTTGAAGGCTCCCTGGGCGCTGTAGCCCAAGAGGGTCGGGCTCCAGCCGGTGAAGATGCCGCGGATACCCTGGGTGCGGTAGATCTTGCCCCATGCTTGGAAGTTGCCGCTGTACAGCTTCGGGTCGACCTGACGGCGCGTCTTGACGAAGTCAAGAGGAGTCACGGCGGTGTGTGTCAAGCCCTGGTGGAAGGGTTAGCTCTCTACGTCCAGTTGAGCACTGCCATTCCATGGAGGGCACGCACGCAGGCCATGAGACCGCCGACGGTACAGGCGGCATAGTACTGGGGGGAGAAGAGCTCGATCCCGCCAGACTTGGAGGCGTCGGCGACGGAGTAGGCACTGTACAGCTCGGGCCGGGCCTGGTAGCGAGTCCGGGTGGCGTGGGAGTGGACGGGGGAGGACGGGAGCTCGTCCCGAGACGGGTGCAAGGGCGACATGGCGGGCGTTCTGAGGAACAGGAGGCGATCTGGAAGGCGGCGGGTGTAAGTCAAGTGCTCGGAACAACCAATTGGGCCGTTGATGCGCGTCAACGGTGCGGAATGGGAAAAACCTCACGGGCGAGACGAGAGAGGCCATTGTTTCAGGGCGCACGGGTGGTGTGTGGTCGGGTGACTTACTGGTTGACTGGTATGACGTCGACTGACACACGGGGGGGGGCAGGAACCTCAGGAGATGGCTCCTCGACGACGAAGAGACGAAGACACGAAAAGGACGGTATCTATGGGCAAGCAAGACGAGGAAGCACGACAACAAACAAAATTACCGCAAAGAGATGGAGGCGAGAGCTGTTTGGCGATCCAAGGGTTGGCCGGAGTTAAGAAAGGGCGGACTCCGACCCAGGTCAGAAGAAACGTCTTGCAATGTGACTGCCTCGGTCTTACATGCCCGAGGGGACCGGGAGGATTGATTGCATTTCGGGCCATGGAAGAGGAAGCGCGGTGACATCACACGTCTTTGCTATCGCCGGGCACCCGTTTCAGGGCGATTACTGCCCGCTGGAGATTGAATGCAAGTCACTCAAACACCCACCATTAAGTTATCACTATTATCATCACCACCATCGCCATTCATCTCCATCATGTAAGTGAACCTCGCGCCGCACCACAGCACCAAGCCTCGCTTTCGTACTAGTACAAGCCAATAGCGGTGGATCACCCGCCCCAAAACCGTGCCCCACCATTTCCCTCTCCCGCTTTCTTTGCTCACCTTTTTTGACGGCTTCTCTCGAACCACCACCAACACCACCGTTAAACCACCATCCACATCACCGCCCATTCGACCCTTTTTTTTTTTCTTCCTCCTTTGGCGATCCCCTCACTTTCCGACGTGCGCGCCCTGCTCCAGACCGAGATATCTCACAACACGGGCCGAGGTGAAACGCTACATTGCTGTTTAAAGACCTCCCTCGTCTTCATCATGGCTGCTGCTACCGCATCCTCGTCCTCTGGCCCCGCGCAGCCCCTCGTCACGAGCTGGTCCTCCCGATACCGCGGGGTAAGCTCCCCTCCCCTCCCACCTCCCCTTCACCACAAACTAACACACAAACTCCAAAAGGCAACCGTCCAAGACCTCGACCCCCCCGCCGCCCTCTCCCTCAACCCCTCGGACGCAATCTCCCTCGCCCTCGTCTCCGCCTACGAGCGCGAGTACACGCACCTGACCGTCGTCGACGCCGACACGCGCGCCCTGCTCGGCTACCTCTCCATCCCCCACCTGCACTCGCTCCTCGACGCCGGCCGCGTGTCCGCCGACGACCCCCTCGCCGCCGCCATGACGCGCTTCCGCCGCAAGGGCCGCACCTATCGCGTCATCACCATGGACACGCCGCTCGAGGACCTCGAGGACTTCTTCCGCGGCGGGCGCGCCGAGGGCCAGGGGTGGCAGGAGGACTTCGCCGTGGTGACGGACGAGAACCGGAGGTTCGTCTTGGGCGTGGCCACGGTGCAGGACTTGGAGGAGTTTGTCAAGAGGAGGCCTGCTTGAGGGTGCGTCGAGTAGGATGGCTGGAGGGCTGCGACGGGTAATGGTTCCGCAGAGGGATGTGGCATGAAAGAGAAAGGGGGAAAAGGGGGAAATACCAGAGCAAAGTGAAGCATGCGCGGGGTAGCTGGACGACTTCCGGCTGGATATGACATGACATCAACATCATGACACATGGTGCGACGAAACAACACGAACAAGGATGGAGCATTGGATGGGGAAGGGTAACGAAACACTTTCAACACAGTGAAGCCACGTCACATGTTTAATACAAGCAAGATCAATCATGGCAGCAGTCCTTCATGTTGGTGAGCTTCGATTGATACCTAGGTGACTCGTCTCCAACGTAGAATCCTATTCTCGGGCCTGGGACTTCTCTCCCACGTAGAACCCTACTCTCAGGTCAACCCCCCCCCCCCCCCTCTTTCCGAAGCCATGCGGATAACGTCACGCAAAAGAAGCATACTGCAGGTCCCGAGCAAAGCAAGAAGCCCAATCCGGCCCAAGGGTCGAGCGGTCCCTCCCCTTCTTCTTCCGCCGCCCCGTCGCAACCACAGCCGCCGACGACGGCTTCTTCTATTCAGAGGGCACGTAGTCGTAGACCATGCGGATCTGCACGCGCTGGTCCTTCTTGGTCACGACCACGTGTCGCGTGTACCGCCTCTCGCCGTTGACCAGCTCGAAGCCCCATATCTGCGTGGCGATCCAGTCGTCGTCCTGGGACTCGGCGTAACTCTTCATCAGCTTGCCGTCGCCCTCGACGAGCCAGCCAGTCTTGAGGAACTCGTCCTCGACGTCGTCGACCGAGACCCACGACGACTTGCCGCGCACCTTACCGAACAGCCAGTCGGCGTGCCCGCGGAAGAAGTCGTCGATGCAGCGGTCCTCCTGGGTGCTCTTGAGGCCCGAGGCCGTCTGGGTGATGTCGATGTGCGTCACCACGTCCGTCGCCTCGCTGGGCGCCTTGGGCGGCGCCGTGTACTGGTTGATGTCGAGCGAGATGCTTGCCAGCCCGATGCCCTTGCGCGTGAGGAACCCGATGCCCTGGAGCGCGAGGACCGGCTCCGAGTTGTCCGAGATGGTCTTGTTCTGGAGATGAGGGGGGGGTGCGTGTTAGAAGAGCGAGGCCGTTGGGCTTCCGCGGGGTTGTCGACGTACCAGGATCCATCGTCCGCTGAGGTCGTGAATCGTCTTCTCCGCGGGAGCAGCCATTGTGAGATGATGTGAATGCTGTTGGTTGTAGGTGAGTGAATAGAATATGCTACAGCCAGGGAAACGAAACAGGAAGAGGAGAAGGTCTTGAAGTGAAGGTAAGAGTTGAGTATGGGAGACGTGGTGAGATTTGGGAAGTCGATGTGGAGCTTTTTAAAGACATCTGGTTGCCCAACGATCCAGGGAAACAGCTATCAGTCGATAGTTTGCGTTTTTCAGCTGCACGATTGCCAACGAGCCGCTGACTGCGCTTTCCCAAAATAACTGGACAAGCCGGCAAACAAGCAGGTACTCGCACGTAGGCAGGACAATCACAAGCCAAAATGGTGCCAGCTCCTCGTAGAATCGTAATTTAGCTGGCATCACGCAAAGGTCGGCACCACAAGCTCCGAGGCCGAAGGATGCATGAGGCGCAATTGCAATTGCGGGGGAACCGACTCGTAATCCATTTTGGGCCGTGACGCCGACATTTCTCGACAAGGAGAGCCCCGAACGGGAAACACCCACCGGCGCGGCTCCTGACATGTTCCTGGAAATCCAGATGCAAATTGCAACCCAACCACAAGGCAACATGCACCCGAGGCACGTGAGAGCTCACCTTGATGTTTCCACATGCAAGCCATTCTTCCCACCCCCCGCCGAGGCTGCTCATCATCCATGGTGCACATCGAACCAACGTCTATGTACCCTTGTGATATTATTATCCTACCTCCTCCGCTTCCACCAAGCTTAGCTAAGTAAGTACTATAGGTACCACCACTTCTCCCTCAAATCGCCGCCCACATTATGCGTCTCCAGCCTTCAAGAGTCGCTCGTCTTCTAGGTACTTGTACACTGTATCCCATATTGACCCTTCCCCAACATTTCTCTTCCCCAGACACGACCAATGCGTCATGTCACTCCCCGGGCGTGGCCACTCATGGCCCCAGCTCCAGTCTTGTCTGCGGCCGTAACTCATGCCATGGTGGTGTGTCGTTCCTTGGTATCGTCCCTCCCTAGATTGTGTCGACGTCCCGCTCGGCCGACTCGGCTGCACAAAGGAAAATCCGCTCTAGTCCCCGTCCATGCATTACTTGCTCAAGGCCACCAGTTCATCCTCTTATAACTCTCAATCACATCCTCCACCAGCTCCTTGGTGAGCGCCGGTTTCGTGTGTTGGAAGCCCAACAGCCTTTCCAATCGACTGCCGTCCATGCTGAGGTCCGTGTCCTTGAGCAACTCCCTCTCCATGAACGGTGTCAAAGGTCCCGGTCGTGTGATGCCCGCTGCCGCGAGAAGGTCTGCCCACGGTCCGAGGAGTTCGTCGTTGACGTCGTCGACGACGCTGTCCAGATTCAGTCGAGCAAACGTGCTGATGAGCTGCCCCTGGAACCCCGTCTCGATCTTGAACAGCTCACCAATAATGGTAGCCGTGGTGCCCTGACATGTCACGCCCTTGTCCACCACGTTGAAAGTGACCGTCTTGCCCATGCTTGCCTGGTCCCAGCCAGCCTTTCCGGCGTCGTACCATGCTGTGATGTCCCACAGGGCGCGTGTAACGTCGTCGATGTGAGCCGTGTTGGTTCGGAGATCCTTGGTCCAGAGCCACTTCATCTCGCCTTCGAGGTGCTGATAGGTGCGCGCCATGCACAAAGCCGTCGCAACCCACTGAGAAGCATACGGGCCATAGACATGTGGCAGTCGCACAATGACGAGGTTCAGGCTGCCGGTTTCCACGTTAGCAAACATGCGCTCCATATAAGACGTGGCCTCCCACTCACCCCTCAATCTGCGCCAGCTCTTCTTCCGCCTTCAGCTTGAAAACGGCAATCTTGCTCCAAGGCTTCAACTTGTCGCCTTCCTTGCTCGGCGACGAGTCCGACTTATACACCATGCCCGTGCTCAGCTCTACAAAGGCCTTAACTCCTCGCTTCGCGGCTTCTCTACCCACGGCAATAGACAGATCCAACGATCGCAGCTTGTAGACTTCGTCCTCCTGCGAGTATCTTGTCTCACCACCGCAGTTGAAGACGTAATCCCATTGCTTTCCATCGGCGCGGTCAAATATTCTTGCCAAAGCATCTGTGAGAGACGTTAGCTACAACGGCCTCGACACTCGATTCCTGGTGGAAACTGGGGAAATAGTGCAAACGCTTACCAGGTCTGCTAGCGTCGGCCTGCATGAACTTGTCCTGGGAACAGGCTTCAGAGAACTCAGGGGCTAGCCATGCGAGTTGCGGCAGAACCTTGTCCACGATGCGCACCTCGGAGGCGAGGTTGTTCTGGTGGATGTGGAGGGCAAGGAAGCGGCCGATATAGCCAAGGCCGCCAATGAGCAATACCGAAGGTTTCTCGATCTCGTTCTCAGCCATGATTGCTATCTTGTTACTCGCGACCGAGCCGTGTTGATCGGGGGAGGCGCAGGGTCGGTGGTGGGGTCGTCAGGAGGAATATCTCGGCCGCACGACGACGAACAAACGGCACGGCACAGATTGAGGTGCTGGCGCGAAACCTCAATGTCAGGGGTTGGTTGTGTTTCAATCGACGGTCGTGGAGGCCAGGGGCTAGGCGACGAGAGCGGCGGCGGCGGCGAGAAGGCAGTTTCGGATCCTCGAGGGGAAATATTCCGACGACTCGTGAGGAAGGGCGAGGAAGAGGCGTAGAGACAAAAGTTTCGTGGGAGGCGTTTGGAAGTGTTGCGCTTCGAGGTGGGGGGACAGTGGAACGGGGATCGAATTAAGCTCCCTGTGGTATCAAAAGCAAGCAAATCAAGCCGGTCTGGGTGGAAGAGGGCGTGTCTATGTTAGCGAGGGACGCCAAAAGTCGGAGAATGAAGTAAGCCCTGGGCTGTAAGAAGCACAAAAGAAGACAGGATTATGGTTTTGGGTGTGCGCGCGCTTGTGGGAGTGGTGTCTTGATGTTACCGCAGCTGCGGCGGTATGGCAGCGTGGGAACAAAGGGGCAAAGAGGCAAGATAGAAAGAAGCTGGTGAGGCGGAAGATAGAGGGGAAACAGCAACGAAGTAAGTACTAGTAGGCAGGCAAACAACAAGACAGGCCAACGCACGAACACGATCCTCAGCCGCCTGCCAGGATGATGATGATCTTGGGCAATGGTAGGTGGTCTGTAGGTATGGTGGCCTGGAAGGGTAAGGTAGGGGCAAGGACCAGCCCCGGTTGTAGGTTTTCCCCTTCAGTGTACCTATCCGTACGGAGAGGCGACAAGGGATTTGGGATATGAAGTAGACCCTTGGACCAAGAGGGATAATGAGTGGACGCGAGGGTGAGGGA
The DNA here is from genome assembly GCA_013420875.1 of Thelonectria rubi. NCBI lineage: Eukaryota > Fungi > Ascomycota > Sordariomycetes > Hypocreales > Nectriaceae > Thelonectria > Thelonectria rubi. The sequence goes on along the minus strand of WMHX01000215.1, from coordinate 52,435 downwards.
GGAGGGAGTGGGTTGATGGTGGATATGAAGAGAAGACAGGATAGGGATGCATGTGTGTAGGAGGTCAGGTTGTGAATACCTTAGGTAAGGTAGTGAGAAAAGGAGTGAGGGGCGTGTTAGAGAATGTCGTAGGGACATGGTGGGTATGGTGGAAGGCTGCGACAAGCTCCTCGGGAGGCAGGTAAGGAATTAACAAGGATGACTCACCCAAATGGAAGAATGCAGAGGGTATCTTTGGCGTTGGGAGGCAAGGTAGAAAGGCTGAGGGTATCGCCAACACCACGAACACCACGAGGTCGGATGAAGGAGGTGGGAGGTGGGCGGATGTAAATGGAGGAAAGAACGGCCAAGCAATTCGGTGGGACGGGAAGCGAATACCGGGCAAATGAACTTGAAGAACTGGAACGGATACCTACTTAGTACCTTTTCCACGGGCGGGCAGGAGCGACTCCGTCTGCAGGGCCTATTACAACAAAGACGCGGCGGAAGGCAGGTGCAGTGGCCGGTGGTCTGGGTGTGGAGGGGTTCGTTCTTTCTTTATTATGCGCCGTCAAGTCAGAAAGGCAGAAAGGGCGCCCGCTTTCTTCCTTCTCTCGCAGTCTCACTCCTCTTCCCCCACTCCACTCTCATCAAGCCCGAGTCCGCCAGGACCACTTTCAAATCCCTCCTCCACCATGATTCAAAACACCGTCACATCCCTGGCCTGCGCTCCGGGCTCCTTTTTCTCCGTCGTGGCCGTTTTGCGTTTTCCATTTTCCTTTGGGCACAGAGTTGAGGAAGGACTGGCCTTTTCGCTCTCGCCTGTGGAGTCGTCGTTGTCGTTCTTGGGGTATTGTCGCGAGACGGGGAGAGCCTCTCGAGGGAGGCTCCCTCCCAAGTTCCCTCCCAGAGAGACGAGTGGGATGCTTGTCCATGTCTGTCATGTCTCGCCGCCAGCACCGGTTTCTTTCCCGGCCCTGGCCCTCCCGCCATACCGAGCGCAGAACACAGCGCCGCGCATGGCATAACTTTAACACCTGCACGGCATAGGTACGGCATACTTACGTTGACGTCGCAGTCTGGCTTCCTCCCGGCGTATTCGCACATGCAGTACATATGTGCTGTATGACCTTGCATCCGACCGGGGGTGTCACCCCAAGCGGCCAGCCAGCCAGCCAGACGGGCTCCCGAGTCATTCATTACCACGAAACCCATTTCATTTTCTGATCCCCCTTGCCGCCATCGTGATCATCCTGGCCGTCACCCGCAACGAGCTCAGAGGCCGGACGCCTTGGACAGGAGGGGAGGGGTCGGTGGGCTCTTGCGGACCCGGCGGCGGGCTGGGCTAGTCGGGCTGGAGCTGGGGGCGGGCTTGGATAATGGCCCGTTCATATCGCCTAGGAGGCCGACTAGCTGCCAGCTACCGAGCTTGCGATGGAGCTGCATGTTCGTCATTGTCATTGCGGACAAGGGGGCTGCAATGCAAGCCCCCAAAGGGCCAAAGGCCACACACCAAGGGAGTGAGCCACTGCGCCAGCCCGGCCTGGCATGATGGCTGACCCAGATCCCCTGTCTGGCATCTCACCAGTCGCTAGGTTTGGTGGTTGGTTGGTTTGTCTTGTTGGTCGCTGATCCCGACTTCACCTCGACAAGTCGTGTCTAACCTCTTCACTCAATGTCCCGTCTTAACTCCCTAGCCCTCCTATACGAGGTCCCATGTTTGGGATTCAGATTCCTCGTCGATGCGCCCAACCAAGAGCTCACCACCCGTCCCAGCTGGTCGACATCAGCGCGATTTTGAGGTGGCCCCTTGATGAGACTCTGCCCCTCCACTTCTGGAGCCCCCCCTCACGTCTGCGTCGGCGGTGTCATCTGGCACTGCATCCTGCTGTGCTCCGTACGACGCCATCGCAACACCCGTACCGTCAGGAATGAAGAGGCACCCTCCTTGGTCGGGCAGCCCCTGGATGGCTCTTCTGGCTGACCCGGCCGGACGAAACAGTTGGGGGTGGGTATTTTGAGGGGGACGACGTGGTACGACAAGGACGGATTGTCTGAGACTGGCCGACATCTCATGACATTGCCTACTATGGCCTTCAGAGTCGATTCGATAGTCTCGAGGGCTTTAAATGAGAGCCAGTGAGGCGGCCTGCTGCAAGCAACCGAGTTTGGACAAAGAGAATTTCATGATTCGGCTAGGCCAGGACGAAGCGCCTGCGTGCTCTGGAGGACGCAGCCAGGGACATGGGCGTCATGCTGCGTCCTACGACTCAAGAGGGTGCAGCACGCAGCATGCGGCCTGCAGCAACGCACGTCCAAAGCTGCAGCGAGATGCTCTCGGTGCATGGAGAGGCCTGGCAGCGCAGCACACACGGGGGCCCCAAGAGCTTTGTGACTGCTTGCTTTAGCGGCATGCGCGTCGATCAACGATCCCGTCCGGGCCGCCCACAGGGTCGCTGCCTTTTTAATTTTAAAATGGCCGGTCAGTTGGACAAGGACCAGACTTGTCGTGGTGTGTCTGCTTGCCGGGCCTCGTTCCCGTCCGGAGGTGTGGGTGCGCAAACTGGTCAGATCGTGTTTGGACTTTGCGTGTGCTACCGTCGACAGGATATTGGCCCCTAGGTAGCCTTGCGGAGTTGGTGTAATTAGGAGTAGGGACCATTTGGCCAACCGTCTCGGCGCCCAGATTGGCTGGTGGACGACACACAGACGTCGGGAACCAGGCGAGGGGCAGTGAGGCACACATCTCCAGAGATGCCATGATGGCCATGCCATCTTGTTTCCCGTCGCCGTTGTCCGCCGCAACTCAAAACAAGGGGAAAAACGAGGCGGCTGGCGGCAGACAAAGGGGAGGGAAAAGGGAAAAGGCTCTCCACGGGGGGCTCAGGGACCAGGGACGGCACGAGGCGGGGCTTCTCTTCTAGAAGGCTTCCATCCGTCCATTCCATGTTGGCCATCAGATGCATCATTGGTTGGTGTTGTATTGGTCAGGCACGCGGCACACGAGGCGAAGTGGGATGTCGTTCGTGACGTGCCTGTCGTCCCATCTCATCAAAAGCCCAACGGCAACGGTGGAAAGGCCGGATAGGGCCACAGCCCAAGTGAGTGGCATTCATTGGTAGGCGGATTCGGAGTGCCACTTTGCCGAATGTCTTGCACAACTCGGCCATGCATTTTCAGCTGTTGTCGATTGGCAGGGACGAACGTGGTAAGAATTACTCGGTATTCCTCTCAATATCCCTCAACTCATCGACGAATCGACCACTGCCTCCAAGACATGTCATGTCCACCAATTTACTTACCCTCCCCTCGTCACAGGATCAAGACATGTCGATGACGGTCAGAGACAGTGGCACCAGCATTCAGAACCAACACCAACACTATCTCAACGTCGGGAGCCTTTCCCCATGACCAGAATCCTTGCCTCCCTTCACTCCCCCACCGCAATCAAACGCGTCCCAGCCACGCACGCGCTGCCCGCATCAGCTGCAGAGAGAGTTGGAAAGGTCGTGCGGTTCCTGTTCCCATCTTGGTTTTCCCCCGTCAGCAATCTGCCCCCATGATCTCTGAGGAGGGCGGATCTGGCCAGGGAAAGGCTCCTACGCTTTGTATCCGTCCAACGCCTCAGCGGGGCTGACAAGACACTAAAACATCTTGTGCTACTTCTGTACGGAGTATACAGCACCCAACAGCACCCAACACCAACGACACACGATGGATCGCAATCCTGCTCGTGTAGCCCTCGAGCTGAGAAAGCCCAGGCCGCTAGCTTCTTCCATGGCGGCTTATCGTCTGTTCGCGCCATCAGCAGCCACCGACACGAGGCCCGCTGCAACTCTCATTTTGAAGCTCTTGACAGCCACCCTAACCAACGTTTTGTTTATCAGTGTTTCTAGGCGTCCTGATTTACATGGTGTGCTTTCCCCACGACCGGCCAGCCTGCATGTCCTCGGTTCGAGTTGGTTGGTCCGTCGTTCAGCTGGGACCTGTCGGGTGCCCATTGACCCATCGTATCATGATGTTGAATTTCCCCAGCGCAGGCGGATCGGAAGAGGCAGATTCGAGCGCCCGCTTTAGCCCAAAACGAGCTCGTAGAGAATGATGACTGAATTGACGAATATCAAGGGCACTGTGTCGCGAGAGAGGGAAGCGGTTAGTGACGACGGCCCGAAAGGAATTCTGTGAGGAAGCAGGTCCGGCGGCGGGACAACGTACTTCGCATGATGGTTCGAATACTGGCGATGAGATGGATAATCTTGGCCTTTATGCTGGCATCGGCGCCGGAGCCGAACGCCGGGTCATAGGAAGCGGGGGAGAGGTTGACTAAGAAGCAGTAGGGCCAAGGGGTTAGCCGGTGGAAGTCGCGAGTTTTGAGGACAGGGCAGGGTGAGGCGTACTACGCGCGAGGAAGCGGTCTTCGGAGAGGATGGCGACGGCGTTGATAAGGAGCTGTTCATGGAGGTTAGTATTGTTTTGCGAGGTGCGTCTACGGATCGATCACGGGGGAAGGATTTCGTACAATGGCAACTGGAGAGCAAAGTCAGTAACGGCGCAGACGCGAACCGAGGAGGGGGGGGGGGGGGGGGGGGGGGGGGTGTGGAGGTTTGAGACGTACTGTAGAGAAAGTTGCCGAAGAAGAGCATGATGGGCAAACGAACGAGGCCAAAAAAAAAAGGGGGGGCTACGTCAAGCGAGGGGAGCAAAAGGGCGAAATCGACATGGACGAGGACGTGGAACTTGGAACGTGGACGTGGATGCGAAGGAGCGGCGATGGTTGCGTTTTTGCGACGGTCGATGACAGGTGGCTGTTGAATGCCAGCGACGTATGCGGCTGGTTTCTTTGCTTTGACGCGCTGGTGTTTAATCCCGATTTGGTCTTTTGTGGAGCGGGATGCCCTGTGGTAAGCAAGAGATCTTATCCTGATTGAGCTTAAGCACCGTGCGGATATGTGCAACCATCGGCGGTTGGTTGAGCCGATCCGACCGCGTTTAGTCATTCAGGCACACACGGGAGCTTAGACGTTGCGACGACATTTGGAACTACGGCTGTTGAGTGGAAGGATGGAATCGACGGGAATGAATTGATCTTGAGATTCGAGCCATTGTGGACTTTTGTCTTTTCTTGTTGACTCTTCGTTGAGCGCGTGCTTGGTCCTACCTTGTGGTTGAAGCCCGCTGGCTAATGCGGCTCACCACCACCAATCCTTTACTGAAGACATCGCCAACTCCCTCGGTCAAGATGGTCAAGATGAGCAAGTCAATAGGTAATCCCCCCCCCCTCACACCCACAAACGCACGCCCCTCCTCTCAAACACCGCAAGCTCACCAACCCAAAGACGCCCTCCTGGCCTCCCTCCTCTTCGCCATCCCCCTCGCGCACCTCCTCGCGGCCCCCTACACCAAAGTCGAGGAGTCGTTCAACATGCAGGCGGCCCACGACATCCTCGTCTACGGCACCCCGACGGCCGGCGACGTGCACGCCCGCCTGTCCCGCACCTACGACCACTTCACCTTCCCGGGAGCCGTGCCGCGCACCTTTCTCGGCGCCGTGCTACTCGCGGGGCTGGGCCAGCCGCTCGTGGCCGTCGTCGGCTTCGCCCGCGCCCAGCTCGTCGTGCGCGCCGTCTTGGGCGCCGCAAACGCCGCCGCCCTGCTCGCCTTGCGCGGGGGGCTGAGGGCGGCGTATGGCAGGGGCGCGGCGAACTGGTGGGTGGTCATGATGGTCGGCCAGTTCCACGTCAACTTCTACCTCACCCGCACGCTGCCAAACATGTACGCCTTTGGCCTCAGTGAGTTCTTCGTCTCGGCCTCCCCCACCCAGTGCTATATCTGATCACCACTGCCCTTCAGCGACCCTCGCGACGGCGTTCCTCCTGCCCCAGGCAACCCCGCGGCGCGCCTTTGTCCGGCAGAAGCAGGCCGTGGCCCTCCTCGTCCTCGCGGGCGTCATCTTCCGCTGCGAGGTGGCGCTCCTCCTCGTCACCACGACGCTCCACCTCGTCCTCACCGGCCGCGCGCGCCCGCTCGCCCTCGTGCCCGTCTCGCTGGGCTCCTTCCTCGCCGGCCTGGCCTTCTCCGTGCCCGTCGACTCGTACTTCTGGCAGAAGCCCATCTGGCCCGAGCTGGCCGGCTTCTACTACAACGCCGTGCTGGGCTCCGCGTCCAACTGGGGCGTCTCGCCGTGGCACTACTACTTCTCGTCGGCCCTGCCGCGCTTGCTGCTCAACCCGCTCGCGCCGCTGCTCGTCGCCTTCGCCGCCCTGCAGCCCGCCACGTCGCGCGCCGTCGCCGCCCTCGCCGTGCCCAACCTGCTCTACGTGGCCGTCTACTCGCTGCAGCCGCACAAGGAAGCCCGCTTCGTCTTCTACGTCGTGCCGGCCCTCACCGCCGCCGCCGCCCTGGGCGCCGACTTTGTGTCGTCCCGCGCCGGCAAGTCGGTCGCCTACCGCGCCGCCGCCCTCGTCGTCGGCCTCTCCGCCCTCGCCTCCCTGGCCGCCAGCGCCGCCATGCTCCTCGTCTCCTCGCTCAACTACCCCGGCGGCGAGGCCCTCGCCCACTTCCAGGCCGTCGTCGCCCGCGCCGACCCCCGCCCGGCCGTCTCGGTCCACGCCGACACGCTCACGTGCATGACGGGCATGACCCTCTTCGGCCAGAACCCGCACGGCGTCCCCGTCGCCCTCGTCGGCCACGGCGCCCCCGCCTCCCCCGACGGGCCCGTCATCGCCTACGACAAGACCGAGGTCGAGTACCAGTACGACTGGCCCGTCTTCTGGGAGCGCTTCGACTACGCGCTCCTGTTCGACTCGTCAAAGGTGCTCGGCCGCTGGGAGGTCATGTGCACCGTGCTGGGCTACGACGGCATCGAGGTCGTCACCCCGCGCACCCGCCTCGACGACGAGGACCACGAGGACCGCCTCAGCCGCGGCCACGTCGTCGGCCTCGGCGCCCGCGTCCTCGCCGTCAAGGACTTTGTCAGGCGGCGTACCGGCGGCTGGTGGATCGGGCCGCGACTGTCGCCGCGCATCTACATCCTCAAGCAGGACCGGTCATTCTACGACCCTTAGACATCATCCTTCATGTAACCTATAAGAACACTTCCGACCAACTTTTTGTTTTGTCATTTCTTCCCTGCCTCGTCCTTTGCATTCATCCAACGAGAGAGCCCCCAATGCTGCTGCTACAACTTCGTGTCCGAAAAATTGCCCACGGCACGCACACCCGCCAACAGAACCCGCTGGAAAGCAATAACCAATCAATAATGAACAAACGTGGTTTTTTTTTGTCGAGGCCGTAGTCTCTCCCTTGCATTCCCTAGACCAACGCCATTGTAGTAATGTCTCTCCTCATCATCTCCTCGTGTGTGTTTCCCATCCCGTGAGAGGGCCACGGTAACAAAATAAAAAAACCAAAACCAAAAAAGGGCAGCAAGATAAACAACGGCAGCGAGTTCGAAGCCAAAGGAGAAGAACACCCAGGAGGAACAGCCTCCCCTCGATCCAGATCCAGTCCATTCCCTTTCCATACCATCCCATACATCCATACATCCGTCCATCCATCCATCCATCCCTTTCGTCCACCTCTTTCCCGGCAAAAGTTGAGCCGTTCGGTTTGAATCCATAAAAATGAAGAGCACGCACGCCATGTCGCGGGGGGGTATTGAAATCAATCATGCAAAGGCACTTGATGAGCAGTTCGGATTTCGAGGACAAGGGCTCGAGGCCTTTGTCTTGGAGGCGTACGGGGCCCAATTCGCAGCGGTTCCTTATTCCTGTTCAGTCTCGCTTCCGTCGTCGTCCGAGTCATGCTCAGATTCATCGTCGTTCTCGTCGTCGGTTGAAGCGGCCGGCAGCTGGCCGTACTTCTCGTTGTATCGCTGGACCTGGTTGTGGAGGTTGACGAAGTGATCCAACACATCAGACATGGGTCCTCCCAGGTCTTCGAGCACGTTGAAGGTTCCGCCACCGATGGCAAGATGGCGCATCGCCAAAGTTGAGATGCACGTCTGGTCCAAGGTCAGTCGGGGTACAAACACGTGCAGTCGCCGTCGTTGTCAAACTTACCTCGATCCGGCTTACTTGATGCTCCATAAAGTTGATGAGGAACCTATCCGTCACTTCGCCGCCTCGGGACTTTATCCTCTCGAGGAGCTCCGTCTCGGGTGGTTGGAGGGCACTGCCTTTGGCACCTTCCAGGCTGCTGCAGAGCATCTCCAGTCGAAGGCTGACACGCCAGAGCGTCCAGATCATGTCCGGGTCGAAGGAGAGCTCGCTTGCGGCAGTCAGGGCGGCGGGCTTGTCGACTCCCTCCTCTCGCCTCTCGTGTTGCTGATGGAACTCGATTCGGCCGGCCAAGGCGTGCGGGTAGAGAGAGTAGACGACCTCGGGGTTTTCCAGCCCCTTCAGCTTCTTCTCGCCCATCTCCTTGACCTCGAAGCCCTGCGAAGTCAGGGATCGGAGGTCCTTGCGGATGGCGGTTGCGAAGCTCTCTTCCTCAAACGTATCCTCGGAGCCGGACGCGGCACGGTCGCTGTCTTGGTAGTTTTCCAGGCATCGCTGAATCTCCGAGATGAAGTCGGTCGACACGGTAATCTGCCCGCCGTCTGCCACGGACGAGATTCGCGACGCCTTGTTGACCATGGGGCCGAAGTAATCCATCCGGCGCGTGACGGGGTCTGTCTCGCTGACGCAGTCGCCGTAGTGTATGCCCATGCGGACAGACAGTCCCTTGAAGATGAGGGCGTTATCCTTATCGTAGACGGGTTGGCAGGAAACCGAGTTGAGCACCTCGGACGGCCACTGCACCTCCAGCAGCTGCATCTGGACGGCAAAGGTCCAGAGCAGGGCCGACGTGGCCGTCGGGAACGACACCATGAAGGCATCGCCTTCCGTCTTGACCTCGTAGCCTCCGATGCGCCGCAGCTGTCGGCGCATGACTTCGTTGTGCAACTTGATGGCGGATCGCATCGCGCTCGGGTACATCTCCCACAGCGTCGTCGAGTTCTTGATGTCGGTGAAGACGATGGAAACGTTGCCCGTGGGTGCCGGGATCTCCGCCTCGAGGCGGTCCAGCGACGAATCCAAGACGCCAGCCTTCGCCTTGCGGCCTCGTCTCGTAACGAGCACCTGCGCGGCGTCGGGAATTCCAGACGGATACAGCGACATGCTGGCGCCACGATGCAGCCGCGACCGTTCGACTCTACGCTTCAGGTCGACGACGCTGATCATCATGACCATGATCTTGGCCGAGGCGCCGTAGGCCATGGCGAGGTCGCGAAGCTTCTGCGCGGCGCCCATGAGATCCTGGCGCTCGGCTCGCGCAATGTCCGTCACCAGACCCGGCGACAGGTACTCCCAGAGCTCCCGAGTGGCCAGCAGGATGATGTCGTCGTTCTCTCGGATGGTGATGTTGCTCACGTGCGGCGCCGCTTGCACGGCCGGCATCAAGTCGACGTAGCCAAAGGCGCGAGAGACTTGGAGGAGGTCGTTCAGTCGTCCGTTGCGCGACACCCATCCTCCCGCGTCGCGGATTCGCGTGCGCTCCCCCGGCTCGGCCGGATCGTGCTTCCGCGTCAGCATCTTGTGAGTGCCGTCCGTCTGAATCAGCATCGCCTGAGCATCGCCGACGTTGGCAACGTAGAGCTCCGTGCCCTGTAGATAGACGACGGTGGCAACACCGCCCGAGTTGAGATCCTCCCTGGTGAGCAAAACTGGTTGGCCAGAGCCCCTATGCGTCTTCTGCGGACGCTCCTCCGAGTGCTGGAAGGCGATTGTGACCAGGTCCTTGTTCAGCGCGAGGAATGCGCGTCGCAGCGCGTCGACCGGAGTCTCGTTGGAGCGCGTCTTGAGCGCCTTGAGCTCCATGGCGAAGATGTGACCAAAGTTCTCGTGGAGGTACTTGGCAATCTTGGACCCTCCGCTTGAGAGTGCTTGTCCGTCGAACATGCCCAGGAGCATCTCCGTCTCCGACGAGTTGAAGCGCGGGACGACGAGGTCGATTGTCGACAGGTGCTCGTGCTTTCCAAGCGTGTCGGCCATTCCGTAGGGAAGATGTCCCGCCAGCGAACCAGACGTGCGCACTCGTCGGTCTTCGCTCTGGTCGGGGATGCTGGGTTGGGTAAGTGTGACGTCCATCAGTCCCAGCACTCGCAAGTTCTGTAGCCGACTGAAGTCTGTGTATTCCTCTCGGTTGACCGCGCCGGGTCCGCTGGGGAGCGCCGTCTGCTTGATTTCCAGTCGCTTGTTGCCCGACAGGTTGAGGTATCTCAGGTTGGGGTTGAGGTTCCAGTTCCAGTCGTACGGCACGTTGGAGATGTTGTACTTGAGATAGTTGCTTCCGCAGTCCAGAACGGCAAGGTTCTTCGCCCGAGAGATGTCGGCGGGTAAGTTGGTGAACCTGTTGCCGTTGATGTAGAGCGCCTGCAGGAGACTCGACTCCTCCAAGTCGTCGGCCGGCAACGTCGTCAGGCCGTTGCCCGACAGGTAGAGCTCAACAAGCTGTGGCCAGCTCTTGATGGAGCCCTGGGGCATGTCGCTGATCTCGTCGTTGTATGACAGGTTGATGACTCGAAGCTCGGACAAGAGGGTGATCTGGTCAAACACGTCATCGTCAAGCCGGTTGTCGGCGAGGAGCAGATTCTTCAGCGATCCGGCAAACGTGTTCGCCATCCGCGAAGATATCGCCGAGTCCTTTCTCGCTATTGCCGACGTCGTCGTCGACCTCGACACCACCGATGTCTTCCGGCCTCCCTTTCCGTACACCGACACCACCGAGCTCTTCCGGTCGCTCAGGGGAGACGGGCCGACGCTCAGGAGCGTGCTCGAGTTCTGGCTCGGTCTGCGCTCGTCCGAGAGCTCCTCCGAGCTGGGCGTGGCCGAGAGCGATCCCAGCGTTGGCGCTCGACCGTTGAGTGAGGGAGGAGGAGGCGCCGATTCGTCCACACTGGGCATTCGCGGTGGTCTGGACGCCGGCTTTGGGAAGTGTTCCAGCACGTTGGAGGAGGCGTTGAACGTCTCCAGCTTGTTGGCCCACCAGAGTTCCATGGGAAGCTTCGAGATGTTGTTGCCTCGCACGTTGAGCACCCTAAGTTCCGCGAGACATCCAATCTGTGCCGGGAGCTCCCCCACCGAGTTGTTTGCGATGCTGAAATGCTCCAGCCGGCTGAGCGTGCCGATCTCCTGGGGGAGAGAAACAAAGTAGTTCTTGTCCAAGTTCAAGTGTTCGAGGTTCGCCAAGTTGGCAAAGGAAGAGTCGATGCTCGCAAGCTGAGCGTTTGACAGGTTGAGCGTCTTCAGAGTCGGTACGGGCTCGGCAATCTCGAACTTGTTGAGGGGATTTGAATTCAACTTGAGCTGCCGAAGTGCCTCGAACCGTCCCACAAAGGCAGAGATGCAGTTGTGATCGGCCGAAAGAATCTCCAGCTTGGGGAGGTCGGCTATAATGTCAATCTTGGTGATGCCGTTGTACTTGATGTCCAGCTCGCGCAAGCTGACCAGCTGTCCGAAAGACGCGGGAACGCTATGCGTGAGTCTGTTGTTCGTTATCAATAGCTTCTCCAAGTTCTCAAGGTTTCCAATCTCGTGGGGGAGCGAGGCAATGCCGTTGAAGCTCAGATCCAGGTCGACGAGGCTCTCCAGCTCGCACAGGAACGGAGGGAACTTGTCGAGAAAGTTGGACGAGATGTTGAGGGACCGGAGCGCCTTGTAAGCCCCAAAGTCGGAGGGGAGATATTTCAGACGGTTGTTGGCAAGATTCAGCCTCAACAGCCCTGGTAACGTATTGAGCTCGGCGTGCTCCAATTGTTCTAGACGGTTGTTGGCAACATCCAAGAACGTCAATTTGCCGGCCCGGCTCAGACTCGGCGGCAGCTTGCGAGCCTCGTTGTTGTTGAACTTGATGTCTCGGAGGTGCTTGCAAGACTGAACAAAGTCGCGAGGCACGTCGAGAGACAAGTTGCGGGAAAGGTTCAGCGAGATGATCTCGGGTGCCTTTTGGTACAACGAAATGGGTATAGTGATGAGATTCCGGCCCGACAGGTCGACGTAGTTGAGCTTCTGCCCACGGCCCAGGGCCATATCCGTGGTCCTTGCGTGGAAGTCGCTCTCTCGCGCGGACAAGAACATGAATCGACATATGTAGCTGTTGTCCTCGCGTCCGAGATCTTCTATCCGGTCCTTCTCCTCGTATCCGACCTGTTGCAGGAGCCGCTTCTGTATGAACAGCGGTCGCTCTGCCGGCATGAGAACACGGATGAGATCGTGCTTCTTCAGGATGATGTGGTAGTTCTCCAGGCCATCGACAACATACGTCTTCTTAATGACTTGGGAAATGACGTCGGTAACGCTGGAATCCAACGGCATCGAATGAGTCGAGAATGTGCCGTCTGAGCGGAAGATTCGGATGCAGTAGGGTGCCATCTTCTCCTCCGGCCTGGGCGGACTACCAATCTCGTCGATATCGGGGCCATGGTACGAGTTGTCCTCGGTATTTCTCCTGACCGCCCAGCTGTCGGGAGCATCCCAGCGTCCCTTGGGTTGCGCCGAGACGGAATCCTGACGTTCGGGTTCAAAGTTACTGAAGGCCACGTCGGCAACCTGTGGGAGTTGCGGCGGCTTCGTCAAGATACCTTCCATATCATTGAGATTCGTGTCAAGGTGGTAGACATTGTTCGGATCGTTGCGGTCTGTAGGCCCAATTGAGTCGTCGACGTAGTCATGCGGTCGGTGGGATCGAGCCTTTTTGGAAAAGGGGAACTTGTTGTTGAAGGTTGCGCCACGGCCGGTACCAGGCCGTAATTCATCGCCATACTCGAGCGGGTAGGCCGACGGAGGGAAGGCCGACGGCGATAGCTCGGGTCGGTGGAAATCAGACTTTGACGACTTGCTATGCAAGGACTTGGTCGACTGCGGGAGGTCGCGGAGCTTTGCGGCGTCGTCCTTTTCCTTGTGGTGTCTTCGGAACCTACCCAGGATCCCCCGCTTGCCGTGGTGGCCCGGCGAAGTTTGTCCATCGAGCTGGCCCGACTTGCTGCTAAAGGTTGGGCCGGCGCTCCTATTGCTCGGTGTCGGGCTCTGACCTCTTGACCTGGTTGAATACATGACACTCGATCCGCCTCCTCGTTCGCGCTGCACTTGGAACCCAACAGGAGTGTCTTCCCTGCTGACGCTAGGTCTTAGAGCTCGAGGGTCTTCATTACTCTTGTTGTGTCGGTGGTGGTGGCCGTGGACGATGGAATGCGCGGATCGAGACGACGACGAGGTTTTGGGTGGGACCTGCGAGGAACCGTCGGGAATGTATCGATCTCGATCGGGACCAGTCAGCATGTCTCGAACGGGGGCTTCGCCGAGTCGTGCGATGTCCTACAAGCGCAAGGTTAGCGTGGCATTTTTTGCGCGGCAGGGAGCAGGCTCGCAGAGGTTTCAAGAGCAGAGGCAGTGCAAGGGACGCGGCGGGTCTGTGGGTATCCAAAGGAATGAACATGGGCAGCGCATAGCTGACTTACATTCGTGTCCTGGAACAAGAAGGGCACGACTTCGGGGTCGGGAACGGGCGTTCTAGGCCTCGAAGACGAGGGAGAGGCGTCTCGAGTATGATCCGTGGCATTGGAATAGTTGCGATCCCTCTGGGTGGGGCGACTGTGACTGTAGGAGCGCTGGCGGTCCTTGCCCATCAACGACGTGGGCAGGCTGCTCTCAGAGCTGTCCCGACCGGGGAACTCCTCGCCGAAGAAGCCCTGAAGCTTGCGAAAGCCACCGCGCGTCAAGCTCGTCTTGGAGCCGGTGCTGCTGGCCGTGAGAATGCTCGCGGCCGACGGCCGACGGCCATCGTTGAAGTAGGGGGCATCGGGAGAGTCTTGGGCCCCCTGGTTGGCACCAGAGCGAGCACCGGACGGATAGCCAGGGGAGAGCTGGGAGGCGAGGGACAGGTTGTCGCTAGAGTCGTTGTAGAAGCTGGTCGGCATCGTGGAGGACGGCGTGGAGAAGCCGTTTGGCGTCATCCAAGGGGCGATCGGGGGAGTAGGGCCACCGGTGGGTGGGATGTGTTGGATCTGAGGAGGCAGTCGGGTTTCGAGAACGGCGAGGTCGCGGCGGTAATTGGTGAGGTCGCTCATGCGACGGTCCTTTTGAAGAACATTGGGAGCGGCGCGGGTTGGAAAGGACGGGGCAGTTGGAGAGACTTGGTGGTCGTCGACGGAGGACCTGGAGCCGAAGCGTGACGAAGCGGTTAGCCGGGGTGACAATGGGGCGAGGCGACGAGGGTCGAGATTGCCGACTCACCAGTGGTTTCTCAAGCCAGCATTGTCGTCGGCGAGGCGGGAGGGAGGAGGACGGCGGCGGGGGTGAGACGAGGTAGAGATGTTGGAGATGGATGGGCTGTCCGAGGGATCGGGGTCGGCGGCGTGAGCTGGGACGGGAGTGTGAATGGGAGTGGGAAGACCAGGCGTCACGGTGACGGCGGAGTGGGCACTGTCAGTGCTGGAGCTCGTGATGGAGCTGAATCGTTTGCCGGCCTCATTCCTTGTCATGGTCGCCGGGGCGTCGATGGCGTCGATGGCAAGACCCTAGGCCATAAGGCGGAGGAGAGTGGGCTAGGTGAGCATTCGCGAGCAAGTCGGTCGAGAACCGGGGCGAGGACGACGACGACGACGAGGCCGAGGCGAGAGCGAGAGCAGCAAGATGATGAGGGATAGAGGGATAGAGGGAGAGAGGGAGAGAGGGAGAGAGGGAGAGGCTTTCACGTCATGTCTCAGAGGGCGATGCGATGGGGGGCCCTGTGGGTGGTCGCTTGCTCGGTAGGTGATGGATCGAGGTGGTCGCAAGGTCGGTAAGGATGCATGTAAGGATACGTACTTGCGTATTGTATGTATTAGATGTCGATGTGAGGTGTAGATGGGGTGTGTGGGTTCCGAGGTGGGCTTTGGGGTTTGGTGGGAAATAGGACGGTCTGGGGGGAGGGACTTAGGAGTCAAAGAGAGGGCAGAGAGGGGAGATGGACGGCGGCTCGCTGCGGTGCTGCACTCGGCATGGGAATGATTGAAGACGATGCTGATGTCGGCTTGGCTTGCTCTTGGTTGGACTTGCGGTAGGGTTTTTTTTTTTTTGGCGCTACCTAAGTACGCTGGGGGATGGGGGAGGTGTGGTGGAGGGTGCCCGTGCAGTGGAGGGTGCAGTGGAGGGTGCAGTGGAGGGTGCAGTGGAGGGTGCAGTGGAGGGAGGGCAGACGACGGGCGATGCTTCGTTGGTTGGGCGCTACTTTGGTGGGCTGCATTGAAGTATCCGTCCGTCGGCAGCGTAGGTTGTATCTTTGGAAGAAAACTGCTGCCATCACCTCATTCATCGGCCGGCGGATGGCTGCCACGGATGCGTGTTTCTGGATTGTAGAGGAGAGGTCCAATCGCACATGCAGCGAACCGAAACCTACGGCGCCAGAGCAGGCGACGAGGCGAAGCCATGTTGGCAGCCTGGCATCAACTGGTACAAAGACGGGCCTGCGCACCTCAGTACCTCGGACGCCTCAGGTACCAAAGTACCAGGAGTACCTTGGGTCCCGTCTCGACACGTTGTATCAACTCTACCGGTTCCATCGTCCATCATCCATCGTCCATCGTCCATCGTCCATCGTCCAACCCTTTTCTGGCTGCAATAACCGTCCGCCGCCTATTCATACTCCGCGCAGACAAAGCAATGTCTCACCCGTGCGCGGGCTCTCTTCACCTCGGAACCCACGAGCCATCTCTGAGCAAGTACCGAGAGGATGCTCGAATCAGCTCGACCCTCCAGGCCGCTGGAGACTGACCGCGTGTGGACGATCATCCAGGGCTCTTCCCGTTAGGCGGACCATTCAGTGGCCACTGGGGCCGTCGGACGACTCCTCACCACCACGGCGAGGTATGTACCTGGACGCCCAGGTTGGCCCGGCAAGGTACATGCTTCGTACTAGTATCCGGCTAGCCCACCTGAGGTATTTCATGTGGGCCGCAGCTGTGTCTCCCGCCATGCTAACGCGGCCTGGAGCAGGAGCATCGACCCGAACAAAGGCAGAAGCAAAGTTGGTCGAGAGCAATCTGGACGGATATGATACGTGCCTTTGCCAAGCTCGGTCAGATTCGACCTATCTCATCACGAGGCCACCAGAGCTATCACCCGCGTGCGAAGACGGACGCACCAGATACTTGCACCAAGCCATCAGCCCTAAAACTCGCTGCCTCGTGAGGCTGGGCTCGCTTGCGTGCGGCACTCGTTCAGCCAGCTTCGTCAACGAGAGGCCTTTTGCTTTGCTTCGACGACGCCTCTCCAACTCGCAACTAAACCCTTTGCAGGCTCTCGATTGCGGAGTATCCGTACTTGTCGCCGCGATATTCGTACCGCACTGCGAGCAACACTTGGCATTGCACGCTACGCGCTCATTACAGTGACGATCCTTACAGCCCAGCGGCATGCCGCATGACCTCTACATTTTTCGCCTTGCTGACTGCTATCGTCCGTCTACCGTCCGGGCCGAGGCATCTCGCGGCCAGAAATTGCTCAACGTCGCCGGCGCCAGGTCCGCTGATGGACCACTCGAATAATGGGCAAATCGTCTTGGATTCGCAAAAACGCGACGCATTCTTTACAGGGCCAAACCGCCCGCGTGCCAATTCGCAGTCGGCCCGCCGCCGCAATCGCATTCGGGCCCGAAAAGCCGCATCCGCTCATCAGCTGCAGCCAGGACCATCCATGACAAGGAGAGAACGGACGCGACGGAAGTCGTAGCAAAACAGACTGCTCGCCCCAAACCGAGTGCGTGCTCCATTTCCACCGCACTCGCCGTCGCGTCTCGCGGCTGTTGCTTGCCGACGCTCGTGAGGCGACTTGGGCGACCACGTCTCTCTTCCGCAGACTTGTACTGTGGGAGGAGGTGAATTCTATTATTACGTATCCTCTGTTCGACCTGTTCGACCTTGAATTTGCACGTCATGCCCCAAGGGCGATCAGTGCGTCGTCCATATCCCCGGACGCCAGGCGGAACTGGAAGAGGCGGCTGCACGGATCTCACTGCGGTGGTAAATTGCTAGTCTCTAGCAGCCAGCAGGACGCCATCCTTGTCGTCCGAGGCAGGCGGCGGAGCACGAGAGTTGATTGGCGACGAAAAGCTTCCTTGGTGCCTTCGGCAGTGGGAGGGGTGAGATATCTCATGATATGAACACCACCAACAGCAAACACGGCCAGACAAGACAGCGGCTCCGAAGGTGAGTTTGCTCATCGGTCCAAGGGGACTCACCGCGATAGCCCGAGTAATGTGCCTTTCGGCCAGTCTCAGCCCAATGAGGGCTGCCCAACTGCAGATCGGGATCGGTGCTACGGAGTACTATGTTGCCATGTACATACCACGACAAAGGAGTCATAGCCAATGACGCCACCGCCGTCTATTTCCTATGTGGGCTGCTCATGGCTAATCAGTCCTGGGCAAACATATGCTTCAGGAATAGCAAGACGCGGGAATGCAGCTGAAGATGTCGTGCTATCCGAATATCCCCAGGGAGAAGAAGCGTGTGACAACCACTGTCATATGCAGGTATGGACAACTCCAGCCCAGAGAACACAACGTTGCATCAAATTGCCGGCCCCAGATGAGGCAAGCCTATCCTTGCTCAGCACCAAACCCTTGGACAAGGCACGGATGAGAGAACGGTGGAATTAGACGACTGTCGGGACCATCAGAAGGGGGCGTGCACATGCAGCAGCCGCAAAGTTCGGAGATATAAGTCGAAACGGACAGACCACAAGAGCGAGTGCATTCGGGCTCAGTTAATTAATGAATCGACATCCGGCAGCATCCGACGTTCGGGCGTGGGAGGAGGGATTCGCCCTGCTGCTACCCTACAGAGATGAGCCGGCGAGGAGACGGACGAGAGGAGAGAGAGGAGAGAGGGATTGAATATCTCCGGAAAATACTCCGTGACGGTCTATTAGTATCCGACATGTGGACTCGTCGAGCTGGGAGCTCTGAGCTATTTCGCCATCTGCAGCGGGAGAAGAAAAGGAAGCGCCTCCGCCACGAGCCCCGCCGATCTGGGAGACGTTGATAGACGCTTCGGGTTGCCGTTCTGGGACACGACCGAGGGAGGCTGCATATATCAAGGAACGCAAGGAGATGTATTCGCCATCACTCGATAGCTTCACCATCACTCAATAGCTTCACCATCACACACAATGACTCGGCCGGCCAGACAAACCCGAGCCTGGTGGAAGGAGAGCTCCGTGTACCAGGTGTACCCGGCGTCGTTCCAAGACTCGACGGGCTCGGGCACGGGAGATCTCCAGGGCATCATCTCGCGGGTCGACTACCTCGCGCAGCTCGGCGTGGACATTGTATGGCTGTCGCCCATCTTCCAGAGCCCGCAGATCGACATGGTGCGTACCCGACAGCGACCATCAGGCCACAGCTAACACGCTCCAGGGATACGACATCAGCGACTACACCACCATCCACGCGCCGTACGGAGACGTGCACGACGTCGACGTCCTCAAGGACAAGCTCCACGAGCGCGGCATGAAGCTGGTGCTGGACCTCGTCATGAACCATACCAGCGACCAGCACGAGTGGTTCCGGCAGTCGCGCAAGTCCAAGGACAACCCGTACCGCGACTGGTACGTCTGGAAGCCGCCCAAGCACGACGCCGCGGGGAACCGGCTCCCGCCCAACAACTGGGGCGGGCACTTCCAGGGCCCCGCGTGGGAGTACGACGAGGCCACGGGCGAGTACTACCTGCACCTGTTCTGCCGCGAGCAGCCCGACCTCAACTGGGAGAACCCGGCGGTGCGTGCCGAGGTGCACGAGGTGATGCGCTTCTGGCTGGACCGCGGCGTCGACGGCTTCCGCATGGACGTCATCAACTTTGTCAGCAAGGACCTGGCCTTTCCCGACTCGACGCGGGCGGTGCTGCCGGGCACCGAGTACTACGCCTGCGGGCCGCGTCTGCACGAGTACCTGCGGGAGATTGGGGCCATCCTGAGGGAGTACGACGCCTTCAGCGTCGGGGAGATGCCGTGCGTGCACGACGAGAGGGACGTCATCGGCGCCGTGGCCGCGGACCGCGGAGAGCTGAGCATGATCTTCCACTTTGAGCTGTGAGTCGAGAAGCGGCTCCTCTCGCCGACAAGGCGATGCTGACGGCACCCGACGCAGAATGGACATCGACCACGCGCCCCCCCTGGGCAAGTTCTCGCCCGGCCCGTGGCCCCTCTCCAAGCTCAAGGCCATCACGGCCAAGTGGCAGCGCTTCATGCTGGACAATGGCGGGTGGAACGCGCTGTACCTCGAGAACCACGACCAGCCGCGGGCCGTCAGCCGCTTCGCTCACGACGGCCCCGAGCACCGCGCCGCGAGCGCAAAGCTCGTCGCCGTCTTCCTCGGCTTCCAGTCGGGCACGCCCTTTGTCTACCAGGGGCAGGAGATTGGCATGACCAACGTGCCCGAGGGCTGGGGCATGGACGAGTACAAGGACATTGACTGCCTGGAGCACTGGAAGTGGGTGGACGCCCTCGCCGGTCCGAGGACTCAACGCACAGAGCTGAGCTGACCGCCGCAGGCTCTACAAGGACACGGCCGACGCCGCCACGCTCGCCTCCCTCCGGCGCGAGTACCAGCGCAAGTCGCGCGACAACGCGCGCACGCCCATGCAGTGGGACGCCGGCCCCAACGCGGGCTTCACGGCGGCCACGGCCACGCCGTGGATGCGCGTCAACGACAACTACCGCGCCGTCAACGCGGCCGCCCAGGTCGACGACCCGACGTCCGTCTTCCGCTGCTACCGCGCCGTGCTGGACGCCCGCAAGCGCCACAAGGACGTCTTCGTCTACGGCGGCTTCGCCCTCGTCGACGAGCCGCACGACCGCGTGTTTGCCTACAGGCGGACGGCCGAGGACGGCGGGGCCGCGGCGCTGGTGGTGTGCAACTTTGCCGCCGAGCACGTGCCGTGGGACATGCCCGTCGCGGCGAGGGACGTGTTGGTGAGTCCCGCGGGGAGGACCGTCGAGCATCTCCGGGCGGGGAGGATCCGGTTGGCGCCGTGCGAGGCCTTTGCGGTGCTGCTGTGAAGAAGGAGTCGGTGGACGACGTGTTTGGTGACAAGGACGTTCGAATCATGTAGAACCGGTTCATTAGATGCCCTAACCCCTGACCTCGTTACACCCAAGTACCTACAGTATACGCTCTGGTTAAAAACAAACGCCCGTCGCCCTGCGTACCGCCCATATATATATATATATATCCCCCCTCACCCCACCTCCTCGTGCACAATGTCGCCCAGCGCCTTGCTCTCCTCCAAAATGTCCCTCGCCTCGGCAACCGACACGTCCATGTCCTCCTGGATCAGCCGCACCGCCAGCTCCGCCACCAGCACCGACTCGATAAAGGCGGCCGACCCGCGGCCGGCGATGACGCGGTCGCCCACGGCCCTTTCCTTGAGCATGTCGCCGAACTCGCCGACGAGGTAGTCGCACATGAGGTTGAAGCCGCGCGGGCCGTAGTAGCCCGGGTTGAGGTTGGCCTCCTTCTTGAGGTTCCGCGCCTTGCCCGTCTCGATCTTGCCGGCGAGGATGGACCGGAAGTGCGAGGGCTCGCCGCCGACGATGCTCAGGAGGTGGCCTCGGTGGTCGTCGAAGCGGCCCTTGAGGTCGGACCAGGGGATGTCGACCGGGTATCGTCGCTCGCGCCACGTGTCCATGGCCGTCTGCTTCTTGTGTTTCTGGCAAAACTGGGTCTGCATCCAAACGTTCAGTCGCTTCCCCTTGGAGAATTCCTCGAGGAGGCCCTCGGGCACCTCGTCGCCGCACCAGGGACAGGCTGCCGTGGTTGAGCGAGGGGCCGTACGCGAGGGAGAGGCCTCTGGCGCGGACTGAGAGTCCAGTGTTTCCAAGTCTGAGAGTTCCGACAGCTCCGACAGCTCCAGAGGAGAGCTGTTCGACCCGTCGTCATTGTCGCCTTGGCTGGCCCGCCTGGTCTCTGGGAGGTCCTCGGGCGCCCTGAACTTGATCTTGGGAGAGGGTTTTGGCGGCAGTGCCTTGAAGATGTTCTTGGTGTGCTTGCCGGCCTTCTGGTTTTGCGGCGCCGTCTGCCGCACCGTGAGCTTGCGAGGAGGAGGCGAGGCTTGAGAAGCACCCGAGTCCTCATTTGTGTCTTGCGAGGGCTTGATGAATCCACGTCGCGGACTCTTGCTCGGCGACGACATCAGGTCGGCGGGTGCTTGCAGCTTGGCCCTCCCTGGCCTTTCCGGACTGTCCAGGCTGTCTGCATCTGGCGCATCTTTCAACTGGGGTCTTTGCTTGCCTGTGACTGTGTTAGACGGGTTTTTAGGGGGGGACGAATATTCGAACCTGTTTTCTTCTGGGACTCTTGCGAGCTGGTGGATTTCTTACCGCCGTACCTCACACTGACTGCTTGTTTCTTTGTGAAACCATGCTCGTCTTTCAGGTGCTCTGCCGAACTCGGGTATGACGCAGACTTCTTCTTGGAAGCAGACCCCGCATTGTTTCTTTTGGGTCGTTTGGCCGGCGGAGGCGATGTTTCTCGGGAAGCCTCCCTTTCCGAACGTCTCTTGCGGGCATTTTCATTTCTGGTGCCGCTTCCACGAGAGCCGTTGGCCTTTGCAGCGCCGAACGTCGTCGACTTGATGTCCCCCTTGTCGGGCTCCGAGTCGGAAGACTCGACGTCCGACTTTGGACGGCTGAGGCGGGATTTGGGCTTTTCCGGGCTTGTGACATCGCCATCTTCGTCGCTGCTGATGGGAGGGGCGTCATCCGGGACACTGCGTTGGAGTCTCGAAGACGAGACGGGCTTCCCGCCCACCTGCTTGAGCAGGCTCTCGGGTCGCTGGCTACGGCTCAGCCCTGCCCTCCTCCTATTCATGGCTGCGGGACTAGTCCTGCAGGTAGGCGCAGGCGCAATCACCAATCGTCGTCGGCGTACCGAGGGCCGAATGCGATGCGTCGCTACGCCCAGGAGAATCCGTCGCCCGCTGATCCCGGAAGCGAAGTCCCCCGTCCGAAGAGGCGGGATGGCCGCCGGCCGCCTGTAGAGGCTCCTGAGACGGCGGCGATTTTTTAGAGCGACCGAAGAGTTTCAATGGACGAAGAGACGGATTCGCGTGCAACCGGCTTCTCGAGGATGGGCTTTGTGTGACGGATGTGCAGCTGAATTGCGGAATGGAACGCGTCAACGCGTCAATCATGACCACCCACCTCGGCACAACGTGCGAATGCGGGCGGACCCCCTCCGAGACAGCACTGGACGGATAGACGCAGGTACCGCCCAGGGGGTCACCTTAGCGCATCGACCGCTGAGACACCCCCTGGAACTCGGTCCATCCAGCTCCGGGCCGTGTTTGTGACGGGTTGGCACCGTCTTGTCCAACTGCATGCTCCCGTCCATCCAGCCTCCTGAACCGTTGGGCGAAGACGGAGCCCTCCATCACCATCGAGATACTGCGCAGACGCGGCTGTTCGTTGCAGACACCCCTTGACAGCAGCAATGGCCCTCAACCGCAAGTACGCGGCCTTGCCAGACCTGGTGAGCCACATCGTGAGGACAGCTGTTTGCTCCGCTAACCATGATTCAAGGACTCTGCTCCGGATATCTACGAAACCCCCGACCTCACAGACGATAATTCCACTGTTCCTGTGAGCATCTCAATGTGTGTCGCAAACGACCGCCTTCTCATGGAAGCTCTAGACTACCGCCGCGCGCACCCAATCCGATGACGAGTTCTATGACATCGAAGACGACACCGCGGGCATCTCGAGATCGCGCCTGCGTATAAACGAAGCTCGTTCCCGATTCCTACCGGCGAATGTCGACGCGCACGGCGTCGATTTCTCAGACCGAGTCGACGGGAAGCGCAAATCGTACAAAGCGTCCAGCCGCCGACAGCGCATCTTGCAAGACGGGACCGAAGAGCTGGGAGACCTCTCCGACGACGACGACGAAGAGAGCCTGGAACGACGCATCGCTCGCCTCCAGCGGGAGGTGGCTGAGGCTAAGGACGAGTACGCGAAGCGGAAGGCCGCGGCCTCGGGGAAACAGGGCGACGACTCCGCCACCGACGAGCGGCTGGTCGCTCTCAGCCAAGTCCTCGACGACATCTCCAAGCCCTCCGGCACGCGAACCGCGCCCCATTTATCAAAGGCGAGGCCGGCATCCGAGGACGATGAAGATGAAGACTCCGAGGCGCCGGACACGGAGAGCGCGACGTACACTGTTACCTACGCACCCACCTACGAACAAAGCCATGCTCTGGCGAAGGCGGCAGATTTCGACCGTCGACTCTTGATGCTGGAGAAGGGACTGGGCATCAGCTCCTCCCTGATGCCAGAGGCTGACGTCAATGGGCTCCCTCGCGCAATTCTGCCTACTCTCGACGCCATGAACAGGCAGATCACGACACTGGCCCAGGCGTCAACGGCCAACCTCGACGCCATTAGCCGACGAGTGAGATCCCTCGCCTCTGAGCAGGACAAGCTCAACGATGCTCGGGAAAAGGCCAAGACGTTGAGAGAAGAGCTCGGCCGACACGGGCCGTCGGACCCGACGGACGAATCAGAACAAGAGGCCAAGATCAATGCCCTCTACGGCATCCTGCCCGCCATCGAAAGCCTGACGCCGGTGCTCCCCCCTCTCCTGGACCGTTTGCGTTCGTTGAGGGTGATCCACGCGGATGCTGCCACGGCAAGCGAGACGCTGGATAGGATCGAGACGCAGCAGGTCGAGATGACGGCGGAGCTGAAGCAGTGGAACGAGGGCCTGGCAAAGATTGAAGCGGCCATGAAGGATAGCAGCACTTCGGTAGAGAACAACAAGGCGGTTATGGAGGGCTGGGTGAAGGAACTCGAAGAGCGGATCAAGGACTTATGATGAAGCATATTACACAGATACCCCTATTGAAAGCTACTTCTTGGTTTCCTGAATTTCATGTCATGTACGGAGTATCTGGTGCTCTGACTCGGCCTTCCTCATCGTTTAATACATCTTCTGCCCGCACCGCCACAGCGAGTGGCTGACACCAGGCACCCGTCATCCGGGGCCCGGAATAATATTGTCCCCACCTGACAAACTCGCCTGCGGTGTGTGGGGGTAAGGGCTTCGGCGCACGAAAACCCTGACAATCAATCTCACCAAAAAAAGTTCGTCCCAATCAAGCCGCATTCTCCAGCTCACGTTCCGCGACCGCCCTCACAAGTCCACAACTCTTCCTACAGTACGGCGATACCCCCCTCTCCCCTCTCGATTTTTCCACGGTCCAACTCGAAAGCTCACATTTGTCGTCTTTTTTCTTCCAGGTCGCAAAAATGGATTCCTCCAAGACCCCCGTCAAGCTCGTTAAGGTTACCCGAGTGCTCGGCCGAACCGGTGCGTCTACGAATTTACAATAAAATCAACCAAAGAAAATGGGAACCCGTCGACCTGACAATTGAGTAGGCTCTCGTGGTGGTGTCACCCAGGTGCGCGTCGAGTTCATGGACGACCAGACCCGATCCATTATCCGAAACGTCAAGGGCCCAGGTACGATACAAAAAACAACGCCCACCGAATCCCGATTTCCCAGAGGCAACCGGCGACGAAGTTTTGATATACTAACAAAAGGGGTTCTCTCTCTTAGTTCGCGAGGACGACATCCTCTGCCTTCTCGAGTCCGAGCGTGAGGCCCGCCGCCTCCGATAAAGCGTCTGCTTGGGTCGAGGAGTAAAGGGAAACTTTGGAAATGTGTGGTGTGTGTGTGGACGCGAAACCGGGATGGTTCTACGCATGCTGCTGCTGCTGCTGAGGTGGGCGCGCCTTTGTATTGGGGACATCATTTGCTCTGGGGCTCTGCTTGCGTTCGCCCGCGACACACCAACCCCCAGTTTCATTTGTTAGAAAGGAGTCACGGATCTGGCATCGCGAATCCCAGAAACACACACCAAAATTCTTTCTGCAGCATGGAAATCCGAAACCAACGAACAAAAGTGAATTTTTTTTTAATGAACTTATAGGTCTCATGGCTTCTTTATGACAAGGTTCCTCCCGATCAATCCATGCAGATTTCACGCCTAGGTGCTCCGTCTTCGCCGTTCCTCCGCCCACTCGTTCAAAGATGTCGTCAAGGTACAAATGAACGATTCGTTTGCAGCCCACACTCAATTTCCCAGTCACGTGCCGGGAAAGTAGTCAAAATTGGGCGGGGCGGCTCTGGAATATTTCTTCATCCCTCACCTCGAACCCAGTGCTTCAAACTCTTGAACCTTTCAAACAACAAACCCATTCGTAAGTCAATTTCTCTCTTCTCTTGCTCCCCGCCCCAATTTGGAATGATGTACCAAATATAGCATGTATTACCTGAAAAATACACATTGATGAACCATTTATCACCAAGATCTCTGACCCAATCCTCTCCACCATTCTTTGCCTCTACAAACCTGTCATGCTCGAGCAAGCGGCTAACCTGTCAAAAAGAAGCTCCTCCTAGATCTTCCTCGCGTGTCTCCCCAAATGTCCGCCCCGAAACCTCCCCCCGGCCACTTCAACGTGCTGTACTTTGCCGGCGCCAGCTCCTTCACCGGCAAGGACCACGAGGCCCTCCCCACGACGGTCCCCCTGAAGAGGCTGTTCGCCGAGCTGGAGTCGAGGTATCCCGGCATGCAGGAAAAGATACTCGACTCGTGTCTCGTGACGGTCAACCTCGACTATGTAGATGTGTCGGGAGAGGACGCCGCCGACACGGTCCTCCGGGAGGCGGACGAGGTGGCCATCATCCCGCCCGTGAGCTCTGGTTAGGAGCGTCCCCCCCCAGAGGTCTGCCATAATGCCGATGTGATTTGCCCGTCTGCCAATGGCCGCTCAAACCACGCACCGTAGCCGCCGGAGCAAACCACTCTAAGGTCCTCCGCCGTTGGCTTCGTCGCCCCCCCGTAACAGCGGCTCCCCCTCCCCACCGCCGCCCGTCCTCCTCCTCCTCCTCCTCCACCCCTCGCCCACGCGCCTCCTCGCCCGTCCAACCCACCCCGGGTGCTCCTTGTTGAACCTGCGCAGCCGCCTCGCCGCGACCACGACGCCAAACACCAGCCCGACGACGGCCAGCGCCGACGCCGCCGACACCACGGCCGTCAGGCTCGTAATCGTCGACACCTGACACCCCAGCGGCCGCGTGCGCACCTCCCACCGCTCCGCCCAGTGCGGGCAAATGTTCTCGTCAAAGGCGGGCGCCAGCGCCGGCACGCCGTGCGAGTTGGGCACGCAGCTCCACGTCTGCCGGCCCGCGGTTGTGAGCAAAACCAGTCCGAACGCACAACGAAAACAGAGGTCAGACGTGGTTGGGGGGCCTTACAAAGGGACACCAGCTGCACCGCTCGACGTCGAGACACGCGCCGCACGTCTGGCGCGACCAGCAGCGCTGGAAGTGCTCGTGGTCGTCGTCGCTGACGGTGAAGTTTTCGCGCGAGGCTCGCATCTCCTCCAGGGAAATCGTCGTCGGGTCCATGATTCTAGTGATGACGTCTTGTCTTGAGAATTGATTCTTCGGCTGCCCTGGGAGCGGGAGCGGGGGGGAAAACTAAAACCGTCGTCATCTAGCTCCTACACGCTGGTCTGATGTGAGCGGGCGCATGGATGCAAGTCGGAATCCGTTTTGCATGGTTCCCCGCTCGCGGCGCTTTGCTTACAAAGGGCCAAAGTCACTTCCAGGCTGAAGGCGTGTGAGAAGGCATGTATGCTTTTGGGCGGTATATTAATACATTAGTCTCCGTCTAGAACTGCCTGCGGTCCTACCCATAAAGTCGTCAATCGTCTATAGAAGAGCACCCAACAATACATGATACAAAGTCGTCGGTAAAAATACACATCAGCTAACCTCATCCGCGCTGAACATCAAGACCTCGCCGGACCAGGCGTCTTCATTTGTCGAGACCGCCGCACCCTCTGCTTCACCCTCTTCGTCTCAGCACTGCTCCGTGCCCGCTGCGTCTTGGCCTCCTCCACGGGCTCGTCGTCCAAGCGCTCGAGGGGCATCAGGTTGGCGAGGAACCATCGAATGTGAAGGCCAGTCTTTGCCCGAATGTACGCATCGACCTGCTCGTTGCACGCGGCAGATGCCGCAATGTGAAGGCCTCTCAGCACGTCGCGGTCCTTGATCTCCACCTCGCTGTCGTCCCAACTTGTAGATGGGACTTGTGTCTGCATCGATGACATCCTCATCGGTATGTTGGGGCGAGCCTTGCCCTTATCCGAATATTGCCGAGCGCATACATGAATCCGCGGGGGGGCTCTTGGTTGACACCCGCTCTCTTGCTGCGACAAGACGGCCTCCTCGGGGCTTTCACGCTTAATCGGCACCTCGTACGGCAGCTCATCCACCCATTCGGCATTGACAGACATGTCCATATCGTCTTCCGATGCTACTGGAACATCAGGCAAAGGCTTCTCACATATATCAATATCGTGAGGTCCGTGAATGCCCCTGTGCGCTGGCACGCTCTGGCGACGCTTGGGAACGCGATCCTGCTCAATCCGGTGCGGGCCCAGCTCTCTGGAGGACCGACTCGCCCGAACCTTTGCCTTTGCGGAGCCAGCCTGTTTCTTCCTCTGGGAATCGGGCTCTTGGACCCGTCGTCGAGCTTGAGACGATTCCATCTTGGCTTCTTGCTACGGCAGCACCATAGATGGTCGTCGAAGACCCGTGACTCCCTGTGATTGTTGTGGCTCGGCATGGGAAGAGGCATCCGCTTCTCGTCCCCAATCAACCTGGTGGGAGGGACCAACCACGTTTCTGCCTTTAAAGTGAGGATTCGAATGCTGATGATGAGGGTAAACAATGTTGGGGGATGCCAGCTGTGCCCAATGCGGAGCTGACGATCTGGGAGCAAGCTTGGGTACCTTTGACGTAGGGCCATGGTGGGATTTAAGAGTAAATTCGGTTCGTAGAGACCGTGACTGAGACTTTGGCAGAATGCCGAAGCACCCCCTTTTAGCGGCCTCGTCGTCCGGGGTCGGAGCGCATGGGAGGCACTTGGTCTTGAATGTATCATGCGCCGGTGGCGCCTGTGGCCTGCGAGGAGCAACCTCATCCATCATGGCATATCTCCATTCATTCATTTTGCTCGGCGAGGTGAAGGATATCTCTGTAGTGTTGCTGCAAACTTTCTCGTTCCCGTCCAACTGGCTGGGATGAGCCCGCCTTCCGGGAGACTTGGGGCATGGAGCTCGGGTCTCTCGGATCGCACTCGCTTTTGTGCGGTGAAAGTGAGGTTTTGTTTGGTCATTGGAAGTAACGGCCAGACCAGCAGCCTTGAATTCGGGACGAAAAGGGAGAAGGGCAGATATCGTCCGAACGGTGGCGCTAGATGCGGTTGATGTTGGTGTGACCAGAGGCAATTTCCCCTTGGCATCGGTATGTTGAGCGTATCTCTGAAGCTCACGAGTGAACCGATTCAGGGCCTTTTGCTCGCTCGAAGTGCGAGATGGATCCCTGTGAGACTCTGGGGGTTGTTCGTCTGAATCTTCATAGTCTCGGCACCTATACCTCGAAGGCTCCTCGATGGACAGCATTTGCAATTTCTGAGCAACGTCATGTGCAACATTTCGTGCGATGGCTTCCACAAGGTGGTTGTCAATGCTTGGCTGTTGCTTGGAGCCAGAGACACTTTGCGTATCTTGACCATGTTTCAATGTTCGGGGTGTGAGGGCTTTGGGCGTGAGAGGAGAAACATCACCAGCGGCGCCGTCGACCGGACAGATGGCGTCTTCGGGCTGGTCGTTTGAGAGTTCCGAGACGATTCTGCTGGGATTCTGGCCTTGAAGCGGGGGGGTTGGAGTGGTCGGTTCGAGTTCTATGCTTCCAAGTGACTGGTCCAGTGGCACGGGAATACGCAGCACGCTGAGAATAGATGGTGCGCTGGAGCTTGGCCGGCTTCGACTCCTTTTCTTTCGGTACTTTGCGCGACTTGGATGTCGAGATGGGACCAGCGCGTAGGTATGCGGTCTGCGCCTGTTGTACGAAGGGTTCCTCTGCGCCAGGCGAGCGTGGTTAATGAAGTCGGATAAGGCAGTATCTGCTTCGGGGATGGATTCGGGGGTAATCATCTTGGTGTAAGTGTGGGTTGGATAAGTTTCCAAGGAGGGTGAGATATTCAAGACGGGACGAGAGAATGTTGTGACGATTGTAGAGGTTGTCTAGCAGTGAGGATTGGAGGGAGAAATATGAAGTGAACAGGGTGGATGGGCGAGGAGTGAGTGAGGTGGGTTGCTCTTCCCAAGTCCAGCTCGACGAGAAGCAAGAACTGCAGCGGCAGGAACCTGGCAGAATCAAACGGCGGTATTTCCAGTGCTATTCAGGGGCTCCTGCAAGATTAGCTCAGGGCTTGATGTCCTTGATGCCGGGGGAGGAGTACACGTCGAGTTGACGACGGCCCTTGCGAAGGAGGAACTCGATGGCGGCAAAGTCGCGCTTGTCGATGGTGAGGCTACGAGAGAATTCGGTTCTACGAGATGATGAGCAAGTAGTCCTTAGGTACTTGGAAGCCGTAGGGCTGAAAGTACCTAGCAAAAGTCTCAAAGTGAGGTCTGCTGGCCTGGGCATGTTAGTCCTTGGAGGAGACTGCGAGAATTGGGCAAAGGTGATACCTGAGGCTTTTTGCGGCTCTCTCGGAGGCAATTGCGGTAGAGGGCCAGCACCTCCTTTTGTAGGCCAGAGTAGCGCACCATTTCTACAGATGTGTTCGAGTGTCGAGTTCTGAGAAGGATGAAGGCAATGCAGTTGAATTTCGAAGTTGAAACAGTCAAGATGAAGTTGTCATAGGTCGGATGAAAAGGCAAGTACGGTACGTACCCAGTAGCGTCGAGGTGGAGCTCGGCTTTCGGCTCGATGGATTGGCCGAGGTACAAGAGAGACACAGTGCCTGCAGCACTTTAGTGGACGAAGCAGGTAGTTAACTGGAATATAATAAAAGCTGGCATGTATGAATAACGTCGGTCAATCGATTTGGAGTCTTCGGTTCTCGACATAAAGTCGACAGCAATAACTGATCGACGCGGAAACAAGCCGCCTTGGCTCGCCCGTGGCCCAATGTCTCAGCTAGCGCATGCCCCTCCCACGTGCTGGGCGTCTCTCCACTGACCAAGAACGCCCGACTTGTAGGGGAGAGGCCCTATAAATACATTGGCAGACACTGGACCTGCACTAAAGGCTGCTGCCTGTAGCACCCGACGCCCAGAGGACTGGAGGTACCGCCGGACCTGCTGCACCATCTCGCTCAACCTCTCTCGTCCATCCACGTCCATCCTCCTCCCTCCCTTATCCATCCACGTCGGCGGCTCATCCGCCCCTGTCCCCTGCCTGCAGCCTGATGATCCAATTCCCCGACATCGAAATGGAACCTCGAAACGAAACCGTTCATGGCACAGCCAGTGCCAGCGCCTCCATCGACCGGCCCCTCAAGGCTCAAGCCCCCCCTCCCAGCGCTAACTCGCAGCTGAAAGGGAGCTTC
Source organism: Thelonectria rubi (assembly GCA_013420875.1). Lineage (NCBI taxonomy): Eukaryota > Fungi > Ascomycota > Sordariomycetes > Hypocreales > Nectriaceae > Thelonectria > Thelonectria rubi. Next base: position 21,968 of record WMHX01000215.1, on the reverse strand, counting down.
GCCCCAAACACCAGCAGGCACATGCGGGCGTGACACGGCGCGGCTGAGCTCATTGGCCTGTCCGATGCTCTGCTTGCTGCTTGCTTCTGGTCCAAGGCGTCCTTTGCCCTCCAGGGCTGATTACTCCCTGGAGCCAAGGACGCAAAGGACTTTGCAAACATTAGGCACTCGCTCAATTCGACCACCCGAACCACATGTCACGCCGTCCTTTTCTTCCGTCCATTCCTTCTTCCATTCTTCATCCTGTTATATCGTCTCGTATATATTCTCATTGGTCCATCTCTCGCTCCCACACTCTCCATCCCCTCTTGCTAGTCACCACCAAGTCCTACGCGCCAGCTCCGTATGCGACTTCGCCAGGGAGGGGGCGCCTCTGCGTTCGATACATAATCTCATCACCGCCAACCTCAAATCATGTCATCAGCTCGTGCCGCTGGCAAGAAGCCCGCGGTAATGCCCGGCTCCTTCACCCCAGAAGACTACATCGACGTTTACGATAACCCCTTGGAAGACCTGGAGAATATTCAAACAGCCTGGAGAGACCGAGAGATGGCCGTGCCCTGGTCCACTAACAACCTCGAGGAAGTTGATGTCACCGATATCAAGTGGCATGAATACAAGCCGCCAGCTGCCTTGAAGAGGGCCCCCAACATCACCTCCCAGGTTCTTTTGGACATTCTGTATGCGTCCGTCGAGAACGTCAGGTCTCGCGCCGCTGAGCAGCTCCAGAAGCAGCTCGAAGAGGACGAGCGGCGTAGGCGAGATAACGACAGCAAGCGTGACAAGGGCAAGGGCAAGGAGCCATACCTCCCCATCATCGTTCCCGATGACAAGCCAGCATCTAGTCAAACCCGAGTGAAAGACGGCGACGACGAGACGACTCCTCGCCACTCCTTCGTCTCCCAGGCCCCTTCCTCGTCGACCCTCGTCGACCCCCGCGCCAAGCCAGAGAAGCGCCGCATGTTTGCCTTTCGCAAATTATTCCACCGGAGTCATGAGAGGGGGGAGAGCAGTGCCACCGGGTCAGCCATTGAAAGCCTCCGTAAGATTTATGACCGGACCAGCAGCCACGGTTCTGAGGCGGACCTCAAAGCAGAGCCCGTCGACGAGGTCGTGTAAGTCAATGTACGCCCGTGCCCGATCTGGTTCGCTGCTGACTGCCTCTAGGGAATGTGTCTCTTGTCTTGACGACTTTCCTTCCAAGGTGACGATCAAGGTACCTTGCCACAGCTATTGCCAAGAGTGCTTCATCCGTCTCGTCTCGGCTGCCGTCCAGAACGAGCAGCAGTGGCCGCCCAAGTGTTGTCTCAATGCCGTTCCAGTGAAAACCATCCTCCGAGTCATCCCCGCCGATCTCAGAAAGACGTTTCAAGATCGTTCACAAGAGTGGGAGATTCCCGTGGCCGACCGCGTGTACTGTGGCCACCAAGGATGCAGTCTCTGGGTCAAACCAGTCAACATCAGCGCCAGGTCACGCGAGGGCGTCTGCGCAGATAAGCACACTACGTGCACCGTATGCCGCGGGCCTGGCCACAAGGGCAAAGAGTGCGAGCAGGATCCCGACATGGAGCTCACCAACAACCTCGCCGAGGAAGAAGGCTGGAAGAGGTGCTTCAACTGCCACGCGCTGGTCGAGCACCGAGAAGCGTGTCAGCACATGACGTGCCGGTGTGGCACCCAGTTCTGCTACGTCTGCGGCGAGCGCTGGCGGACATGCGGCTGCACGATGCAACAGCTCAACGATATCAAGGCCGCGGCCGAAACGCGACGGGAGGAGAGAGAGCTTAGAGAGCAGACAAATGCCGAGGAGCTGCGGCAGATCCTACTACAGATTGAGGAGTTCGAACGAGAGGAGGCTCTCAAGGCCGAGATGCTTCGTCAGGAGCAGGAGAGGTTGGAAGAGGAGCGCAAACAACGTGAGCTAGAGGAAAGGGTTCGGCAGGAGAGCATCCGCCGCAGAGATATCGAGCTCAAGTATCAGGAGTTACGGACTGCTCTCGACCAGCTGCACGAATTGCAGCTCGTTCTCTTCGAGGTCGACCAAGACGATATGACGCAGGAATTAGAAACCGAGACCACGACTGTCAAAGAGGAGATGGTCAAGAAGCACGAGGCCGAGCGATCGGATTTGGATACGCTCAGGATGACCAAACTCGCAGACAAGGAGCTGGCTCTGGAAAGGGAGTTCCAGATGCGAGCTGCAGATGAACACAGGATCGAAGAAGCCTACCAAGAGAAGCTCAGGGAGTACTGGAAGGACAAGAAAGACAGCGAGGACGAGATGGAGGCGGAGATTGAGGCGTCCATGCTCGTGCTGAAGAAACGGATGGACCAGAGCCACCACGCCTGGCAGAAGTGGAAAAAGGAGGCCATCGGACGCTTCGAACGCAAAGTGGCAGACGAAGTGACTTACAAGGAGGAACTGATGTACAGCGCAAAGGCCCGGCTGGACGACCAATGCGAGGAAAAGGAAAAGGAGATGGTGAGGCGGAAAGCGGCCGAGAAGAAGTGGCTGGGAATGGTGGTGATGGAGAGGGAGAAGCTGCTCCACGAATGGGAGGAGCAGGAGGTTGAAGGCGACGCCGATAGTCTGTTTGCTCCCGAGTCGGACAGCGGGCGGGAAGAGGAGGGCGTCACGACGGCGAGTTGATGACGGGGGAGATGGGAAGAAAAGAATGCAGATGCTCAATAAACAATTGAAACTTTTAGTCTGGTCAAGTTGGGTTCAGAGAGGTGCGTGCATGCTCAAGTTGAGCAGTGTGAAGAGGCTCCATCCGCATCACGTGGAGAATAAAAAACCTCTCTACTTTGGTGGTTTAGATTCAACGACACAGAACGACGCCTGCACAACAACATCATGGCCGTGAACAAAATGTCCACGGACGGGGAGGGCGAGTCCGCCCAGTAAGTCTCGTCTCCAAAGACCCTCGCATTTCCCTACAAGATGGACGCCAGCTCACGCCGCACACAGTCCCCTCAAAATCTTTGACGTGGCGAAGAAGCAGGACCGCTTCGTGTACGCCCTTGCGCCCATGGTGCGGTACGGAAAGGTACAATGAATTGTCTTGTAGATGGGAAGAGAGGATTCCACAGGAGAAGCTAATGCCTGGGGTCAGCTCGCGTTCCGGCAGACGGTGCACAGGTACGGCGTCGACATTTGCTGGACACCCATGATGCTCGCAAAGGAGTTTAACCGGAACAGCATGGCCCGCGACAGCGGTACGGCCCCCCTTTTCCATTACGCCCTCGAAGCTGACCAGCCCGCAGACTTTACGACATGCACCCTCCCCAACCAACCCCCAACCATTGTGCAGTTTGGCGCAAACTCCCCGCAGGAGCTCTCCCGGGCGTCGGCGCTGGTGGCCCCGTGGGCGGGCGGCGTCGACGTCAACTGCGGGTGCCCGCAGTCGTGGGCGTGCGCCGAGACGCTGGGGGCGGCGCTCATGGGGCGGCGCGAGCTGGTGCGCGACATGGTGGTCGAGACGCGGCGGCGGCTGGCGGGCGACGGGTGGCACGTCGGCTTGGAGGGGGACGTCGCGAGTCCGCGCGGGAGGAGCGTGAGCGTCAAGATCCGCGTGCACGACGATCTCAGGAGGACCATGGACTTTCTCGACACCGTCATCGGCCACCCGCAGAACAGACTGGTCGACTGGATAACCATCCACCCGCGCACACGGTCGACGCCCTCGACGACGCCCATCCGCACCGAGGCCCTCGAGGTGCTCACTGCCAAGTACGCCGGCACCCTCCCCATCCTCCTCTCGGGCGACGTCTTCGACCTCACCGCTCTGCCCATCCAGCCCACCTTTACCACTACCACCTCCTCCTCCTCCCCTCCCCCTACCCCCAAACCCACCAACACCAACCTCTCGGGCTTCATGTCCGCCCGCGGCCTGCTCGCCAACCCAGCCCTGTTCGCCGGCCACGCCGCCTGCCCGTGGGAGGCCGTCGAGGCCTTCATGTGCAACGCGGCGCGCTGCCCGCTGCCCTTCAAGCTGGCGCTGCACCACGTGCAGGAAATGTGCGCCCCCGGCATGGGCCCCGACAAGACGTCGCTGCTGACCAAGAAGGAGCGCGCGCGCCTCAACGAGCTGGCCGACATGTGTGAGCTGGTCGACTTCCTCGACGACATGATTGACGAGAAGACGGGGCGGGCTGGAGGTCTCAGACGCCATCTCTGAGCGCACCAAAGACACGAATGAGACGAGGGACGGCCGCAAATGGATCAAGACGGGGTCATATTCCAAACTACATCGTCGTCCCGGCTATCATCCCGGCTCGGGGCCTCCTCTCTCAACGCCTCACAGGCCAGCCAGCACGCTCTGGATCCCGGCCGAGCCCGAGTCGTCGCGCTTCTGCACAAAGGCCCTAAAGTCCACCTTGGACAGCCTGCCCTTGGCGCTCGTCGACGCCAGCGTCCTCGACTTCTCGCGCAGCGCCTCGGGCCCGACGATGAAGAGCGACCCAATCTCGGTCAGCATCTCGACGGCCGTGCCCACCTCCTTTGTGAGCGACCACTCGCGCATCGTCGACACGTACTTGGCAATGTCCTGCGTGACCATGAGCCCGCCCGTCGCGTTGACCTGGAACTTCTTGAAGTGCTCAAAGAGCAGCTTGAGGATCGTCAGCGCCAGCTCGCTGAAGAACTTCTCCGCGTTCTGCCCGTCAACGGCCTGGCTGGCAAACTTGTTGACCTTGCTCAGGAACGTGCAGATGCCGAGGCACGTCGTCGTCTGCAGCGACTCGAGCTCGCCGTCCCGGGGGCGGAAGTCTTGCTTCTTCTGCCCGCCCAGCGACTTGGTCACCCAGTTAGACACCACGTCGATAGTCCCCTTGAAGACGTTGTTCGTCTTCCTCTCAATGTTATCCATCGCCACCTTCTTTTGCGCCTCCATGCTCCTCCGGACCGTAGTGTTGGACTCGGCGAGTCGGATGAGGACAACCGTGATGAACCTATCCATCACGCTCGTAATGGTGACCCCCGGCCTGATGGCCGGCAGATACGACAGGTCAGGCTCCGTCTTGGAGTTTGTCGAGACCTGATCCTGCGCCGCATCGAGTGCCGTCTCGACGTAGACTTGGCCAATGCTTGTGAGCAGCAGGTTGAGGAGGATGTTGACGTCCTTGGGAGTGTCGACCTGAGACCCGAGCTCGAGCGTTCGCTGTACGCTCTCCGCCATCCACTTGAGCATGCGCTTGGCGTTGGCAACGCTCAGCAGGCCATCTTCCTCCGAGACCTCGATTTCGTTCTTGTTGTCCTTGTCCTGCAGCCCGGCCACGCGCAGCATCATCGTCTTCTGCGTGGGCGTCAGTTCCGACGACTCGAGCCGCTCAATGTATGCGTCCTTGGCCGACGCAATCAACTGCGTGCCCTGCTGGGCGAGGGACGCCATGAAGCCCGTCGGTGCCTTTTTGCGCCTGGAATGGTAGATGCTAAATTTGAAGAGCAATGAGCTGTACAGTTCTTCCAGGCTCTTCTTCTCTCGCTCGATGTAAGAGTTGCCCACCAGGTAAGGGACGAATAGGTCCTCCATCTGCTGCTCGAGGGTTTGGGCAATTTGCGCCGAGCAAGGCTCCGGATGCTCCGTCAGGCCGTGGGACTTGAGATCTTCGACCAGGGCGCTGATGTAGCTCCTCGAAGAGTGCAGGGCCCTCAGAAACGCCAGCGTGGAGATGGTATCCGTTTTGTCCAGCACCATTTCCAGTCGCTGCTGGATCGACTGCTGGAACACTCGCTGGATGAACTTGATGAGCACCGTCTCGTAGTACGGAAACGCGCGCTTGATGATGAAGGACTCCTCCTGCATCACAATCTTGACTTCGTCGACCAGAGACTGGAGACTTGGCTCAACCGTAAGGGGTTCGGAGTCGGGATCGGCCAGCGCTTCCCCTGTCTCGCCGTCCATGGTCACCTCGTCGGTCAACAGCTGGTCGCGGTCGATGAAGAACTGGTGTTGGTTCACGAAGATGGCAATGACACTGGCGCCTCCGTTGAAATCGTGCAGGACCTTGGCGCACTCCATCATGTCTTCGAAGTTCTGTCGCCGATAGCTGTTGTTGAATTGCTGCAAGAGATCCTGCTCCAGCGTTTCGCAGAACTTTTCGAGAACCTCTCGCGTGTTGTGCGATCGGTTCGTCCCCGTGACGCCGTTTGTGATGCCATTCTTCTGGCCGTGCTTCTGGCCCCAGGAAGCTGGATCTAATCGCTGGCTGATGCGCATGAGCTGCCGAGCAATTACGGCGCAGCGCACTTTATTCTCGGAGCCTCCCTGCCTCTGGACATCTTGAAGGGACGTCAGCTTTCCCGTCTCGCTGACCTCGGTCCAGCACTGGATCAAGAACATGGCATCTTGAGCGCGCCGTCGTTTCTTGTCCAGGTCTTCCAGCTTTTCGCCAATTTGCACGGCAATGTTCCCGTGGCCATCTGATCGAACGGGGAATCCTTGCGTCGAGTTTGTGTGAGCGAGGGAGAGGTCAAGCGCTTCAAAGGAACTCATGGACTGGTCGAGCTTCCGGCCTAGGGTATCGAGGGTCTGGTCGTGTTGGGTTTCGGCGCGTCGAACTTGAGAAAGGAGCTCCGATTCCTTCTCTTGGAGCTCGTCTCCGAGTAGAGCAAGCTGCGAGAGGGCATCTACAAGCTCGCGTAAGTGAAACGCCTTCCCGAGGCAACAGCGACTCACTCTCGAATGTGCGGATGAGGGGCTTGGGGTCGAAGGCGGCTTGGGTGTTGCCAGAGCGGCGATTCAGGGGGACGGAGCTGTCGGCTAGGCTGTCGACAAAGTCGCGTACGATGAAGTCCTTGTTGGAGAAGTTCTCGAGGGTAAAGCTGGGCCCCTTGGGGAAGAGGGTCTTGGGGCCCGAACCGGACCGCTCCATGGTTGGGACTCAGGATGCGTAAGGCTGGGGATATGGAGAGTAAGTAGTAGCTACATGAAGCAGAGCGGAAGTCGAGAGTCGGCGTCGATGACGACGTTGATTCCAATGGAACAGCAGAAGTCGAGTCGGCGTGTCTGTTCTCGTCGCGCTGGCGTCGTCGTCAAGATGTTGCGTCGTGTCGTTGAGTGCATGGATGGCATGTCTCGAAAGTCGAATCCATGCATGTACCTTTGTATTGATCCGATGGAGACGGCCAGGGACGTGCCTGCCCACAGGCTGTCGCCGGCCCCGCCTTCCCAGTTCCAACGACTGCGCCACACGTTCCAAGCAAGCGCACCTTCCTGCAGTCGTAAGAACAGGGTGGCTCAAACTGCCAAACGTGAGCAGGAACTCGGCAGGTGGAGCCCTACGACGTAACCACCCCAGCACCGCCACAGCTCCCGATGCCAGCTTTTTGGTAACCACGTCTGCCCACGCCTTGCGCCGAGCTCTCTTATAAGCTGTCACACCCCTGAGCCAGGATATCATCTTCAGTCCATTCTTCTCCCTTGCATCCAGCTTCTCGGCGACAACCAGTTTCCATCCGTGCCCGTTAGACAGCCTCGAGGCTGCACTCCCTTCGACATGCCCCTAATGACCACGCGCGATCGCCAGGCCTATCGAGCCGACGAGCGGCAAAATCATACGCTTATGAAGCAGAACGACAGGGAACGCATGCTCCAGGTGAGACCTCGACGGACAAGAGCTACAGTAACTCGTGTTTCTGACATGCACCAGGAATACCTCCCCACGCCAAACGAGATACCCGTTCGATCCAAAGACCCCCGAGCAAAACGAAGCTCGCCATTGGGGGTTCGCCGCTTCCTCAAGAACCAACTCTTTGTCTTCACCTTTGCGCTGCTACACGCCTTCTTCTCTCTATACATCAGACTGCGACAGGGCTGGAATGTGGTCTGCTACCAGGTCGCGTCCGTCTTCTACTACCACCACGGGACGCCGCAGTACATCAAGAGAGATGTCATGGCTCTTAAGAAGATACCCAAGCATCTCAGCGTTATTCTCAAGGCCGAGGAGGACCACCGGGCGAAAACCGATGTCGAAAGATTGATAGACGAGACTGCCGAGGTCGCCGCCTGGTGCGCCTGTGCCGAGATCCCAATGCTCTCCGTGTACGAGAAAACAGGTCAGTGGTACCGCCGGTTATACATGGTCGAGACGCTAACGTTGCATAGGGATCCTGAAGAAGCACATGCCCCGAGTGTACGACGCCGTGAATCAAAAGCTCGCCTTTTACTTTGGTGGACAACATCCCGGTTTGACCGTCACCTCGCCACACAAGGAAGATTTCCCCAACCCTATCGGAGAACATGCCAAGGGCCATCTGAGGTTGCACTTGATCTCTTATCAGGACGGTCGGGATTCGATGGTGGACCTCACTCGCACTCTGGCCGAGATGTCTCAGAGGGGAAAGCTCTCTCCTCGCGACATCTCAATAGAGCTCATCAACGCCGAGCTTTCCGAGGGCATCATGGCCGAGCCAGACCTGCTGATTACCTTTGGACCTTACCTCGAGCTGTCTGGATATCCGCCGTGGCAGATCCGCCTGACGGAGATATTCTGCTTGAAGGACAACGAGAGGGTTGGGTACCAGGTGTTCCTCAAGGCCCTGCAACACTTTGGGAGCGCCCAGATGCGCAAGGGGAAATAGTCTTGCCTTCATCCTTTTTGTCCCACCACGGGCATACTTCTTTCGTCCTCATGGTTTCCACATTGTCATCTCACGAGCAATCTTGTCCCACCTGTACACTGGTCCCGTTCCCACATTGTAGTTGTAGTAATTTTCAGTTCCGCCCTTGACCATGGCTCTCCGGAACGTGATGTTGATCCTCCCTCCGTCGTCGTGGCTCTTGCCCGTCCGCTTGGGTATCGAATGCAGCCAGTTGGCCTGCGTCCTCCCCCGCATCAGCACCATGTCGCCGCTGCCCAAGGGGAGCTTCAGGAGCCTGGCGTCGGGGGGCGGCGAGTCCTTGCTGCCGGGCGGCGCGGGCTTGCGCTTCATGAGGAAGTCTCGCCGCGCGCCGAGCGAAAGGGACGCGATGGAAGGGTCCCGGCCGAGGAACTGCTCGTCGTCGCTGTGGAAGGAGATGCTGTCCGAGCCCGAGGCGTAGTAGTTGACCAGGCAGAAGTTGTACCTGCAGCTCGTCGCCGCCTCGGTGCGTTTGCGAAGCTCATCGAGGCATTTGGGCATGGGTCGAGGCGGGTATCTGTCGTATAGTCTGTCGGCAACCCGCGTCTTTGAGATGGCGTCTACGACGTGGCCGTCGTGGTCGAACCGAGACGTCTCGTCGACGCCGAACACGGTCGTCCATCTGGGTCTTTGTCAGCACAGAGCCAGACCCCGAGAGATGGATTAAGAGGCATCGTCTACCTCGGCGTCCGTATTTGCGTCTCGATGCCTCCTCGCTTGATCTTGTACTCTACCCTATAGAAGGGCAACTCGGCGCGCAAGAACTCGAGCAGCTTACGGGAAAGCGAGACTGAGGTGAAGGGTTCAAAGTATACGAGATCCAGGTCCGGTTGGTCGTTGATTTCCCTCCCGGGCTTGGCTGGCAACGATGGGAGCTGTCGACTCATGGCCGAAGGGAGGTTCGCAATGGAGTGAGGATAGTGCCGATGAGACGAACAGCCAACCTGGGCGTAGCAGGAGTCTTAGTGAGAGCCGCGGGGCTTTGGGTGGTTGAGAGTTCTTACGTCTTCTTCTTCTTCCGGTTCATTGACATTTGGCCCTTCGTCACGGGTTCGTTTCGATGCCGGCGCAAAGAAGGCATCGAGAGTTCGTTTCTTGGACATGGCCGAAGCGATTCCGACTGTCGGGTCTCGGCTATCAAGCGCCAGATACGACGTAAATTCCACTCCAAGTATTAAGCATTGAGTTGCATCAATCCAGATTCTCACGAGTCGCAGAAGTCGTGACATCACTTGAATGGCGATTAGCCTTCCGGGTACGGATAGTACAGGACATACATGTAGTTGTGGCGTCGGTGTGGCGGTGCACCAACCTCCAGAAGCCCTAAATTTTGCTTCAGCCTCACTCAAGGCGCCTACATCGCACTCCACGATACCTTACAGCAACGCCTTGCTATGGATGTCGGTTGCTAAACAACAACCAATATGCCCATGTCAACCAACCACAAAAAGCAGAAGAAGTCACAGCCACCAGAAATGAATCTGTTCCGAGCCCCTGCCGCCGCCCGCGCCGCAAAGACGCTCGACCGGGCTCTGTTCGCCAACACTCTCAAGGCCACCGCCGCGAGCGTCACGGAAAACAAGCTGCTCTCCCGGTACCGGAAGGAGCTCGAGAAGACCAAGGAGATTCTCTTCCTCGACAGGTTCGACCCCATCCATCCCGACCCGGATCCCGCGCGCGCCTCCCAGGGGAAGAAGTGCATAGTCCTGGCCCCCCAGATCAAACCATCCTGTAGGTGTGGTGACTCAAAACGTTTGGAGAAGCTGGCTGTCCTGACTATTGAAAACCACAGTGCCAGAAACTTGGAGCCCGGCTCTTAGAGCTGCGTCTGAGGCTGGTCATGTCAGAGTCGTTCCTTACGATGTTGCAATTGACTACTATCACTGGACGTATTGTGAGCCCCCCCCCCTACATCTAGGCGATCCAGAGCTGACAAGTCAAGTCGACGTATTGAAGGCCATCCTTCCCGAGGACCTCCATGATGAGATCCCGACCGGCTTCAACACTGTAGGACACGTCGGTACGTAAAGCGCTGCCCGCTGCCCGCTGCCCCTCTCCATCGCCTCACTGACCGAACAGCCCATCTCAACATCCGGAGCCAATACCTCCCGTACAAGCACATCATCGCAGAGGTGCTGGTGGACAAGAACCCTCACATCAAGACGGTCATCAACAAGGTCGACAACGTGGGGGCGGAAAACGAGTTCCGCACGTTTGCGTACGAAGTGCTCGCGGGGCCCGACGACCTCAACGTCGAGGTCAACGAGGCCGGGTGCGTCTTCAAGTTCGACTACTCCAAGGTGTACTGGAACAGCAAGCTCGACACGGAGCACAAGCGCGTCACGGCCCTGTTCAAGCCCGGCGAGGTGGTCGCAGACGTCATGGCGGGCATCGGGCCCTTTGCGGTGCCGGCTGGGAGGAAGGGCGTCTTTGTGTGGGCAAACGACAAGAACCCGGAGAGTTACCGGTATCTGGAGGAGGCGGTGCGCAAGAACAAGGTATGTATGACTTGTCCCAGCTTCACATGCCATTGGAGGCGTTCGTTATCAGAGTTTCCGACCTGGATGGCTGACGCTGCCACGCAGGTGGCGCAATACGTCAAGCCCTTCAACGCCGACGGGCACGAATTCATTCGGCAAGCAGCCGATCTCGTGCTCGAAGCCTCCAGGCGCGGGGACGTGGCAGTCATCAAGCCGCCCAGGCAGCCACGGCACTCCCAGGCGCCGCCCCCAAAGCCTATCAGGGTCCCCGTCCCTCCCACCATCTCGCACTTCGTCATGAACCTGCCGGCGTCGGCGCTCGAGTTCCTGCACAACTTCCGGGGCCTGTACCACGGCCGCGAGGCGCTGTTCGCGCCGCACACGGACGCGAAGCTGCCCCTGGTCCACGCGCACTGCTTCGCCGTCAAGGCCGACGACGAGAGGCCCCTGGCGGACATTTGCGCGCGCATCGAGCGCGAGATTGGCGTGCTGCTGAGGCCCGGCGGCGACGCTGACGTCGACGGCGAGGTGCTTATCTACGACGTCCGGGACGTGGCGCCGGCGAAGCGCATGTTCTGCGCCACGTTCCGATTGCCGCGCGACGTCGCCTTCGCGCCGAGGGCGTCGAGATAGCCCCGGCAGAGTTCGGGTCCGACCAACGGGCGGCCGGAGGGGGGGGTAATGGAATGCCGGCGAGTCTCCAAGTGGGATGATGAGGAGGGCAACAACATATCCAGACGGGCAGAAGGATTGGGTGCTTCCTTATCGCTCAAACAATGAGACGCTCTCCCTCCCTCGCGCGTTGCTCTCCAAGATCAAACATAACCCCCGCTGCAGGGGCCCTAGGACAAGAATCAAGGCCACGGCATGCACCTCATGCAAGCATTGCAGCCGGTCAAGGCCATGCCAGGCATCGGGAGTTCCCAAGCAATGATGCACCATGGATACGAACCACATTGGACGCACGCCTGGCCCCGTTTTACGTACCCGTTTCCCTGGCGGTTCGCAGGGCATGAATGGATCATGGATGGCGTACATACTATCAATCTACACCCTTGTACACCCCCTCCAACCACACACAACTCGAGCGGGCGTCGCACGGCAGCGCCGTTAGACGCGCACACCGACGGTGCATGCATGCATATTCCGGACCTGACGCGGCTGATTCCTTGTGCAACCATCACGACTGCCAGATTGTAGCGTTTCCCCTTCCCCCTCCAGGTTTGCTCCAACGCTACCGTATCATTTCGGTGTGAGGAGAAATGCTGCTGCAACTCCGGCTGTCCAAAATGCACGGAACTTCCAGATGGGGAAGATTTGCCTGTCCCTCTCATGACGGCGAGGGTGCCGCTTATCATGATGAATTCATCGTTGTTTCGCTCTACGCCACCGGCGGCATTTGCAGCTGCTTGTTTCGCGTTGGTAGAGCCGTGAAGTAAAGGGCCGAGTGCAGTGGCGAAAAAATTAAGAATTTTATTTATTTATTGGGGGAGGGTTTTTTTTCTTCCAGCGTGCTGCGGAAGCTGAGCGAGCGAGTTTCTCTTCTCTCGGGGAAGCTCCGAGTGCCTTCTTCGGCGGCCCGTCGCGGAACCCGATCGGCGAGGGGAATCCGACCAGGGAACATGGATGCTCCGAGGAGATGAGGAGATGAGGCGATGAGGCGATGATGGTCGTGCTCTCTCTCTCTGAAGGATGCGAACGCAAAGTGATTCGAAATGCCCGAGAGCAGCAGCATTTCCATTTAAGCTCTGTTGCAGCTTTGATGGTGGTGGTGGAGGGAGGAGCCAGGGGAGGGTGGTGTGAGTGGAGGGAGTGAGGGAGTGAGGAGGGGAGTGAGAGAGGGAGTGAGGGAGGGAGTGAAGGAAGAGTATCATCATATGTGCTTGCAACATGGCCAGAGCCTCTTTTCGTCGTCGCACAGCAGCACGCAAGATGCAGCATTCATTCACCACGTCGCCAATGGCGTTCTGTAACACAACACACAAAGAACCAATGCAGCTCTGTGCGTGTTTCACGTGCAAGTCGGGCGTCATCTTGTGGTGATGCATCAAATCGCCAACCAAAGACACCACGGGGAGTGAGAGGAGAGAAGTCCGATGCAAAACACCAGAGGGGCCAGCTCAGACCTCTCGAGCAAGCAACCCAAGCCGGACCAACCCCTCCTGGAAGGGGAGCTCCTCGCAAAATGTTACGATGCATCTCCCGCGGCCCAAGCAGTCCGTCGAGATTCGACACAACCGGTGAGGGAAGTGTGCTGGGGGCCGCTCATGTACGAGGGGTTGCATTGCATGGTCGCCGGCGCCGCACAATGGCAGCACTTTTCAACGGCGCAGTAAAAACGATTTGCAACCAACAGGCGAGGAGCATGGGGGGGGGAGGATCTGCTCATCGACGGCGGGGAAGAGGGCGGGGGTTTTGATAAGGAGCTGCTATCCTTGGCCCTTGCGACGCTCGATGATGCGATGGTTACGAAAAAAACAAGAAGAACAAGAGCTGCTTGCTTTTGCACCGTGTCCACCTTTTGGCGGGGAAAGGATATCTCGATGACGACCCATTGGCGTTGCTGCTCGTCAACTCGTGGGCGAGGAGACGAGGACATGTGTTTGTATCCTTGTGTTTGAGTTTTCTTGGATAACAAAGGACTTTGGCCCCTCCCCTCCTTTTTCCCCTCCCCTCGTTCCCTATCCGTAGATACGTTACGTACTATCGGCCCGGCAAGTCTCGAGAACGGGACACAGAGTTCAACGTAAAGGGCGGCAAGAACGCCCAAGAGGACGAGAAGCGGCCCGTGAACTAGAGGCGGCGCGGGAATAGATGAGGGAGGCCGAGATAATGCGAGGGGGAGGGGGATGTCATTCCATGGCTCCTTGTTGAGAGAGAAAGCGCGATAAGACGTGATGTGATGATGGCGAGCTGCATCGAACTTTGTCGCACTTGCTGCACGACGAATGCGAGGCTACCTAACGAGGTGCGGCTTGGCGGCGGTTGTTTTTTGTTTTCTTCGTGTTTTGTAGCAACAGTCACTCTCCCTGCATGGGAAAATACACGCCAGATCGACAACGCTTTCTCGGGAGATTCCGTAGGGGAAAAGGGCTGAAGTTCCGGCTGTGCGGAGGACATCGGAAGAAGACCGAACAATGAGGAGGAGGGAAGGCTCGGTGAGAAGGGAGGGAGGGTGTAGACGAATTGGGACAAACCAACGAGAGCAAACAAAGAAGGCAAAGCAAACAAAACAAACCGAAGACGGCCGACTTTTGCTGCTGACATTGCAATGTCTCGAATCTCGAAGCCGGTGGAGGCGTCGTCGTCCCAATCTGAGACATGGCCCATGGTTCATCTGATCTGGGGGGGAAAGAAGAGGGGGGCGCAATTTTCCCGGGGGGGGGGGGGGGGGGGGGGGGGGGCNNGGGGGGGGGGGACGATAGTCTGGGGCAGAAGAGATTCGAGGCCAGCCACTCGGACGAAACGTTTTGTTTTTCCCTCCCAACGACGGTTCCTCGGATCCCCAAAGAGCCAGACCCCCCCTTGGCGGCTCAAGGGAGCTTTCGGCTGCGTACCTTTTGGGTGCAGATAGAAAGCAGGTATGAGACGGTCCAGAACCTGTCATTGCAAAATCATCCAAGACACGCCCCTCAAGGGCTGGAAGTGAGCCGAGAGCTGCAAACACGAAGCAAGCTGCCGAAATGTGATAATGTCGTGATACGGGGCCTCGTTCATTTCCAGGTACTGGAACGTACCAAAAAGGCCGAGTCAGGACACACGTACGAATGCATGACAGTACGGGCTCCGTTGAAACGGCAAGAGACAGTGCACATGCTTTGCATTCCTGCCCTCGCGAAATGGGACCCCGATTATCCGAAAGGGGTCGTTTTGAGAATCTCGAACTGGTCGAGCAAAAAAGTCAATCTGGACCGTCGAGACGAAAGTGGCTGCGCCTCGTCAGTGACAGCGTTTTGACGTCAAAGAAAGGGGGGGGGGGCTCGTCACCGTCAGACGGGAGCTACCTCGAACGAACGAAGGGCTGCTGCTATAATCGGAAGCTCAGCATTGTTTGGGGGGTTTCTCCAGGGGCAAGTGATGGAAAACTCGGCGACGTCTACCTCGGCGATACTTGATGAGACGGAGCATCGAGATGGAGGGAGCATCGAGATGCAACGTCTGTCGACCTATTTCCTACCCTGCACGCAATCGCAGGAGGCTCTTGCTCATCGACGCAAGCCTCGTCCCCCCAATTTGTGGGTTCTACCGCTGATCCCTCGACCATGTCCATCGGATATTGCACGCATTAGAGTTCCATTGTTATCCGCACACGATCTCCCTTGAGCCTTTTTTTCTCGGAGACGAGACCGTTCTTGAGCCGAAACGAGAAGCCGTTCGCGAAGAAAGAGACGGGAAAAGAAAAGAGAGGGAGAGGAAAAAACCCCCCCCCCCCCAAAAAACCCACGTCTGGGCCACAGTCTAGAGGAGTTGACCTGGTTCTGGCCTTCAAAGGTCTGACAAGGCCAGCCGCGTTTGGATTGGGGCCTTTCTCGTCAGCCGTGTCGCTGTTGACGACTTCGTACTGTAATGAAGAACATTGAGAGTGAGACATTGCCCCAGTTGCACTTGCACTTTCAGGACCCGTTTTCTTCATGCATGCAATGTTGGGAACGCCTCACCCGGGGTTTGCTTGCTTTTTTTCCCATCCTTTTTTCTTTTTCTTTCCCTCTTCCGGCGCCTTTTTCCCTCGGTGATTCTTTTTTGACGAATTACCGTCACCAATGCATTCAAATCCCCCACCCCATGACCAGAATTCCGACATGGGGGCGTGTCCATGTCCCGGGGGTGACCTCGGGGGTGGGACAGACAAGGACTCGTTTTGGCTTCTGGAACCTGCAATCGAGCGAAGAGGCGAAATGATTGAATGATGGGAGACGAGAGACCATGATCAGAAAGAGCCCAGGGAAAAAAAAAAAACCCCGACGATGCCTGCTCGGCGGGTGGGCACTGTGCAGGATTTTCCCAGGCCTGGGGCCGGGGGGTGCCAGGGCGACGATGGCATCCCTGCGCGCGACTCCGTCTGGTCCAGCTCGCTGGGCCGCTTGGGGCTCTTCGGGGGAACTAGCCGTGGGCCGCGGGGGCGTCGTTTGGCGTGTTCCGCCATCGTGGATGAGGCGGGTGTCCGTCCCCCGGAGTGAGGACTCGAGTGTGCTGATGGATTCCAGTCGAGGTGTGAGAGGAGGTTCTGAGTCTGAGAGACTCTCTCTCTCCTCCCCCCTACCATCCCCCTCCCCTCCTCAGTCGCCTGCGTTTGCGTAGGTAGGTACTTGGGAGGATTGCTTTGCCCGCCTCGGCTAATGGCAGCCAGTTTGAAATCAAATCGCCTCCGTCCTCTTGGATGGGGGCCCTGAAAAGCGTCCTCGTGCCCTCCAAATGGGTCCCTGATTCCCCCCTTGCACGAGACCTTTTTTGCCGGACCCTGTGCCTGCTCTCCCGCTTCCGTCGGGCCCCGGGCAATGGATGCGCTTCATGTCGTGTTGCCCTGTTGCCCGTACCGAGCTGAGGTGATTTCGAGGGCTGACGGTCATGAGGGCTTCACAGAGAGGCACCCGCTCCGCGCAGTCCAGGCACTCGCGGAACACACGGTGACACCTGTGGTCAGGAGACTTGACCGGCGAGGAACAGGACAACAGGAGATTTCTTCTTCCAGAGTCAAATTTTTTTTTCTTCCTTCTTCCACCATCTCTCGCCCAGCCGAACCGGCCCAATTACGGAGCCCCGTCTCGTGGCCGTCCACGGGCCTCTCGATTCATTACCGTCACCAAATGAGAGGGCCGTTGGAGGCTTCGGGGCGTCCCCGGACGGACGTGGACAGGTGTAAATTTTTTTTTTGACGGGTGGAGCCTCTTTCACGTCTTCTTCCTGTCGCAGCCGCGCCTGGATCATTCTGGGGTTGTTGGTAACGAGGCGCCGGACATTGTTTTCCTCCCCTTTAATTTGGCCAGACGTCGTTGGCCGTTGGACGATGCGGGCGATGATGATGTGCTGTCGACTCCAGCCTCGCCCCCGCAGTCGCTGTTGGGGGAGTTTGATTGCTGAGACACCGGATCCTCTATGACGAGCCGACATGGTAACACAAAGACACACCGCACACCGGTGATGAGGCCTGCTCCGCGAGGCGAGACATGCTCTTTCATCTCCCCAAGCCGAGTTGCACCACCCACGCTCCCACGCACGCGCTCGCCCACGGACAAGGGGACGCGTGGGAGAGAAGCACTGACTCTGCTCCTCGCGGCATCTTGACTAGGAGCCGAGGAAAACGGACAACAGTCCACGCGCCCTTTGCTCGATGGATTTGGGTGAATGACAACTTAGCAAGTATGTATCGCATTACGCCCACGTCCCGCGGGCACCATGGAACTTCGCTTTTCCATTTTCCCTCTCACGCTGCCAGCCTACCTCTTCACCCCCCCCACCCCCTCTTGAAAGGCCCGTCTTGGTCTTGTCGCTTCCCTCTCCACCCACACCACTCTTTTTCGTGTGGCTTTTTCTCCTCCCCGTGCTTTACTCGAGTGGGAAGGAACATGTTCTCAATGAGAGGAGGGGGGGGGCCCCCCCTTGGCAATGTTTGCATTCGGGGAGGGGCATTGATTGAACGGGGAGCCATCCGTGGTTTTCGTGTTTGCACGGATAGACAGCTCATGGTGAGGCAGTCGGCAGGGGCCCTGGGCGAGCTGTGATGTCAGTTGAGCGTCAAAAGGGGACGAAACAGAGGGCGCTTTGCCCTCCGCATTTTATATCCCGGGGCTTGGGTTGATTTGCTGCGTGTCGTCGATGAATCCCAGCCCTGTCCGGGCACCAAAACCTGGCGGGGCGTGTGCGTTCTACACTGCATGTACGTACCTAGTAGGAGAGTGCGTGATTGACAATCACCTGGCAGTCTGGAGAAGAAAAAGCTGGAGACGGAAACGACTGGTTTTTGCCCAGTCCGCATTCACCCGCAGTTCAATTGAGACTCCTTTCTTGCATCCATTCCATCCTTGCCATTGGAGCTCGCAGGCATGTACCGAGTAAGATGTCTCTTCCTCGCGTTTGCCCTGCTAGGCCAAGTTCGGAGTCCCGTTTGTCTTTCGAGGGGGCGCTGGCAGTTATCTAAGTACCGACAGAACTGTGTATCCATCCATCCCATTATTATTTGCATTGCATTGCATTTCTCTCTCCTCCTCTCCCCCTCTTTTCCACCAAGTACCCCCCCGCGTGTACGATTAGTTGGAGCTGGTGGCCGTCGTATCTCTTGCTTCGCCCTTTTTTGTTGTATCCGTACTGTACGTCTTGCTTCGGATTGCCCTCCCTGGCATTTCCCCTCCTCCCCCTTATCTCGTCGAGCAATCCTGCTACTGCTACCGCTCCATCTCGGCATGCCGGCGTTTGTTGATGCTGTTGTTGTGTTGTGATTCTGCATTGGCAGAATACCAAACGCAGGAAGGAACGGAACATCTCCCACCCCCCCCCTCCGGACCTGCTTTCCTCATCCACCATAATCACGACTTCCAACTCTTCCATTTCCTTTCCTCCTCTTGCTCCAGCTGAGTCGTTTTGAATCCCCCCACGAAATTCGTCACCGCACTGGGAAGCACGCACATCGAACATAAGTCGCAAATCGGCTTCAAAACCCAACGCCACCTCTCGCCCCCCCCCCCCGAGACCAGGTTCACACCCCCCGCCGCCGCCGCCGCCCCCTCCCCAGGCCACCCCCAGGGCCCCAAAAGCCACTTCGGGCTCTCGCTCTCGTCCGTCGCGACGGAGGTGGAGGTACTCCGTTCTCCATACAGTACCGCTACCTTGCCGAGTGCCACAAACCTCCCAGTCCACCAGGAAAAGCACAGAGCCCCGGGCTAGTCCCAAACTGAGCACCGCAGAATAACCACCCGCCCGCTGTCCGGGCGGCCATTTGGGCACTCGACATCGCTCCCACACGGGGCCACACTCCCTATAAGCTGGGTCCCCCACCCCGTCGGCAAACCATCCTTCTTCCTCCCCACGCCCATTTATCTCGGTCCTGTCTCTTGTCTCAACTCCTGCTCTTCATCTGTCCCTCACTCTCTCTCGAAAAAAACAACAACAACACTGCTACAACGGCCCTCGAGCATTCACCCATGAGTCTTTAAACTCGACGTCTTCTCTCTGGGTGCTGCGGCGTCTCGGTCCCGTTTGCGGACCCCCCATCAACCACCATGGCCGTCGTTCTCACCTCTGACGATAGCGGTTACTTTGCAGCCTCCTCTCTGAGGCGCTCTCACTCCTCCAGCAACTTCGTTACCGCCAACTCTGCATTTTCCTCCTCCCGCCACCTCGCCGACTCGTACAGTCACTCCCACAAGAATTACCCCGACTCTGCCTCCTCTTCCGCCCCTTCCTCCCCTCGCACCGTCCACGCCGAGTCCGCGGACCTCTCCTGCGCCTCTACCCCGGCCACCAATCTCTCCATTGCCTCCGACTACGACGACCCCCTCGGTCTCGCCGACTCCCCCAAAGACCACTTCATGTTTCCCGCCTTTGCCCAGGAGAAGCTCTACGTGCACCCTCAAATCCAGCCAGATGACAACCTCGAGCCTCCCCCGAGCCCGAGGACGGGCGATTCTTACACGGTCTCGCCCGCCGACCACGAGAGCTCCAATGAGGGTTCCAACAACACGTCGCGCCCTGGAACTCCCGAAGTCACCGAGCACGCCGAGGACGACACTGCCGTTTCCTCCAAGCCCTCGCGGCAGGTCGACTACCTGTCCCACGACTGGAAGGAGGAGGACATCTGGTCCTCCTGGAGGTACATTGTGACTCGCCGCGGCGAGTTTTCCAATGCCGCGCGTCTGGAGAATGCTTCCTGGAGAACGTGGATGAAGGCCAAGAACAACCTGCAAACGGTTTCGCCCGAGACGCTCAATTGGTACGTCTGCGATTCCCCGCTTTGGAATGCGACAAATGGCTAATACACGATAGGCTCAAGGATTGTGATGTCACCTGGCTGTATGGCCCCCTCCAGTCCGGGGCAAAGCCCGTACACGACACTCAGACGGAGCCTTCCAGCGTGTCGCTGTCCAAGACCAGCTCCCTGGTGAACTTCCAGAAGAAGCCCATCCTCAAGAAGAGGAGCATGTCGGAAGTCATGTTGCAAAGATCTTTGTCTACTGCCTCACTGCTCAAGCAAGCCACAGCGGCCGTCCAGGCCCAGGAGACGAGAGGAATCCTGCGACCCCATCGACGCGGAACCGTCGATTACTTTGCGTACCCCTTCTCGAGAAGATTGAGCAACGGAAGCAGCAGCCTGGCACCTTCGACAGAGTCGTCTGGGATCGTCTCGCCAAACACCGAGCGCAAACACATCCACTTCAATGAATCGGTGGAGCAATGCATCGCCGTTGACGCCAAAGGCGAAGAGGAAGACGAGATCGCAGTGGACTCGGACCCATACGCAGACAGCAGTGACTCAGATGACGGCGTGATGATGAAGCGGGTCAGGACCAAGAAGCGACCACTACTACCTAAAAAGCGAGCCCTCAAGACCAAATCGGCCGAGGGCAAGACGATTGCCAAGCTCCCCTCGACGACGCTCAAGTATCGAGAGGACACGCCGGAGCCCAAGGAGACGGCCATGAAGCATTCGCGCAGCCCCCTCATGTCCCCATCCTCGTCCCAGGAAACCCTGCGACCGGCCAAGGCATCGGGCAAGTTCTTTTTCGGTGAAGAGGACGAGGAAGAATCGTCGGGCTTGGACGACGCACTGCTCAGCCCCTCATCTGGCTGGTCATCACCCCCCCCGGAGAGTTCCAGCGGCGGTTTGCGTCGCACCGTGTCTTCTGGCAGCCTCGGCGACGCACCCACTGGCATGCACCGAACTGCCTCCGGGATGCTCATGCCATACGAGGAGGGCGACCCAAACAATGGCGAGGGCATCTTTGGCCGAGTTATTGACACGGTCAACACTGCCCGCGACATTGCCCATGTCATCTGGAATGTGGGCTGGAGAAAATGAAGGCCCGGGAGCCTTGACTCACAACACGGCCGACAGGCATCTTAATATCTAATGGCAGTCATTCCCAGCCGCAATTACGAGTTGGAGCTCAGCGACGTCGCTCATGTCACGACAAGGAAGGGGGTCCGCATTATACAGGCATGGCCATCTCGATGGCCGTCAGCATTTCCTCAGCATGTTTCATCATTTACAACGCCATGGCCCTTTCTCGGAAGAAGTTCTGGGTACCAGCCCCAAGGGCTCGACACAACCATGGCACTTGGAGAGCCATTGATTCATCATCACGTTACTTGACTATACACGAGCTTGGGGACGACCGGATTACAGAAAAGCAAGGGGCGACGAAATGGAAAAGGCACGAGGAGGCACGAAGAGGCACGACAAGGCACGAACCGGGCTGTGTACGAGTACGACGGAGCAGCGGACGCAGAAGCTAAATGTCGGTACCGGTTGAACCGAGGGATGGCCCATGAGCCACGCTATGGGCCACGGTACGACGACCTGGCGGCGGCGGGAAGCGCCTCAACAGTCAGCGGCCCGTGACCAGCCTTCGGGCCTCCAGCAGATGGATCTGAAGGATCGGCAATGGACGGACCCGGGGATTGTTCGGCGTTTTTGACATTTTCTATAACTTGGTTTTTCTTTTTCTTTTCTTCTTGGACTTTCTCATGATATCCGAAGGGATCGGGAGTGGGGGGGCTTCGAAAGCGACTACGAATTGGCGGGTGGCAACCAGGCGATTACGGCTCAAGGAAACAACGGAAAGGCACGGCAAACAAACGGACAACGGGCGAGGAGCAAAAACGGCGGCGGTTCAGGGCAAGGGGGAGGGGGGGGGGGGGGGGGGGGGGAAAAA
>WMHX01000210.1:0-74942 GCA_013420875.1 Thelonectria rubi | reverse complement strand
CTAAAAACCCCAAGGCAGGTACCTAAAGGGACCTAAAGACCCTCCCCCCTATATATTTAATATTTAAAAAATTAAAAATTAAATTAATTATAAACTTAATATAATCTTTTTTTTATAATTTTATAATAAGAAAAATTAGCTCTTTTTATATATTTTTTCTTTTTTTTTATAGCTATTAATATAAAGTTTTATATTATCTCTTTAGGTTTTTTTAAATCCCTATAGGGTATTATTTTGAGGTCTGGGTATTTTCTTTTTACCCGTAGGGCCCTGAGGGGTTTTGATGACCCCGCTTCTGACCCGTAGGGACCCGTGGGCAGCCCGAGGCCCAGGGACCCGTGGGTATTTTATGCTCTAGTCGCATGTGCACCTAGATTTTGTTACTTTCCGACAATTTGGGCATTACCAGTCGCCATATGATTGGAAATGGAGCAACATGGTCGAGAAACGCGTCAACAACCCCCGATGGAAACGCGGATCCGTGGATGGTCCAGGGATTGTCGGACACCGCTGGAGCCAACTCGATGAGGTGATGATGCCTCAGATGGGTGGCTTTGTCGAAAGGGCTAGGGGAACGACAGCTGAGAAAATGTTAATTGTTCGATGCAAATGAGTAATGATAGCAAGTAGTCCAGTGATATGATGATTACCCAAGTTGACATTCACAACGTGACTCCAACGGTGCCGTCTACAATTCTTTACCAATTCTGGAACTCGGACGTTATGGTTACATTATGATGACACACGAAGTCGCCGGAACTAGCGGAAGGATCTGATCAATACTGGGATCGACGACGGACTTTCAGTCGCAAATTCTCACCTCGCAACTTTGCACATCTCCATCATCAAATTTCACCAAGACCTTCCGACGAAAATCATGGCCTCAGATGGATCCAATCCGATACCTTATTTCTCCGTGTCCACGATTGCAGTGAACCCGGACAAGATTGATGAAGTGAGCCATAATGCTCCCACCTCGGACTAGGCACTGACCTGGGCAAACAGGCATATATATGCTTCGCAGAAGTCGCGGCCGCGACGATGCAGGAACCCGGAGCCAAGATGTACCGATTCTACAAAACCGAAGGCAAAGATGAGTTTGTGTTTATCGAGAAGTGAGTGGACAGGGTCGCCCTTGAGGGGAGATGGAGTCGCTCGACGGTTGCTGACTGACCAGATTCGAAAGCCGAGAGGCCTACGCGGCTCACGTGCAGTCTCGGCACGTCAAGGACTGGGCGCAAAAGTATCTCAACGCGGGGATCTTCGTCGGCAGCTTCGAGTTCCACCCGCTGAGCGACGATGGCGCGGGGGCCGGGGGGTTCGACAGGCCGTGAGCATGAACGAGGAGGTTGCTGCGATCGGGCGTTCATCGAAGCCGCATTCGGGTCGGACGCGCCGCTGGGCGGTTGGATTTTCCACGCCGGTGCATGGCGGTTGAGGCTGTGGCAACCCGTTACGTCAATGTGCTTACCTTTCATAGGCCCAGGCTGACATGTCGATCTTGTCACTCAGTCCTAGGCCCTCTAATCGGTATGACGGGTCGCCAAGCCTGAGCGGTGCAAAACACCGTAAACGGCAAGTCGATGGTTTGTCATGACGATTGAGATAGACGAGTTTGAATGGCAATGAATAGATATATATATATATAAGACTCGACGATTTTGGTTGTTGAGTGTAGATGCATCAACGCGATTCACCACCATCCCTCTTGCACTGTCGACCTTTACCTGGCATTCCTCTCGCCTCTACGACTTCAAAGCCCAACACCTTTTCCAGCTCCAATGCTCTTTCGCAAAGCCCTCGGGCCCCTTCTGGCCTTTACGGCTGGTGCGGCGGGAACCATTGTAGCCACCGACAACGTTCCTCTCCTTGGCCCGTCCTACATCTCCAACTTCGACCCCTCCACCTCCAAGGCGATCCGCGAGGCCAAATCCGCCTTCCCCGGTCTTGTAGAGGAGCTCTTCTCGTCGGACGTCCTGAACAGCACCGACCTGGTCTTCACCATTGACGTCTACTCGGCGGCCACCAACAGCTCCATCTACAGCTATTCGCACGTCGGCGAGGGCCAGAACAAGACGCTGACGTCGGGGGCGCTCAACGACGAGACGATCTCGCGCCTCGGCAGCGTGTCGAAGCTCTTTACTGCCTATGCCATCATCGTCAAGGCTGGCATTGACGTCTTGGGTCACCCCGTGACCAAGTACATTCCCGAGCTTAAGGGAAATTCGTCCAGCAACCCCCTCGAGCGAATCGACTGGGATGAAATCACCGTCGGTGCTCTCGCGGCCCATCAAGCTGGTTCTGGAGGAGCAGGAGGTTGGTTCTCTTCTATTCTTTCGTAAATCTGGCAAGGCTCATATATTCCAGACTTTATTACAAAATATGGCCAAAACACAACGGCAGCAGGTACATATATCGCTCCCCTCCGCCGCCCACTCGCTGACATGGCTTTCAGAGCTCGTCGCCTTTATGCGCGACGAGAAACGCCCCGTCATCGCTCCGTACCGAAACGCCGTCTATTCCGACGGTGGCTACGCCGTCCTGGGCCAGGTTCTCGCGCGTCTGACGGGAAAAACTTACACGGAAGCGATCCGAGACGTCCTCTCCAAACCGCTGGGACTTGACGGCGTGTCGACGACGGCGCCGACGGGCGAGGGCATCAACGTGATTGACCGCACAGCCGTGGACAATACCTCGTTTTGGGCAGGCGCCGTTCCAATCGCTTTCTCGTATGTTTCCCCTGCGCCCTATCGAATTGCAGCACTCACCAGCGACCCCTAGATCCGGCGGCCTCTACGCCAACACGGAGGATCTCCGCGCCACCGGCCTTTCCATCCTGAACTCGGAGCTGCTCTCCCCGGCCGCGACACGCGCCTGGATGAAGCCCCTCAGCGGCACCGGCTCTCTGGTCGAGCTCGTGGGCGCGCCGTGGGAGATCTCTCGCCTCATGATCCCCGTCACGCCAAACTCGAACCGCACCCGCGTGTGCGACGTGTATACCAAGGCGGGCGGCAACGTCGACTACACGGCCATCTTCGCCCTCTCGCCGGACCACGGCATCGGCTACAACATCTTGGTGGCCGGATCGACGGCCAGCTCGGCTCGATGGCCGCTGCGCGACCTCGTCGGCGAGCTCTTCGTCCCGGCCGCCGAGCACGCGGCGGTGGAAAACGCCCGACGAAACCTGGCGGGCACCTTTGTCTCGGCGGACTTTGAGGGCACCAACCTCACGCTCGCCGTGGACGAGGGCCGTCCCGGCCTGGGCCTGGACTCGCTGTACGTCGAGGGCGAGGAGTTCCGCGGCCAGCTGGTGGGCGCCAGCAACGTGTCAACGCGCCTGTATCCCACGGGGCTGAACTCGCTGTCGAGGTCCCTCTCGACGCTCTACAGGCCCAAGGCGACGATGCAGATTGCCCATCGCATGGCTGGCAATGCTCTCCCGCTGAAGCCTCGTGCCGCGGTGGAGGGTGGGAAAGGGGGCTTGTTTGACAATTCGTTTGTTTGGGCGAATTTTGGGTTTTCGGGCGCTTCAGATGAGTTTATTCTTGATGTTATGGACGGACGACTGGTCAGCGTGAAGAGTACTGGTTTGGACATCGTGTTTAAGCGGGCGGATTAAGTGTTGGGCTAGGGACTGGACATGGACTTTGGGGATCATTGAGATGAGAGTTGTTGCCCGAGCATTCGCTGACATGAGAGAATCAGTCATGTTAACAACCTGGATAGGCTAAAGAGACGGATGATAGTGTTAGTTTTGCGATATAAAGCTATTCCATACCCTGCGTGTCCATCTCCGAGTGAGGTTAATACCGGCTGCTTGCATGATCCAAACATCAACTTGTGTGCTGATGAATCTCGAACTTGATAGATGAGAACCCACTTCGATTCAGTTCATATTGGCTTCCTCTCTTAGACTCGCAAGTTCCACTAAGGGTGCGAGTATTCCGCCTCAAATGGCCCGTTATCCCTTCACTACAAACCGGTACTGCTCCCCCCGATCAAGGTACACAGCTCGATCTTGCATCCCCGCTTCCTTCACGGCCGTCTTGAAATCATCCAACGGAGACGCAAACACGCTGTAGTCATCATAGTGAATGGGAATGGAAACGTCCGGGTCCATCAGCTTCATCATCTCCAATCCCTGTTTCGCGTCCATGGTGACCATGAGCAGCGGCAAGGATGGCCCGGGGATGGTCGTTCCTCCGAGGTGGACGAGCATCATGTCGATGCGCTCACTCTGCAGCCATTTCGGAATGTCCTTTAGCTCGTCGACAAAGAGAGTGTCGCCAGTAATGTAGATTCGATATCCGACTCGTACACCAGACTCTTCTCCGTCTCGGTAACCGAATTCGAGCATCCATCCATTCGTGGGCGGAACAGCTCCTAGCAAGTCATTTACCGCCCCTAGGTGTCCAGGCGGCACATGCTTTCCCGGCATTCCCGTGATTCTGATGACTGGCTCGGCTGCTTCGCCCTTCTCTCCGACTCCGAGCTCGACGTGGTCAAAAAAGGCCAGCGGAACAACATTGCGAAACGGATCCTCCTTTGCCGAGAGGCACTCGTCGGCGTGCGGGGTGGTAATGATCAAAAAGTCCCGATTGAGCGCCCCCTCAACCATCTTGTCAAAGTGATCCTCGTGGTAATGAGACAGCAGTATGGCATCCAGCGGCGGCAGGTCCGACAGCTCAACGGCCGGATTGGTGAGTCGCTCGGCCGTCACGGCCGGACCGAGATGCACGTAGTCTCCGGCGTGCAAGAAGTTGGGGTCGGTGAGCAGGCGGATGCCATGCCACTCGATGATGGTGGTTGCGGTGCCGATGAAGAAGAGGCTGGCATTATCGTCGCCCTGGCTTCCGCTCGGGTGTGTTTTGACATTGGACGGGCTGATCTTGTCTCGGCCACGGGCTTGGGATTTCAACAGTGGTTTTCTGTTGTTTGGGAGACGTAGGCTGCCCTTGGACGTCATTTTGCTGGAAATTGCTTCTGGACTGTGGAATGGAAGAAGGGCAGTAATCGAGGTCATGTAATCATGGGATATGAAACTACTTGTTGATCATGCCAAGCATATTTATGTTGCGAATTGGTGCTTATTCGCACTTGGTCGTGACATCATTATGACAGCGTTGTGATTAGACGGTAATGTCAGACCGTGATACCCTCATCGGCTCATGCCAGCTTTGTTAACTTGCAGGAGTAGCATTGCAACAATTTACTCCTCCCTCCCCAGTATTATCATCGAGGAATCAACTTGCAGCCCGCGGTTTACTCACCTCCGTTAACAAAAGCCCGTTATTAGAACACAGATAGGCTGACAATAGTCACGTAAAACACATCGCATTACCCATATCTATTTCAGTCTAGTCCAACGCATCGCGATATTCCACGATAACACATCTTGCGGTATCGGCCCCTTCATCCCGCCGCTGATCTATATAGACCACTTTTCTCCGGTGGGATGTATTGCGTCTTTCGCGGCCCTTATTGCGAGAGACTCGGTATCATGGTACGGCAAATGTATATAATCCCGACCATTCGCGATGAAACTCATCAAGTTCTTTGTAAGCCTATCGCATAGTCATCATGGCGAGCACTGAAGTTGACAACCAAGATCCACTCACCATTGCTGATATCAAAGCAATCGCCGAAAGCCATCTTCCTAGGCCAGTGTGGGATTACTACGTTACTGGCGCAGACGACGAACTGACTCTGAAGCGGAATAACGACATATTTCAAGAGTATGTATATTTCTAGTTGTCCATTCATTTGTTCTGCATCCAACGCCCACATAGATTGCTTCTGCGGCCCCAAGTCCTTCGAGACGTAAGCAACATCGACACGAGCACAAACGTCCTGGGCAAACGCTACGACATACCCATCGCCATCGCCCCAACTGCGTACCAGAAACTCGCTGGCGGTGAGGGCGAAATCGATGTTGCCCGCGCCGCCTCTGCCCTGGGCACCAATCTCATCCTCTCCACCAGCGCCACGACGTCGCTCGAGGATGTTGCCAGAGCTCTGCCGCCTCGAGGAGCCGAGTATCCCGGGCCGTGGTTCCAGCTCTACTTTCTCAAGTCGCGCACATTGACTGCCGAGCTGGTGCAACGAGCCGAAAAAGCCGGGTACGAGGCCCTGGTCTTTACCGTGGACACTGTTGTTCTGGGCAATCGCCTTCGGCAACGGGGGAAGCCCCTCGAGCTTCCCCCCGGAATAACGACGCCAAATATTCCCTACAAGCGGAATGGCAGTGCCGAGTCTCGCGCGGACGCGGGCATTGACTCCAGCCTCCAGTGGGACGAGGTCATTCCTTGGCTTCGCTCGCAGACCAATATGAAGATTATCCTGAAGGGCATACTCACAGAAGAAGACGCACACCGAGCATTATCGGCGGGCGTAGACGCCATCGTAGTCTCGAACCACGGAGGGCGTCAACTCGACGGCGTACCATCAACCCTCGAGGCGCTCCCAGAAGTTGTCGAGGCAGTGGGGGGAAAGATTCCCGTCATCTTCGACGGGGGCATCTCGCGAGGAAGCGACGTCTTCAAGGCGCTGGCCTTGGGAGCGGATCTGTGTTTGGTTGGGAGGACGGCGCTCTGGGGGTTGGCGTGGGATGGGCAAAAGGGCGTCGAGGGGGCGCTGCGGATACTTGAAAGCGAGCTTTCCAGGACCATGGCTTTGATGGGCGTGGCAAGGTTGGGAGACATCTCGCGGGGGTTGCTCGGGCGGCGGAAGAGGGATGGGTTTGGTATTGAGAAGTTGTAGGGGAGTAGGCTATATTTAGGCTCTATACTTGGGTACCTCGTTTCAGAAGCAAGTCAAATAATATTATGTACTTGATGGTATAGCCCTATTTCATTATAATATTCATTCAAAACATTTTCAATATTAAACGGTAGTAAGTTGGTGTCTCAAAAGACAAATTGCCTCTTGCGAAACAAGAGACGCCTCCTTACAGCAGAACAGTTAGTATGGCGGGATATCGGGCAACTGATAGATCGGCTGTCTCCCTCTCCCACCTCCACGGTCGAAATCGTTCCGATTAATGCACTTGGGCCTCCAGAACTCTAATGTTTCCTCGTCCGTGAGCTTCGGATGACTGCCGGCGTAGATGCCGCCCTGTGGTAAACTAGGTGCATAGACAACTGGCCATGTCGGTATGGTACACGGCTCCTATGGGGGTTAGAATACGACATGGCTGCGTAACATGCGAGCCATCATCAACTTACGTTTGCAGCGCACTGGTGGTCACACTCGGACGTTGTATTCCACCCGATCCATGCTAATAGATCCTCGGTGAGTTTGCTGTACGTCGTGATGTCTTTCCAGAGATGGCTCAAGTTCGCGGGCTTTTGATGATCGCCCAGATAGTGGTGGTATGCCTCTCGCCCCATTCAAACAATTCCCATTCCCACCTGCAAATCTTTTCCATGACCACATTCATTGATTTGTACAGTACCATCTCGGACCGTGCAAGCTTGCGTGAATTAGCAAAAGTCGTATAGACCGACGAACAACGAGAAATGGTCTGTTCTGAGGTGACGGCACTGTCGAGATTGGATACTCGGTACTCCAAGCAGGGAGCCAGGATTGCGTGAGTTAGCTCATGGATTTTCGTGATGATTGCCCTTGCCTCCTCTAGAGTGTCGCGCTTCCACTGAAAAGTGGCGGCCATCTCCTTTGCGCGCGTACCATGTTGAGCCTGGACAACCGTGAGCTGGGCCTGCCAGTCAATACCGGAGCATCCCAGGGCCTCGGGAGTCGAGGATGTCATCAGTCGCAGCCAGGACCGAACCTTTGCGACATCGGTCTCATTAATGTCCAGCAATCGATGTCCTCTTCGAAGGCCCCAGCCGTTCTGGAATGTCTGGTTGGCCACGATACCGCCATGGTGGGAGCCTATCAGGCTGGTCAAGGCAGGATGATAGAACGACACCGACCGGCAGACATCTAGCTTCACTCTCGGCTCGGAAGGACCACCCCCACCACGGCTACCATAATGCCATGTGGCGCTTCGAAGCCACTCATAAGAGCCTTGCTTAGAGAAGACGTTCCCGAACCCTCGAGGGGGCTGGCGGTTAGGATTCTGCGGAAGCAATTTGTTGTTGTCGTTTTCTAGGTTAGCAGGCACAGTGATGTTTGTGACGAAGAGTTCCTGAATTTTGGAGGTAGAGTAGTCGCAGATCATCACCTCGAAACCTGCGTTCATCCTGACGACGCCGTCGATGCCGAGGTCATAGACAAGCCGGCACAGGTCGAGCACCCTTTAGTCGTCGTCGTAGACGAGATCGTATGACGGATAGAGAGAGACTTGGCCTCGAAGAACAGCCATTTGCGAATCGAGAGTACCGCCTGGAGTCAACGTCGCCGACTGGCCGTCGAAGTAGATGATATTGAGAAGACGTGTTGTGCTGTACACGTGTAACGTGGATTGGCCGGACCCTCCGAAGATGCCTACGGACATTTCGCTGTGCATGTGACCCCGGTAAGTACGAATGAGATGTTAAAGGATGTTGTCGAGAGTACTCACGCGTCGAAAGAAAAGAATGTAGGCTTGCTGGGGGGGGCAGGACTGTGCTTGGCATGGTGTAAAACGGTACCAGGCGAGAGCGTGCCCGCCACGATGAAATGACCATTGGGGGCGTACGAATTCGGCCGCTGCTTGAGAAGACCTTGAACCGAGCCGAAAATAAAGGGGGCCACAGTGTGGTAGTCCCTCGGCGAGTCTGTCGAAGCTACGGTGGCTACGAAGAAGGGGGGGTCTGTAAAGATTCCGGACAAGGCGGGTAGGGCGAAAAGGAGGGCGCCCGCGGCAACAAGACAAGTGGCAGTAGCCAGGAGCGTGAGCCAGGCCTTGTACGGATAGTCCGAATGTCGAATGGATGGTGATGGTGGCATCTCCGGTAGTTTTGTCAAGGGCGGGGCAGCGTGAATCGCGTGGGGGTCTCGGAAGTAATGACTTCTGGTAGCAAGGCAGTCCAATTGGAGCGGTAATCAGCCAGTCTTTCTAGTCGATAAGGCAAAGGTATAGATCAGCAGGGCCAGGTCGTGATACTGCAGATGCGGGCAAAATAATGTGGAATATGAAGTCGCGATACTTATCACTTACACCGAAGCTAACATTAATCATCCTTGTGCCCTGTACGAAGTACTCGAGCTCATTTATCGCTTTCTAAGAGCCACTACGGAGTACTAAGGGGAATATAACAAAGGCAAAACGCAGGTACCCACGCTCGCAATAGCAGTGCGAATGTACATGTTCTTTGTCGTTGTCAACCGGCTCGAGCGGGCTGCTTCCCCACGTTAACAAATTGTGCCCAGCACGTTACCAAGTTTTGAGCCGCTTTTCCACCTTTTTCCCACGTCGGACCATCCTGGTTTGTTGACCCCGTGACGCGAGGCGATCACCAGACCAGAAGAGACAATCCGTGCCAAATATGGTATACCGAGCCGACCGGTACTGTAGATAAAGCAATGGTTTCGTGCCTGTTGTTCGGTGCAATATCATCCTTCACCGCAATTGTACTTCCATCCATTGACCCAAAATGCCCGCCGGCCAACCCCCTAAGCGATCGTATTCTCGCACCGATGCCGCGGTGCGCGTCGAGTACCCGGAACCAGATGAGCTGCCGGCGAGCAAGCCCCTGATCGGACACGGAGGGCAGTTCTCGAAGCCGACGCTGGCTTCGCTGTCGCTCGAGGGCAAGGTGGTGGTCATCACGGGAGGCGCACGAGGCTTGGGTCTGGTCATGGGCCAGGGCGTTGTGTACTCTGGTGCCAGTCTCGCAATTGTCGACTTGAACAGTGAGTGACAGCACGTGAATACCGGGCGCGCATTGTTAACGAGACACAGAAGACGAGGCTCAGTCCCAGGTCGGCCACCTGATGGACGCCTTCAGAAAGGAAAACCCAGCTGCCCAATCGTATGTGAGCCTTCTTTACGCATTGCCGGATCCCGCTAATATGCCAGGATCCCTCGAGTCACTGCTCACTACGCCGACGTGTCCGACGAAGAGTCCGTGAAAACCTGCATCCAAGAGATCCTCGCCGTGCACGGAAAGATTGACGGCCTGGTCACGTCGGCCGGGTTCACCGAGAACTTTGACGCCATCCACTATCCCATTGACCGGATGCGCAAGCTCTGGGGCGTCAATGTGGACGGCACCTACATTTTTGCCGTGGCTGTCGCGAAGCATCTCATGGAGCGGCAGGCAAAGGGTAGCCTCGTCTTCATCGGCAGCATGTCCGGCGCCATTGTCAACGTTCCTCAGCCGCAGGCGTAAGTTGTAGCCCGTCATCATGGCTGCCTACACTACGGGATGAGCTAACAAAGGTGACAACAGACCCTACAACGCAGCAAAGGCGGCCGTCAGGCATTTGGCTGCATCGCTGGCCGTCGAGTGGGCTCACGCTGGCATCCGAGTCAACTGCATCTCCCCGGGTTACATGCTGACCGCCCTGTAAGTTGGCACTCCTTCTCCGCTTCCCATCGTGCGACTCTAACTTGAAGCAGGACGCAAAAGATCCTCAACGACAACCCGGACCTGAAGAAGACGTGGGAGTCGCTTATTCCCCAGGGCAAGATGGGCCAGCCCGAAGATCTGATGGGCCCTGTGACTTTCTTGCTCTCTGACGCATCTTCATATATGACGGGGTCGGATCTTCGTGTTGATGGAGGGTATACCATCACCTAAGAGTCGTGAGAGGGTAACAGGGTTTCATGTTCCTGGCCTTTCAATTTGGTATGAAAATAGAAGTAGAAAAAATAGACAAGGTTTCGTATAACTAATTGCTAGTATTTTCGTGCGTACCGAATAGATGGTATAGCAGAACTCGTCTGTCTTGTATGCCTAGAGTGACTCGTAAGTTCTTACTGCTTCTCGTGCTTACAGCTTCCTTTTTTGTTTGATGGGCGAGGTAGGTTCTCCCCAATGAATAAATATCTACGAATGTCGAATGAATTTCTCTGATCAAGGAGCGAGGGCAGCAAGGCAGCATAAACCAGAAGAATAAGAGGCCAAATCACGAATTCTCAGTAGATACAGAATGCAATTCTGTGTTTCCAGGACGTCAAAAGTTTGTCTAACAAGGAGTCATGTTTTGGTCATACATCAAGAGTGACCATTATGGGAGCACATCAAGTCCGTAATCTACAGTCTCATTCCCGCCAACAATTCAAAAACACCATTAATAGCCTACTCTACTAATCGCTACACGAAAGTGGGATTCCTAATGCTTTCGAGTTTGAGGCGCAGGAAGCTATGTTCATGTTCATGACCGTGTCGTGGAGTCGTAGACTCATCGTTACAATCGAGCATAAACCTGAGTCAACTATGTGCTGCAAACGGTTCTATTCAAGGAATAGCGCAGCCTCTGATTACCAAATGTGCCATCTGCTGCGAACACGAGCTCTGATAGGATGCAGGTAAGGCTTGGTGGAATGAGTCACATGTTCAACGTACCACGACCGGCCATCAACGTCAACTCTCAAGGTCGTTTCGCTTACATCCAATTAGTAAGTGAAAGTCCTAGCACCATGAAAGCGTCATTGGGATTTATCAGGATGAGGTGGTGCCCTGTGATGGGGACGGAAGTGCGACGGGTCACAGTGACCGCTCGGGCAATTTATCATGCAGTAGCTGAGCCGTAAGTAGACGAGGGAACGGACAAGGAACAGGGAATCAGACTCCCATTCATTGAAACTTGGCAAGGAACAGGTTCTGGTTGAGTTCCCTACATGTCAGGATGAGCCCCTCGTTCTGCAGCCATCCACCTGTTGTGTCAGGCGAATGGCTAAAGCCAAGAACGAGCCAACTCAGCGGGCTTACCTTGGCCCCTCGGGTTCATGTGGCTTCTTTCGATTGAATCCGATGTCTAAGAAGCCAAGAGTTTAGTCTAATCGCCCGTGCTCTACTGCATTAAGTGTCCTACTGCATCGGTCGGAGGGTGTGCGGATGACTTGCTCATAGGGGGACAACAAGCCAGCCACTCCATTTTCGCCGTCTAATATTAGCACTCGCCTAGAGGATCGTCTTTTTATTCAACCTTATATGCCTTTAATGTGGTATCAGCGTATGTAACTGGTATGGCCCGTCTACGGAGACGAGGAAACTCGCAAAGACCCGCGAGAATCAAACCATACAGGGCCTCTACGTGGGTTCGCAGCAGGACGATAAAAAGACAATACATGGTAGTACAGCAGGTCCCAAGAAATGCCAAGGTGCTTCAAAATTGGACGCGTAATACACTCCTTGATGTTGTGCCCTGGCCGCAGTCGACATTTAACCGAAAAGGATGGTCCTTCGTGAAACCAGTCAAGATCATCGCGACTATCCCGATGACCGCTGCAAAGAGTCAGTATTACATCACCTTACCCCATTGTATAGAGTCTTAGACAGATCGAGTGATGATGCTATCAAAAGTAGTCATGGGGTTTAGTTACGTCTCACCTAGTATAGACGAATGCCAAGTGGAAGTCAATACACAATACCGCCGAACACCAGTACGAAGATTTGGAATTTTGATCTTTACTTTACGAGGGACACGCTCCTCTCCACCCACATGCCGTATTAGGCGAAGACCTTCGTTGTCTTCTTATCTTGTGGGCTTGGTCTCAGAGTTGAGCACGTCGTGAACTTCTGTCTTATCCGTCATGCAGAGTCACCAACAGCAGTCCCAAAGTTAAATTCCTCTCAACGTTGCACCTGGTTACTCGGCTATTCTTGACGTTGAACCCTTCTGATGTTGACCATGACCATCATGAGTAATCAACACGATACGTGAGCCCAGAGCCCGATCTCAAGAGTCGCGGACTCCGACGGTCGGACCCAAGACATCCGAGAGATGACGAGTTTCTTGGTGTCCCCACGGCGTCATTGGCGGTGAGGTCCAACCAAGAGTCTGACAAGGAGGATTCCAGAGAAAGCCGTCGTGGCCCGTCTCGGTCGCACATGAAAACGGGGGCCGTGGAGAGGCCAAGCATCCCGTGTTCCGATAAGGTGTGTCTCGACCCTTGGTCTGCATCAAGTGTCTCAGTTTCCTCAACCGGATCGCTTTCGACGTTACCAGGCTGCATGCCATAATCCAAAAAGACTCTCTTATCAAACTCTAGGGATCGACATGGCGGCAATTTCCATGGCGTGATTGGGGCATGTCAACTCGCCAAGTCGCCTTGACGATCACGATATCGGATAAGGTAACACGCGGAGAAAGCAAGCGGCGTTCCCCCGTTCTGAATGATATCAGCAGCGGGCTATCGTACGCAAGACTGAGCAATGATGGAGTATTCTGGGCTGTGTACGGAGTAGATATCCAGCGGTGGAATGTCATCGACGGGTTCGATGAGACAGACTGCGCCACCACCCTCCCTAGCGGACCGATCGACCTCCTCAATCTCCTCAACCAGCGAACCTCTTGGAAGCCGGTTCGGGGGGTTTTAAGGTTATCGATAGACTTATTCTTGTGCGCGCAGAAGGAAAACGGAAATGCTCCTTTGGGCTCTCCGTAGCACTGCCGGCTCTCTACGCTGCGCCTCCCGATTGGCCTCTTGGCGCAAGACATGTCGCAGAATGGGCTGCAGCTAGCCTGGGGCTTCCTTCTTGGAAGCTTGGCCGCTCGGGATTTCGTCATTGAAGCTGATGACGCGGCGCGGCGTGGTACCAAGGGGCCTTGTTCCACGGCGCGAAAAAGGAGGAGAAGCTGGTCGTGGGAGATGGATAACCGAAGATGTGCGATTGGCATATCCATCAAGTGAGGGGCAAACACCACCCCTCCACGACGTAATGGAGGGTGGCTGAGAGGTGGTTTCTGGAGCTCCCAGATTAAGCTACGGTGGGCAAAATGGGAGAATCTACGGAGCAAGAATCTCCAAATCTCAGCCAGGCAGAGAGATTCGTAAGGCTGCAGATCACTGCACCAGGAGTGCCGCCGCTAGCAATCCTGATTTTCCCCTGAGGGCTTGGCCTGGGTTGGGACGGGACCAGACGAGAGAACAAGTGCCGGGGGGTGGGAAGGGGGGTCCACCACGTCGAGCTGCTTGGCGAGAAACGGAATGAGGCTGATGGTCTTCTTGGCTCAAGTCGGAGCCGGCGTTGGGGGGTGGGTGGCCGGGAATACGGAGGCTTCCAGTGGCCCGTGATAAAACGTTCCTCCAGTTATGTGACGGCCCAGCTCGGACGGCTTCGCGATACGCTCATGCCTCTCTGTGTATCAGTTTCCCTGGCGTGGGATCGCAACGTGCGGCCGCGCAGCCGCTTCCAGGGAAAAAAAGCCCAGCGTCGTTTCACCGGCGGCCTCTTCTCCCACATGCCAGCCAACGAGGGCCTTGCAGGGGGGGCGATATCTGAGACGGGCGTTCCGTTCGTCTAGGGTCGGACAATGTGTGCCCAACGTTTCCGAGCCGCAGGCCTCTTCAGAAGGGAATGGTTCGACGCAATGTCCCACCGGAGCGGCTTGCACAGCCCACCAGACATCAGAAAAAGGAAGCACGCGTCCCAAAGCAAACAGAGCACGGGGGGGGACACGACTCTTTCTGTCCATCAGTGTCCATCAGAGGCTCCTCCCCCGGGAGACTCCCAGGGGGGCCTGGAGCTGTGGTTTAATTACTGGGCCTTTAACCGACGGGTTGGGTCGAGATTTCCAAGAGCCGGACGACAGCGTAGCGGAAAAGCCCCGAGGAGCTGGATGCGGTTCCCCCTGGGTCCCTGGCAGCGTGGAAGGCTCTTGCTCTCCCCCGGCTTGGCGGCTGCACTCCCCGTGAAGCCTGACCTGGGCGGGTGAGCAAGGTGAGCAACGGAGGGCTCGCCGTGTCAGCGAGTGCTGACGGCCATTCGCCCAGAGCTGCCGTACACTCATTTAACCCCTGCGCGGAAGGCCAAGGAGGCCAAGGCGCCTCAATGCTTGGCGCAGCGCTAAGGCCGCTGACAAGCTTGTCCCATGGTGGTTTGGAAGAAGGGATGGGAGGGCATTCAGGGAGGTGGCTGCGAGATTCATGGTGCCCGATCTCACCTGGTGCAACATTAAATCTTAGATCCGTGCTTGAGGGAAGGGGAATACGAAATGATGTTGGACGCTCACGACTAGGGACTGTGAAAAATCTGATTCGGTTGCTGGGATCTGGACAGGGAGTCTAGAGATCAAGGCCAATCACGGCTATCTGACTCCCTCGTGGTTGACGCCCAAAGAGCTCACCCCCGGCCCGTATTACCATTTATCAGTCTATCGCGATACTGTCCCGTCGTCTTCTCTCAACCCAAAACCCATTCCAATGTCCTTTTCAATGACGGGATCCTCTTCCGGACACGGTGAGCACGGAGAGCCGGGGTAGCCAAGAAGCCCAATGCCGGGACTCATCCTCGTCACCGCGTGCCGTGAAAGCCGTCTTGATGAAAGGGAAAAAAGCTTTTCTCTCCTTCTTTTCCCCAGTCCCACTTTGTTCGACTTCCAAGACGACTAAGACGACTGACAGGGTGATCGCCGCCCCCTTCGCAGCTCTTGGCGGAGTGCACAGCTTGACGCTATTGCGTGTCGTCGTGACGATGCGGATAGCCCGTCGATGGGCTCCTGGGGGGCGTGTCTCTTATCAGCAGGTACGACGCTTGTGCACCCCATGGAAGGTAGGCATCCGAGACATGGGTCTCTTCGTTCTCTGCACAGTCCTTGGGTCCCGGAGAGCTCGAAGGGGGTTTAAAGGCACAAGGACGTCCCGTTGTGCATCTCGTTGCGGGAGAGAGAGACGACTGTGAACCAGTGACTCAACCCTCCATTACCCCCCTCGAACCAGACCACGACAGCTTCGCCATGGTTCCGCTACTCACTCGCTCCGAGACGGACCCGGTCCTCTGTGAGCGGTATGCTCAGTTTGCTTCGCACATGGTAAGATGGCAGTTCAAGATCATCTACTGGACCCTGTTCAT
Source organism: Thelonectria rubi (assembly GCA_013420875.1). NCBI lineage: Eukaryota > Fungi > Ascomycota > Sordariomycetes > Hypocreales > Nectriaceae > Thelonectria > Thelonectria rubi. The sequence goes on along the minus strand of WMHX01000210.1, from coordinate 59,034 downwards.
CTCCAACCTCTTCGTCCTGTTCCTCGCCTCTTGGACCTACACCAGGTATGTCGGCATCCGTCGCCTCTCCCTTTCCGTGCCCGTTGCTCTAACACACTCGCCGTTCAGAGCGCAAATCAGCCTCGAGAGGTATAGCCCCGGCTCAGCCAAGCGAACCAAACGTCTTCGACAGTCCATCTTTCTGTGCCTGGCATGCGTGTGCGTCTCGACCGCCATTGTCATCATGGAGGCATACGCCCTCATGGCTCTCCAGTTCTGCGACGGGGAGGACCTCATCTCTCTATACTGGTCGACCTGGACCATGGTCCAAGTCGGCTCCCTGATTGCCATGGCCGGCATCATCCTCGCCCAAGTCCACTCGCTGAGGAACCGACGTCACCCGTGAGTCCGACCCCAGTCTCTCGTGTCGAGATGGAAGCTAACGGCAGTCACAGTCCATGGGCGCTCGCGTTGGGAACGCCTGTTCTCGTCATCGCAGGCTTGCTTCACCTGTTCCACGACTGCACAAAGAGGCGCATCAAGAAGCAGCTCAGGAAGAAGAAGATCGATCTCGACGATGATATCAACGGCCCGCCAATGAGCCAGGCGTAAGTCGTGACAATCTCCCCGGTCCATAACGAGCGACGACTGACAGCCACACGCAGAAACACCATCCAAGTCAACCCCGACGAGGAGTCGGACGATGAGTTCCAGGCCGAAGTCGTCGGCTTCACCATCGAGGGCGGTCCCATTGTCCGTTTCACAGACGCCGTGCCCGATCCCTTACCCGAGCACGCCGACCTGCTCGGACACTGCGAGGACGGCCGTCCCATCGTCGTCTGCACCCGGGAGTCGATCCGTTTCATGACGAGATCGCCTACGCCGCCGGCGCGACCTCCGGCCCAGACCGAAAACAACGAAAAGGTGACGGATTGAACGGTCCAGCCGCAGGCGATGCACATATTCCCTTTTTTTTCGCCTGGGACTTGACTCTTGGAGACAAGTCACTGGTTGAGTACACGTACACACATGTCGAAGGTGACAGCTGCGGTACTGCCGGAAGCAATAGGCTCATCGATCATGTCGCTATTTAGCTGCGCCTATGCTCCAGGAGACGCCATTCCGGAGTCATCTCTGTCAGCGCTCTCGGAATCAGCGCGGATGCAAGCTTCCCGTATGAGATCACTCTCTGGGAACACCAGTTTGTGTCTTGCTCCAAGTCCGGAGAGCCAGCCACAGCGCTCCCTTCAAGCCAAAGCGACCAAACACCCGCCTGCTCTGCACCTCGGTCGCCTCGATCGCCCCGTTGGGATTGCTTCCGGGACAAACACGGCACCTGTTGTCGGATCGGCTCTCTCTCGGTCGGCACGATGCGCATGCCATCATCGCTACCTGGGCACTCGAGAAACAGGAGTCGAGATGGACCGCAGCGTGCCCGAGTGGCGATGCAAAGCCGTTTGTCCTCCGTTGGGCAAGCAGCGGGTTCGGTAGGAGGGGCAAACGTGAGTGTGGAAAGACAAGGAGGTCTCGTGCGATCGAGGCCGTCATATGCTGCTTATTCTGTTCTGATTTATTCTTCTCCTGTTGGATCTTGGCGATTGTTTTGGCTACTGATTTTTATTTTCTTATTTTCGACACTTTTTTATTATTCCGACGTTTGGCGACTCTTGTGTGCCTATCATTCATTGCTTGTTCTCTTCATATCCCCAGCTTAGTTTACTAAAATTCAATATTCTATAATCCGATACTTGATCCTCCGTTCTTGAAAACAATAGATTCGCCTAGGCTTCTCGAGATAAATAATGGTAGACTCTGGATATCCGAGTTCGTGATGTGAATCAAGGCATCCAGCTACACTACAGCGCGCCTTCAGCGGGGTGGTCCACTAACTTATGACGCGGCGGGGCCTCCTTCTCCTCCGCCGTGAAACCCCTCCATCGTTCCTGCTCGTTCTCTCTTCCCCTCTTCCTTTCCCCTCATGCCAAATCGATGGAGCTCTTCCCCAACTGGCTCTAGTTGCGACCCTCAGTGGCCAATCCCTCTTCACTGCTTAGTAAAAAATTCGATGCTTTCTAAGCACATCCAATCCAATATCCTTTTTCGCATCTTCAACCAGCCGTTGTGAATACGCTCCCTCCCCCACAGACGATTTTACTCACGCCGAGACTTCCTACCCGTCTACGCCTCCCGCCTACCGTCTCTTGTGCCACCACCCTCGGTTACGAGCCGTTGCCTTGTAGCACAAGCAAACGAGACCTCCCGCATCTCGCCCCTCTGCTGCGCTGCTAACCGACCAAGAACTCTCGCGCCTTTTCCCTCGACAGCAGCCATGGGGTTAGAAAGGGTCAAGCACATAGTTCTGGTTCGTTCAACCCCATGACCTTCAGTCATTTCTATCCCAAGTTCCTTGGCTGACATGGATCTCAGGTCTTGTCCGGCAAGGGCGGGGTAGGCAAGTCGTCCGTCACTACGCAGCTTGCGCTCTCCCTCTCGCTCGCCGGCCACTCGGTCGGCATTCTCGACGTCGATCTGACGGGCCCTTCTATCCCACGCATGTTGGCCATCGAAGAATCCAAGGTCACGCAAGTGCCGGGAGGATGGGCGCCCGTCTTGGTGCAGCAGGCAGACCCGGCCAACGATTTGGGGAGCCTCCACGCCATGAGTCTGGGGTTTCTGCTGCCCAAGCGGGGCGACGCGGTTGTCTGGAGGGGCCCCAAGAAGACGGCCATGATCAGGCAATTTCTCAAGGACGTGCTCTGGGACGACACGGACTTCTTGCTCATCGACACTCCACCAGGGACAAGCGACGAGCACATTTCGCTTGCCGAGACGCTGCAGAGGGATGCTGCGCCGGGGCAGGTCGCAGGTGCCGTGGTGGTAACGACGCCGCAGGCCGTCGCAACCGCCGATGTTCGCAAGGAGCTCAACTTTTGCACAAAAACGGGCATTCGCGTGCTTGGCGTGGTGGAAAACATGAGCGGTTTTGTCTGCCCGCACTGTTCTGAGTGCACCGACATCTTCGGCTCGGGGGGCGGTCAGTCCATGGCCGAAGAGTTCAATGTACCATTCCTCGGGGCTGTGCCTATGGACGCTCAGTTCATTACGTTGATCGAGGAGGGGACGAGACCGAGTTATCCCACGGGGACGGAAATCAATGGCAGGGACATTTCAACCGCAACGCATCAAAGCGCCCAAACCGCGGTGAGGGGAGTTGGGGAAGACACCTTGGTGAGCAAGTACCGGGATTGCTCACTTTCCCATGTCTTCAAGGACATTACGGCCAAGATGAGAGCCCATGTGGACAACAATGGGGAGACTTGAGACGCGAGTCGTCCGTCCCTGTCGATTCTCCCCCAGGGATGAGATCCTAGGGATCCTAGAGCCGAGAAGCTTGCATGGTCTCAGCATCAGACCGAGTCAACGAGTGTCGGTGGCCCACAATGGCTTCCGTCTCGGCCCGTCGCTTTCAAGGTTTCAAAATTTCCCTACCCTATTCACGCCCAAAGTCGAGCTCGAAGAGCACCACCCGACGACGGAAACTCTCCGCCAAGCTAGGCGCACGCGACGACACGAAAAATGCAGGTGGGAAGAGACGGCTGCATCCAGAGGAGGTTGGGGACAGAAGTTTGCACATGTCGTTACCAACACGAGCGATAAAAAACGAACAGCACAGCACAGCAATCGGGATTGACGAGAGACACAGACGGCGGAGAGGAAGACGATTCAAGGGATTTCGGGAGAAGACTGTTGCTTGTGCGGTGTTCAGGTCGGATGGTCGGGTACACGGCGCTACGGATGGTTCCCCGGATTGATCGTGTCTGATGACGAGGTGCTTCTCGGTGCCAAAGTCGTTGGGATGTCAGAAATCAAACGAAGCTCTCCTGCACGGTACATACATGTACCTGGCACTTGGGCAATGCAATGCAATGCACTCTCGTACATTACCGTACCTACCTTGGTTAGTGACTGTGGCGGGTGTCTCTGCCCTAGGAACCCGGAGTCGACGAGCCAATGGCGAGGCGCAAAGCAGAGGAATCTCGATGCTGATGACGAAAGAAACACGCACCGGAAGCTCGTGGATGCAAGCCGAGACTTTGTGGCCCAGCCCTGGTCCACCGATGCCCACAATCAGCAGTCTTCAGCACATTGTGAGCCAGTGGCCGGCTGACAATTCTGAGCTGGTGGGCACCACGGCGAGAAAAAAGTTGCAAACTCGAGGTGGGAACCCCCGTGTTGGAGGCACCCGTCCAACCCAGTCGGGCCTAGTGTCGCCTTCTAAGACAGTGCTCCTGCGTGCCTGCCCACCTTAATTTTTTTACTTCGCACTCCTCCATCTTTTTCCTCCTCCACTTCCACCACCACCACCAGACCTTGTCACCTCGCCCGTCACCTTGACCACCAGAAAACACACCAGGTACCTCCACTGCCACAAAGCACAACCCCTCAAAAGGTCGAAAATTCTCTCACCGACTCAAACCTTCGACTTTCATCCCCTTTTTCTGCTCTCCCAAAGAGCTCCTCTTGCCCAAAGCCCCGTGGAAGTTGCCTAGCATCCCACCATCAAGCCCACCCCGCCAACCGCAGCAAAGCGCTGAAAAAAATCTCCATTCTCACTCGCCCGCGACTCGACTCGACTCGTCACGCTCACGCGACCCAATCTCGTCTCCTCGATTACGTGCCAGTTAAACGCTTCTCTGACCCGTACAATTCGATGAAGAATATACGCGTCTAGTCTCTTCTCCATCGTCCAAAAGACACCCGACGGCCGTTTCTCTCGACCGTCGCCCAACCCGCCTCCGGTTCCCCCCCAAGGTCTTCTATGCGACCGACAGATCTCCTGCGATTCCTCTTCTCCCGACCCTCCAAGTAAGTTCTCAGCCTGTTGCTTCATGTCGATACTTTACTGACGCCGCTGCTCTCCGTAGGCCACGATAACACCCCTTTAAAGAAAAAGCATACACCAATACCAGACAATCGTCATTGACAACCCCCCGAACCGATTCCGCGAACTGCAGACTCGGCTCGTCAACATCTCCATCATTCCGTCGCAAGAGCGGTTCATCTACACCTCCTGCCTCCAACCTCCTTAACGTCCCCTCGAGAGACGTTATCCCATTCCATAATCGACGTATTGCTGCTGGCTCCGCCAGCATTTGATCAAGACCACAAATCTGTGGGCCTACTCTCTCAAACAGACGCCGCATAGTCTGTTTGAGCGGTAGCTAGTGCTCCGCGGACTCTGCCATTTGGGCAAAGAAGAACGCTTCCCGCTTTGTCTCCCGCTCCGTTGATCCTCTCCGGCTCCCGCTTCAATCTGCTGCATCTTATTCCACAAGGATGTTCCCCAACGAGATTCCCAACAGCTACACCTTCTCTCCGTCCTCGGCCACTCCTCATCTGACTATCAATCACGATGTTGCTGCCGATCTGGACTCGTCCAACGCCTTTGAGGGCCCAGAGAAGTTGCTCGAGGTTTGGTTCGCTCCGAGCCCTACCAGCCTGCCTCCCACTGCCCCGTCCGATGGTCTGAAGGCGGTTCCCACCGACACCTGGGTCGGTATGCTCGACATGGTCAACTGCAAGATCCTCTCCGTGCTCGAATCCGAGAACATGGATGCCTATCTGCTGTCCGAGTCCAGCATGTTCGTCTTCCCCCACAAGATTATCCTGAAGACGTGCGGAACCACGACCCTTTTGCTCGGCCTGCAGCGTATGCTTCACGTTGCGGCGGTCCACGCTGGCTTTCCCTTCCACAACGCCACCTCGCTCAACGACATTCGTTGCGCGGCGACCCCATACAGGGTTTTCTACAGTCGCAAGAACTTCTTGTTTCCCGACAAGCAGAAGGGACCCCATCGTAGCTGGAAGCAGGAGGTCAAGTATCTCGATGACATGTTTGAGGGAGGCAGCGCCTATATGGTGGGAAAGATGAATGGAGATCACTGGTACCTGTACATCACGTCGCCCAATCAGCAGGCTTTGACTCCTCCCCGAACTCCCCAGTCCGAGGTCGAGGAGACAGAGCCGGCTGCGCGAATCCCTGTCGGAACAGGTTCCTTTGGCCACGGAGCCAACGGTCACCACGATGAGACTCTTGAGATTCTGATGACAGACCTCGATCCTGAGAATGCGAAGCAGTTTTACTTGGAACGCGCGAGTGCGGTCGCGTGTGACAAGTTGGCTGTGGAGGCTCAGGATGCCCGCAAGAAGGCTATCTCTAGCCTCGGAGGGCTTGCTGATACACCTGACGAAGTGGACGTCTTCAGCAACGAGCTCGATGGAGATGACTACAGCTCTCTCGACTCGATCGAGGAGCTGACCACGGAGGGTCACGCTTTAGGAACCGTTGTCTCGGAAAGCTGCGGTCTCTCGAGCGTGTACCCGACTAGCGAGTACCCCGATGCTCGCGTCGATGCCTATCTCTTCAGCCCATGTGGGTTCTCTGCGAACGGTGTTATCCCAGCTGCTCAGGCCGAGGGCGTCCCCGCCAAGTCTGAGCACTACTTCACTGTCCATGTGACCCCCGAGCCCGAGTGCTCCTTTGCCTCGTTCGAGACCAACGTCCCGGGCGGGCAGAGCAGACGCACCACCGCTGAGATCATCGAACATGTGGTCAACATCTTCCGCCCCGGCCGCTTCAGCGTCACCTTGTTCCAAGACAAGGGTCAAGCTGCCAACCCCTACGGCATGGGCGGGGATGATACCAAGACCTGGGCCTCCAACCGGCTCATTGACCCCGTTCGTGGATACCGACGTATTGATCGCATTGTCCATGACTTTGAGGACTACGATCTCGTCTTCCGGTTTTACGAGCGCGAGGGATGGGCCGGTGGCAAGTCTGCCCGTGTTGGCGAGCCTTTTTAGGTGAACCATATGTGCGACTGTCTAGGAGGTTCATGGTTGGAAATCCAGATTGTTACACCACATTGTTTTTTTTTTTAACAGACCTTTCTGCATTTACGTTTTGCTTATGATGTCAATGGTGGGACATTCTTTTGGGAGTGAGCCTGTGGCTCGTTTGGACATTTGCAACCCAGATGATGGCCTCGCTAGAGTCTGGGTTGACTATAGTAACCGTAGTTATTCATTACTGATTCAATTGGCTATTCTGTTTCATCATCAAATTTCCATGTAATTTTTGTGATTGCAATGACGATTAAACAAGTCGGCGTGGGAGGGAGAGCAAGGTTCAGCTCACGAACTGCCCGTCTTGGCGGCTCTCATGAGCGCGATAACGATAAGAGCACACACGTGACCAGTTCCCCAATTGCCCGCCAAATTTTTTTCCTGAGGAGGCTACCAAGCAAAAAAATCATTCCCGCCTCACGAACCTCGTCCAAAACGACAAAGGAAAGCAACCTCGCCCAAGATGCATCTCATGTACACCCTCGACGCCAACGGCAACCGCCTGTACACCCTCAAGAAGGTGGCCCACGGCCAAGTCACCAAGTCGGCGCACCCCGCGCGCTTCTCCCCCGACGACAAGTGGTCGCGCCAGCGCGTCACCCTCAAGCGACGCTTCGGCCTGCTGCTTACCCAGCAGAGTGAGTCTTTTTGTCCCTTTCCCGGGGGTTTGGAGAGAGACTAATTGGGAGTTTTGTAGAGGAGGAGGAGCAGTAAACGTTTTTGAAGCGAGTCGCGGGCTGGGATTAGGGGAGTGATGGATCGAAACGAGGAGAAAAAGGGTCCATGGACATGTGGATGGGCGTTATAAGGTCACTTCACACAAGAGGCGTTTGTTTGGCACAATGGACTAGAAATGTGGAAAAAGAATTTCTGGCATTCAATCATAACTTTTGCTTTCCCTCGCATGTTTTTCTCATGTACTCGTCCCTAGCGTTTCCGCTTGGAATTCACATTGCGACCTGCGCCCACGCGAATCTTGCCGCCCGAGCCGGAGCGGTCGCCGCTGAGGATGCTCGGCAGGTAGTCCTGGTCCATGATGTCCTTCTTGCGGGCGCGGCGCTGCTCGTCGCCGGCGCGCGTGTACTCCTTCTGGTCCTCGGCGAAGACGAGGTCGGCGCCCCAGTTGCCCTTGCCGGCGGCGTTGGGGGGCAGGCGGCCGTTGGCGGAGCCGTGGACGGGCTTGGGCACGCTGTAGACGTTGCCGCGGTTGTTCCACTGGAAGTTGCGCTTGAGGTGCAGCCGGAAGACGCCGTGCTCGTCTGTCGAGCAGCTGGTGCGCAGGAGCGTGGGCTGGCCGCACGACGGGCAGAACTGCTTGGCCGTGTCCTTTGAGACGGCGAAGCAGCCGTGGCACCGGAGAACCCACGACTTGAGGTGCGTGACGCGGGCGAGCGAGGGCGCGACGAGGTTGAGGTTCATGCGGAGGGCCACGTTTTGCATGGCGTAGTCGGACGTGAGGACGGCGGCCTGGAGGGTACGCTGGACGGGCTGGGAGGGCGTCGACGAGGACGCCGGCGTCTTGGACTGGTGCTTCTTGAGGTTGGACGGGGTGATCCAGCCGCCTTCGTCGTCGGAGGCGTCGCCGTCGTCTTCGTCCTCGACTTCTTCGTCGGCTTGGACGGTGGTGTCGTCTGCGGGTTGGGAGGGAGATGTATCTTGCTCTGTTTGGGTATCGACAGGCGTGTCGTCTGCATTTGACGATTCAGGTTCGAGCGTCAAGTTCTGCACGCTCTCCTCGAGCGCTGCTTCTGTCAGCTTCTCCTCTGCGGCTTGGCCCTCGGTAGCGGCCTCTGCCTCTGCCGGCTTCCCCTCTGGCGCGGGCGTCACAGCAGCTCCGGTCTTATCGGCGACGTCGTCTTCCCTCTGGGGCGGCTTCCCATTCAAGCGCTGCTGGCCGGGCGTGCTCCTCAGCCGCCAATCGCCTCCGTTGCGCTCGCACTCCAGCTCGTAGCCGAGAGCCAAGACATCGATATCCGGCCTGCTCAGCACGGCCAAGTCGCCCGTCCTCCGCGCAAACTCGCGGACGAACTTGACGCTCTCGGGCTTGGGGGAGCGCAGGGTGACAAAGGGCAGGAGGGTCGTCTCGACGCGGGAGCGGGTGGCGGCGTCGCGGATCTCGGCGACGATGCAGGGGAGCGTGTAGAGCTGCTCAGCCTTTGCGCGCAGGGTGCTCGCGGGCGGGTCGTTCTTGATCAGAGGGCCGGTGTCGAGGACGAGGCTGTGGATGGGCTTGCTGTGCGCGGGGTCGCTGGGGGTTTGCGGTTGAGGGGCTGCCATGGCGTGCGGGCGGCGGTCGTCTCCGGCGCCGGACGAGTTAACAATCTGTGTCTGTTTCTCGGGGTGTGGGAAGATGACGCCAATGTCGAATATTCGTGCAGGCAATTGTGTGTGGTTTGGCTCAGATCTGGAGAATGATGGTGGGGTTTTTTAGGCGGCGATTCGAAATTTCCAAATCCACAGCTTTGGTGTTTTCTGAGAAGAAGGTGCAAGCGGAGACTTAGTCAGCATGAATCGTCCGCCCTGACATTGGTGGTCAAAGACGATGATTTGAATGAGCTTAATGACATGATTTATTCAATTGTTTTTCGATATGTGATTTATCCTTTATATTATTGATCATGAGTAGGCAAGGGAGATTTTATTGGTGGATGGTTACTCTTACGTAGGTGCCATCTGGCAATCGTAGGATAGTCGACTCCAAGGTTACGATGGATATTTGCTTCTTAGGTATTCACGGGAGTATCAATGCACTGAGATCTCTAGATCATGGTGATAGATCGTGTTGTAATCTCTCGAAAAGTCCGTCAACATTCATCACCTATTTGAATCGTAGGCCGGGAGGGCATTGAATACGTATGTTCTCTCGGCCACATGATTCCCAGCGCAGATCAAGCCTGAGGAATCACCAATATCAGGCATATATAGTAGCCAAGTGCTATCAAAATTCCAACTTTTACTATATTCAATCCAAGTCCAGGCAATCCCTCTTCCGAACCCTTTCTCTGTAGGGTAGCATCATCGCCAAGGACGAGGACGCAGAGACCAGCATCCCCAATCCTCCAATGACGGCCAAGTCCGGAGCCAAGACTTACTCAGGAAGGTAAGAGCAGGAGCAGGGATGGCACCGCGAACGCCCTTCGAGAACACTTCGATTGACTCGAGACATGTTCCCGTCTCGGGGGGTGCGCGGCCGTGCTCTGATCGACACGGTCGTTTCGAACCAGCTCGTGTCCAGGGCGTACTTGACACGAAAGTTACCTCGGAAAATGTGTTCAAAGCGTTTTTCCTTTGCTGATAAGCAGCACTCGGACAACTCCGGATTTCCCCTCGAGTCTGCAAAACCATATTGGCCTGGGTCTGGTAATGCCTGCATTCACTCAACCTTATCGGTGTTCCCTTCTGCGGAAAGGCAAAGATGAAACTCGGAATCGCGAGGGATAAGGAAGCATATAAAACCGTGACGAAAGACGGCCATGGCCCTACCGTTTGCTCGAAAATTCTAAGTTTGGGGGCGCAAACACAGTTGAAATTGCCATCTTTCGTCACGCGAGCACATGTCCTCTTGAGAAGACGACCAAGTACACTGAGAGTAGACGCGGTGTTTCTGTGCTAAATTCAATACATAGACGAGAAGACGTGTGCGATGTGGTTGTCTACCTCCGATAGTGGCGCTGCATCACGAGCATGCCATCAAATTCGCCCATGCATTGTCCTGTCCAGGCCGTCCTGGCCGTTTACGAACCCCCCACAAAGATGCCATCTTGCCCAAAGACAAACCCCTCTTTGTCACGCTGACCACGAACGACAAAACTTCTAATCTCTCTGCAAGGCGCACAGATGCCTTTGTTCCCCGACCTCTCGCTTCTCAGTCGAGCGACTGGAGCTTCCCACTCGGATCCAGAGAGTGATCGACTTCCGGGACATGGACTTTTCCGTGCTGCGGGCATTCTGGCCGGATGGGATAAACCCCGCGTCTTCCGAAGAATAGGACGGAATACGTGTGATTGCCTGATGGGGACTTGTGGGAACTCTCGTCCGTCTCTCTTAGGAAGCTTGAACAAGAGATATGGGAACTCGGCCATGTCCTTGCAACCCGCATCCGGCTCGGTTCGAGCTCGCATATGCGTACGCCTGCCTCCATGTCCAAGGGAGAAGCATAGTCGAACGGGTCGAGAACGGTGGCCATCATCTGATTACTGGTGGCAACTGGGGAACGTGGAACTGGGGAAAACCCCTCAACACGGCCCTCTTCACAGGCTTCAGCTGTTGGTTTCACCAGTTTAGACTCGCCCACGAGGAATCCAGACTCCCGTCGGCCTGTAAGCAGCTGCAATTCATTAGTAATAGGCGGCAGCAATGTTGGCACCTCGTACCTGGCGCATCTGCCCATGGAACCATGGCAAAACCCCGTAGCGGGCCCGCGGGGTATGGCAACAGGAGTCCAGGACTCTCCCTGAGTCAATTCCCACTCGACAGAGCACGCAGGATTGCTGCGAAGAGGAGCAAGAGCTCACAGGGATGGGGACCAGTCTGGAGGCGAATGGGAGTTTATATGACTAAATGGAAAGCACGGGGTCGTAAGCAGCGGAGTCCTTTCTGTGGACTCCATCTCGGAGGGGGGATGCCCTCGCGAAGAGCGTTGCGGGCCGACTGAGACGGTGCAAGGGGAGGGGAAGAAGAGAGGAGGACGAGGCCTGGGGATTCGTATTTCTGACTCATAATGCTATTAGAAATGAGATGGTATCAGAGATCCGATATCTTGTATCTCGCTGCGGTGGATGAGGTTTGCCCTCTTCTCTCCACGAGTCCACAAATCCGCCGCAAAGCTTGGCCCACGGCAAAGAGTCGACAAGATATCCAACGGGGGGGGAACGTCGCAGCGGCCAATGGTGCGGCGCCTGGTTGACTCGATTTAATGTATACTCTTTTACCAGCGGGCGTAAACTGGGCGTGGGCGACTCGGATCGGAAAGAGGCGGTCCCGTTGTGCGCCTTTTGCCCTCGGTCTCTGGTTGGACGGAGGAAGAGGTTCGGGGTGGCCGTGGGAGGGAGGAGATCAGTCGGCATGTTGCAGTGCCCGAGCTATGACCGGAGTCGGCATGAAACGCGCGAAAGAGTCATTTTGCGTCTGTCGGTCTTGTCTGTGCGAAAGGCAACGCGAAGCAGCCGCGCTGGACGGAGCATCGTCGAGCACACCTAGGCAAAAAGGGAGCCATGTAGTTGCCGTGGGCGGCTGAGGGGGGGGGACAAGAGGATGCAGAGCCGTTTGGCTTGGCGAGCAGGCTATCCCGCCGCGGCGCTCGAGCAAGATCCAGTAAGAGGAGGCACACGCGCGAACAGGGGCGGGGTCGTGCTAACCCCTACTGCAGTTGGCGTGTTCGGGAAATGCGACCTTACGTGATTGACTTGGGCCGGGATCTGCTTCTAGAAACAGCGCATGGAAGGGAGCGGGAGCTTGTAAGCCCTGGAGCTAAGCATGCGGCATTGGAGGTGCAGCACATACGGAGTACGTAAAGCAATAAGAGACCGACATTCGGAGCCGCTACGGGAGACGGGGGGGGGGGCAAAACGAGTCGACGACGACGACTTTGGAGAAAGGCACCTCCCTAGACGCGTTAGGTCGGGGGAGCGGGTGGGACGGGAAGAGTCGGGGATGATCAGCATGGACTAATTAACAATGGTGGTGGTGGTGGTGGTGGTGGTGGTGATGGCAGAGCAAAGCAACGTCAAGTCAAACCGGGGGCGGATGTAACTTGCATGGAGGGGAGGGGACGGGATACGGGGGGGGCGAGGGACGGATCTGGCCATGGGAGGAGGCATTGCATCGTACCACAAGGAGCATGGCATCGTACAAAGACATCTGCCCGACCAACGGGAAGATGGGGCGGGTGAGGAGAAGTTCCGAGGAGGAGCATGAGCGGGTAAAGGTGAGGAGGAGGACCGGGTGGGGAACATGGCCCAGGCGATCAGAGGGCAGAGAAGAGAGAAGAGAAGAGAAGGAGGGGAAAAGACTAATAATCATGAAGAGGAAGAAGGCATAACCCGGCCAAAAAGTCAAGGGACCTTGTCTCGTTTGCCCAGCTCGAGTGCATCTCGTAAGATGAGCATGGAGTTGAGAAGCCAACGCTGACGATGCAGAACACGCACACATTGGACGAGACAAAGTCGTGATGAAGGCGAACCCCTTGCAACTGTGCTCTCTCCCATGCCGTCTCACCCCCGCCCATAGTACCTATGTATGTAGTAGCCAACAACCCCCATGGCTCGCCGCAATGACTGCTTCCCTGGTGCTGTCCCCCCGCATGTCCACTTCTTCCTCTCTTGTGCTGTCTGCCGCCGCCTGCGAGCAGCTTGGTCGCCCTCCCCCCCCTGTGCTGGCCCTGGTCCTGGCTTAGTGGAGTGCTAGTGGGCTTCGAGAAGACTTCGGTGCGCGGTCCAGGGCTGACGAGATGCTGTGCGTCAGTGGAAATTGGTGCTATCAGCCACCACCACCACCACCACCACTGCGAGTGTCGTAGACAAGAGACATCCATTGTGTGTGTGTGTGTGTTTTCCTTATCGCATCCCCCCCCCGCTTGTCCCCCCCCCTTGGTCCTCCGTCCCTACTCGGCCAAGCCGGTGAAAACTCTGCCGTCCAGCACCGTCGGGCTCCGGCTTGGCGCCCTCCGATTTTGCACGTCGAGCCTTTGAAGAGTCCCGGCGCGCCGGACATGCCCAGGGCAAGAAAACGTGACATTCATCGCCATCTCCATCTCTCTCCATCTCTCTCCATCTTCTCCGCGTCTCCCCTCGAAAAAACCAAGCGTCTCTCCGCAATCCCCGCGAGGGACCCTTTTCGCGTTTGTGGCAGAGGACAGAAAAGGACGGAGCGGGAGGTTTCGTCGAGTCAAGAAGGGCAAACCATGTGGTAAAAGGGTCGGCATGTTGACGTAAAAAGTTTACCACGGGCTCCTCAACTCAATCTCAAACCCGACCCTTTTTCTGCGGAGCGTGATTTATTAGGTGGGCATTCTTTTCCAGTTTTTTTTTTCTGGAGCAAACCGGTCATTTCTCGTGGCCGTGGTGTTGAAACCTCTCGAGAAGGCAGGTTTCGGTGACACATAGCAACGTGCTCGCCGGCCAAGGAGAGGTCCGGGTGCGGCTCTGTGGCTCTGTGGTAGCACTGCCGGGCCTGGCATTAGGTAAACGGAACGGGGGCCCTGCAACTGGGTCGGCTTTCGGCACCCAGAAAGCATCTCACTTTTCCCAGAGCTTCTCGTCTGGGGTTGTCCGTTGGCTGCGCGCTTCGGGGTGCCTGACCTGGTTCCCTCTTTGGCTGCGGACGGCCTATGCCCTGCAAACCGCCTCTGAGCGCTGGATTGGCCCTGCCCGGGCGCCTACCTGCTGTACACTGCCATTTTTCTCCGTCCCTCTGACAGATCAGCTTTGTTAGGAGCGGGTGCGCCGTCCGATGTCGTGGACTCGTGGTGGACCGTGTGAGACGCCCAAGACGCCCCCCCCGTATTCGTAGGAACAACCTTGAAGCATCGACGGGCAACTAGCGAATGCCCTCGCCCCGACCCACTAGACGAGAGTCTGCTGCTGGTAACCTCCGGCCTCACTCTCGGGTTGGCGAAGCTGCTATGTTCTGCTCGCAGGTATTGTATATATATCGACCTCTTCCCCTCTGTGCCTGTTCTTTTCCCCCATTACCAAACATCACTTCCATCACCCATTACTTCCATCTATCCTCAGTAACTACTTACTTACACACAACCACCATTGGCACAACCATGGACAACATCACATACTCCACGTCCAACAGCCCCGGCGACAGAAAGTCGGCCGAAAAGGACGCCCGCAAGCCCCCCTCGCGGGACGGCTTCTTCGACAACACCACGGGCGAGCTGGCCGAGCTCGACGAGCGCACCCGCGCCGACCTGGAGAAGCAAAAGGCCGCCGAGGGCAACGCCCACTTCCACCGCCTGGGCTGGAAGCGCCTGACCGTCGTCCTCATCGTCGAGGCCATCGCCCTCGGCTGCCTGAGCCTGCCGTCGGCCTTTGCCACGCTGGGCATGGTGGCCGGCGTCATCCTGACCGTCGGCCTCGGCTTCGTCGCCATCTACACCAGCTACGTCGTCGGCCAGGTCAAGCTGGCCTTCCCCCACGTCTCCCACTATGCGGACGCCGGCCGTCTGATCTGGGGCAAGTTTGGCTACGAGCTGGTCGGCATCATGTTCTCGCTGCAGCTCATCTTCCTCGTCGGCTCGCACTGCCTGACCGGCACCATTGCCTTCCTCAACCTCAGCGACAATGCCATCTGCTCCCTCGTCTTTGGCGTCATCTCGGCCATTATCCTGCTCATCGTCGCCATCCCCCCCTCGTTTGCCGAAGTCGCCATTCTGGGCTACATTGACTTCGTCTCCATCATTGTGGCCGTGGGCGTCACCATCATCGGCACCGGCGTCAAGGCCAGCGAGGCCACCGGCGGTCTCTCGTCCGTGAACTGGTCCGCCTGGCCCAAGGACGACCTCAACTTCACTGAGGCCTTCATCGCCATTACCAACATTGTCTTTGCCTACTCCTTTGCCGTCTGCCAGTTCTCCTTCATGGACGAGATGCACAGCCCCCAGGACTTTGTCAAGTCCATCTGGTCTCTGGGTCTCATTGAGATTGCCATCTACACCCTGACCGGTGCCCTCATCTATGCTTTCGTCGGCCAGGATGTCAAGTCCCCCGCCCTCCTCTCCGCCGGCGACACCATCTCCAAGGTGGCCTTTGGCATTGCCCTCCCCGTCATCTTCATCTCGGGATCCATCAACGGCACCGTCGTGGGACGATACATTCACGCCCGCATGTTCAAGGACTCCATCATCCGCTACATCAACACCAAGATGGGCTGGATCACCTGGATCGGCCTCATCACCGCCATCACCATCATCGCCTTCATCATCGCCGAGGCCATTCCCTTCTTCAGCGACCTCCTGTCCATCTCCTCGTCCCTCTTCATCTCCGGCTTCACCTTTTACTTCCCCGCCCTCTTCTGGTTCATGCTCATCAAGAAGGGCCCCTGGTACAGCCGGGAGAACCTCCCCCTCGCCATCGCCAACGGCCTCATCTTCATCATCGGCATGATTGTGCTCGTCGGCGGCACCTACGCCAGCATTGACGACATTGTAAGTCACTCGACCCCCCGTGACATCCCCGCAGCCCATTCGCTAACAGCTTGGCAGATCAGGCAATTCAACGACGGCACCGTGCGTGGCGCCTTTACTTGCGCGCCCATTGCTTAATCGACCCTGGAGGTCGGTCGCTTGCTTTTTTGATGTATTATTATTAGCCAGTAGTCGCTTTTCATTGGTTTGCGTTTAGGATACTCTCTTGTGGTTATTTCAGCGTTCAGTATAGAATACCAACCATCGTTGCTTGAAAAGAATCTCCCCCTGATTTCTGGTGCCACCGCCCTGCGATCTGACGATCTGACGTAGCAGCAGCAGCGAAAAGCTTGAAAAGAAAAAGTTCCGAGCCCATGAACGAATCATGTGGCCTCTGTAACGCCATGTCGCGCCCTTGCGCTAGGAGAATCCCGAACCTGTCATCGGCACTTGACGAGGTGGCGCCCCGAGAGGCCTCGCTTGGGCGTGGTGAGATTTCCAGCAGCGCCGCCACATCTTGTGACTGTTTGGCGCTGGAAGAGATTTTCTTGGCCAAATTCTCCGAACCAGCCGGCGACGAGGGCATTCGTCGCATTCGTTTCATTGGCTTCGGCTGCCGGAATGGCGCTTATGTGTGATGTGCCGCGGAGCTGAATTGGTCAAACTCGATTTCTTCGCTTGCCCGCATCGACTGATAAGACGGCCCGGCCATCTTGGTGAACTGATCCTGCTTTGCAGATGGTGGATCGATCTCGCGCCGTCAGGCACAGGCTGAGGCGCCTGCATGAGGTGGCGTTGGATGATGACTTGGATCCATAAGACTGCATTTTCGGAGCAATTCGATTAGATTGGCAGAGAAGCTGGATGGGTGATAATTGCTAATGGTGCACGCCCTGCCTCAATTCTCACCCTCTCCCATCGCGGGAATTGAGGTTGGCGGAGTTGCATCTCCATCAATATTTGCCACCGTCTCGCACATGACTATACTTGGACGTGGCATACCACCAGGTCTCTATTCTTAGATCTCGTCCGACTATTGATGCTATTTACTATTGCTTGCTGCTCCAAGTAATATGATGCATTTAAAAGCTGCGTGACCGCGTGCATCAATGACCTCAATACCTGGTGCTTAATGGACGTGGCTAGTGATGCATCGGGCTCTTGTAAAATAATTCCTCTTCGTGCATTCATTATTTTAATTCTGCTTCGGTCCGAATACGTCTGAAAGTCAACACCCGAGGCCCTCAAGGTGTATTCCGCTTCCCAGACAGTTTACCTTTTAAGGTCAACTACCTATTCGGCCCAACCACCTGAAAGGTGACCTTGCGTTCTCTAAATCTAGGTTTAACCCTTCCAGGTTTCTCTATTATAGTTCGACTTCACCTATGAGATCACAACTCTCATCCAAGTCCCAGCTCTACGCTTGGCACGCTAGACACTCCATGGGTTATATGGATGCTCGACTTTTGGACCTATAGACGCAGATTTACCAGTTCGCAAATGCCTAGTTGCAGCTAGATATCGATAAAAACAACCTCAGTCGGGCCTTGTCGAACCGATGCCCCTTGCTTCCAACAGCTCGTCTTACTAACCAACATCTCAGCTGCCAGGATCTAATCTCCCCGATGACGAGTCTCTCCCCAGATATCTCCGTCCCCAACTCCAAATGCTCCGATAACTCCCAATCCTTGCCTCTCCGGCCGCTTCTGTCTCTATATCCGGGCTCGGTTTGCCTAATGTGATAACGCGGTGGTGGGGCCACGGCGATGATGTGCTTTCACGTCCTAATCACGCTCGCCCGTCATTTCCGATTCAGCAATTGGAGTGGAAGGAATTCATCTTTGCGAGACTCGATTTAGAGAACTTGGTAGACAAAAGCAATACAGTGGTTGATATCGCCCGTTCAGAAAGACATGACTGTGCAAACTACCCAGGCGAACCACGCCACTGAGACATCGAGGCTCTTGTCTGGTACAACTCCAGACGATGCGTCATTTGAAAGAGGTGACTACGGCTCGACGAGCTCCGACTGCGAAAATGTCGACTCGACAGAGCCTTCCGTATCCGACCCGAAGCCCTACAGCGACGCCTACATCGCCCGAGTCGTAGGAGCTCTCCTCATCGGCAAGCCACTCTACTGTGTGACGAGATGGGTGTTTGCTAACTGTTTGGTAGGCGTCTTCACTTCCAGCGCCGACGCGTCCTTGGTCATGGCCACGCACCCAGTGATTGCGTCTGAATTTGGTGACTTGGAAGATTCGAGCTGGCTATTCATTAGCTTTATGCTTGCCGGTGCCGCCACGCAGTCCCTGGTGAGTCGATTCTTGTGAGCCTGGATATCAATCTGACTGGCCGGAGTATGGTAAACTGAGCGACATATACGGCCGAAAATCGATTCTGATGCTCTCGTACGGCCTGTTTGCTTTTGGCTGGTGAGTGAAAAGTTGAAACCCTGCGCAGGTGGACTGTACTGATGTCTATAGCGCCCTCGTGTGAGTTTCCCGGTTTCCCAGTTCCCCAGAGATGAGTATGAGAACTATTGAATCTGACCAAAGTCAGAGGTATCGGTCAATCAATGTGGCAAGTGATTCTCGGCCGACTGATATCTGGCTCGGGAGGTGCTGGCATGATGGCATTGGCCTATGTCATTATAACTGGTATGGCTGTCATTGGCTCATAGTCGGGATAACGAGGCACGACTAACCGTCCCAGACCTCGCCCCGTTGAGAGAAGTGGCATCGTGGCAGAGCTACCTAAACGTCATCGCCACCGTCGGACGGAGCATCGGCGGTCCCCTGGGCGGCCTGCTCGCCGACACCATCGGCTGGAGGTGGTCGTTTCTCGGCCAGGCGCCCATCTTCATCGCCGCCATGCTCCTCTGCGCCGTGCTGCTCCCAGACTCGACGACGGCCCGAGGCGACGACGACGACGACCAGAGGGAGGCAGAAGCGACCACGAGGAGCCGCCTCGCCAGAATCGACGGCCTGGGCGCCCTGCTCCTCGGCGGCGGCATCTTGGCCCTGATGCTCTCCGTCGAGATTGGCGGCCAAAAGGTTCCGTGGAGCCACCCGCTGGTCTTCTCGCTCCTGGCGGCGGGGGCTCTGCTCCTCTTCCTGTTCGTCCTGGTCGAGTCTCGCTGGGCCAAGGAGCCCATCTTTCCGCTGCGCCTGTTCCGCGAGCGGAATGTCGGCATGTCCTTTTTCATCATGGCGGCTCAATCTGGAGCGCAGCTGGGGGTAAGTCTTGGTCCATCTCAAACCAGGGGTTGACTAAGAAGAACTGCAGATGATGTTTTCCGTGCCCCTTTATTTCCAAGTCACTCAGAAGGTATCCAGCACCGTCGCCGGTGCTCACCTATTCCCCGCAGTGATTGGAAACACTGTAGGTGGCATCATTTCTGGAATATTGATTCAAAGGTTGGCAACAAGTCCTTTTGAATATGAAAGCCAGCGACATTGACCCCGTCTTAGAACTGGCCGCTACAAGGGTCTCATCATCTCAGCCGCCCTGTGTGGCATTTTCAGCTATGGTCTGATGCTCCTCCGCTGGCATGGGCACACGGGATGGCTCGAGTCGCTCTATATAGTCCCTGGGTATGACTTTTCTGGATAGAGAAGAATATGTGCGTTATGCTGACTCGCACTAAAGAGGTATCGGCACAGGAATCGCGCAGAGCGCCACATTCATTGCGCTCCAAGCAGTCATCGACCCGGCAGACAAAGCTGCAGCTGCTTCTGGGCTGTTCCTGGCAATTACAATCGGTGCCGTTGTGGGACTGGCCGCCTCGAGCGCTGTGCTGCAAGCCGTCTTGCGCTTTGTGGTGCACCTCAAGCTGACGAGGCTTGGAATGGACGAGTCCTTCATTGCAGATGTGAGATAACATCCCATAAGCATGGAAGTATAAGCTGACCGTGAAAAAGGTCATTAGAAAGACCACCGAGAGTGTCGATTTCATCAACGAAGCGCCAAAGAAGGTCGCCGAGGTCCTTGTCGAGGCTTACGTCGAGGGAATCGAATACAGTCACGGTATGGCTCCGTGGGTCCCAAAGCCACATCTTGCTAATTGCTACTAGGCATGTCTATCCTCTTTTCGACTCTTGCTTTGATCGCAGGAATAGCTATTCGAGAGCGTAGACTGTGAGCCTGACCAGGGCGAGCGGGGATGTAGCTCTGTGGCTGATCTTGCATGTTCAAGGCCATGCGGCATTCATTCTGTTTTGATTACTATGAAATATGTGCTGCTTTTGAGCCTGTCGCAGCTTGGCGTGCATGAGACCATTACTCCCTCAAAAGGCTTTCCGAGATTATATATATATACATTCTTACGCACACCGCGTCCCCCCCTCATCTACTCATGCTTGAAACATCGCTCGGTGCAGCGTACTTGGACACTTGCTTGACCGATTCGGGCTGCTTGCATACGTATATCTCCTTCCCTCTCGCTCGGTAAGCGACTCTGTTCGTGCACTGGGTGCAGTAGTGTTCAAGGTCGAAGGACCAGGACCCAGCGTACGGGGCTACGGCTCCGCATACCGTCGTGAGCAGGAGAAGGACGGCTTGGATGCTGCACATGGCGTTAGGTTAATGACTCGAGAAGTAAAGGGGGTGAGCATACTGTGTGGCATTGGAAGGCTTCTTCTTGACCCTCGTCATCGTTTGTCGGAAGCAAAACGGACAGTCAATTTGATCGGGCTGATCCCCGAGCAGATGCAGAGGCGTGACCGTCGGCAACGGGTAGGCGGAGACCGACGCCACCTCCAGGTCACTGTGCTTCACTTCGACTTCCAATCCGGCCGGCTCGAGCGCTGAACCGCCAACGACCTGGGGCGCCGAACTGGCAACTACCTGAGGTAGCGTGGAGGATGCCAACTCGGGCAGCGAACTGGAAGCGACCTCGGGGAACGTGCTTGGAACCACCTCCGGGAGGTCGTCGCCTATGGATTTCCGCGACCGCGAGCTTCCCCTCGAGGTCGACCCCCTCGGGCTCGTTCCGTTCGGGACGGACAGTTGCTGGTTTCGGCTTTTGATGATTTCGTTGATGAGGGCCTGCTCGCTACCGGGCGCGCACTTGTCGTCGAACGGTTGCCATGACAGGGAGGTTGCGTCTGTGGCGGTGGGGGTGTATGGCGGAGGAGATACGGAGGAGAGCTGGGACAGGTCCGAGGTTGATTGGGTAGAAGTCATCGGGGACACGATCCATTCGTCGGGCACGGCGACGGTGTTTGTTCGTTCTTGAGGGCCAGACGGCATTTTGTTTGTGAGGGGGTTGAAGCTCGGGTCGGGCTTGAGACTGGGGAGGGGTTTGGAAATGCGTGAGAGGAGGGGGCTATTAATGATGTGAAATACACATAAAATAGGGGAAAGAGAGGAGTCGAAGAGGTCTGATGGTCAAATCATGGTCAAATCCGAAGATTTGACAACAGGAAGGGGACCCAACTTGACTTAAATGGCAGGCCTGCTAATTCCCTGTTCACCAATGACCATACCCCCGTCACACGCTATCTTCATGGGCGGACGATCCACAGTCGTATTCATGAACAACTGGCCAACTCGTGCTTCGGCAGTGCGTGGCCTGCCAGGCTGAGCCATCTGGCCGGAACGAGGTGGTGTGGTCGAACTAAGGTGTACCAAGATTGCCGTGGGAGGAAAGAAGCTTACTCAGAGTCATGGGACGCGGGACCTGGTTGATTCGATGGACTGCATGACGTCTGAATAATATGAGTTCATGCCCAGTCTGCACTCTCGGCCCTGCCTTGACTCGGTATTTGCGTGAGACAATTTGCCGTCCAGGGAATTCTCTTCTAGAGCTTAAAGTTTAATCATCAGATCAGCGGTATCCTGGGAACAGGCCTAATTAACAATCAAGCTTGGTCTGCCCGTGCTTCAATACGAGGCCGACGAGTGCACCCGCGGGAATCCCGCCGAACGCGGAAGCGAGAGCGAACCCGAGACCGACAGCGACGGCGGCTTTTAGCAGCAAAGCAATCTCGAATCTTGGCTCTAAAGCTTGTTTGACAGTCATTTCGAGCCCGAGACTCGACTCGAAACGCATCATACTCGGATAGGCAGTGAAGTGCAGGAGCATTCTGCTTGGCTTTGCTTCGGTTCCGGGTTCCCAGCGCGCAGCTTTGAGTGCGTTTTGCAAATCGTTCTAGTGAGAGGCTGTGGCCGGGCCAAGAGCGCAAACTTACTTGGATTGATCAGCAAGAGGGCGAAAATAGACGGATGGACGTTGCATCTAGGTGGTGAAGATGAGGTTATAAACTCATGCGTGCCGTGCCGTAGATGCAGTCTCAACACAGCTAAGACATCTCACCAGCTCAACTATCCACGACTCACGACTCTTCAAAGACCCCTTTACAAACCCCAGACCCAGACGGAATCGACATCAAGATGGGTTTCATGGCCTCTGCGAAGTTTAAGCGCTTCGAGCCCTACTTTTCGCCGCGCTTCAAGACGCCCATGCACCTGGTCCAGCTCGTCCTGATCCACGTGGTAGTCGGCCTCGCGGCCGCGCGTCTCCTGATGAAGGACGCCCCGAAAGGAAGATCCAACACGATAGGGCTGGGAATGGTAGGTTGTACTGTTCCCGTGATGAAGGATTCTGGCCTGACTTTGAGAAAATGTGTAGGCAGCCAAGTCGCTCGTCATCATCTTCTACCAGCTCCTGACGGAGCACGTCGGCCGTTTCCAGCGGTGGGCGAGCCTGAAGGCGTTTGCCATCCTCAACGTGCTCGAGATTGTGTTTTGGGGAGCCGTGGCCTTTTTGACTCTGCGGGCAAACGTCAACAAGTGCGTGGGCAAGGGTTGCGCCATGGGATGGGCCATTGTCGGGCTGGCCGTTGTTCTCAGGTAGGTCGTATTCCTCGTGTTCCGAGATTGCGAAAGCAGAGTTGACAATGTTGCAGCATGCTGGCCAAGTATGTCGCCGTCATCTCCGTTCTGGACTGGTACAATTTCCGCAACTCGAAAAAGGCGTCTCCCGAAGAGGTCGGGCTGAAGACTGCTCGGCAGCGGGGAGAGGAGGAATCGCTGTCGACTCTTCAGGGCTCCAACAGGGTTTAGGTTTCGTGGCGGGAATACTACATTCTCCTTGTTTAGAATTGAATCGCTGGTAGATGGGGATGCATTGGAGTTTGGAACGCGACTGGGATAAAGGCCGAGTAGACGGTGGGATGCTTGGATCAACATTTCATATTTCTAGAATGAAGTTTACGGCTCAATGACTGGGATGCTTTATCAACATTTCATATTTCCATAATGGAATGAACTTTACGGCTCAAATGACACATCCTCAAGCATCATCAAAGGCCATTCCAACGACTTGTGCCACGTAGACCCGAGTATCTGCGCGATATCCTGAATAACGCTCTGCCCCCATCCACGAAGGTACCAAGCCTCCAGCCCGGAAGCGTGCAGGACCACGCAGTAGTGGGCAACGATGATGAGGGCGATGGGGTTGTGCTGCCGCACCAGCTCCATGAACTCCTCCCTCAGGCAGATGGGGAGGCTGAGGGAGGCGCGGAGCCCAGGGGACGTGGTGCTGCGGATGACGCTCTGGATCCAGGCGACGATTTCGACGACGGACTGGCGGCAGACCGAGGCGGCCTCGACGTGCGGCAGCATGGACACGTCGAGCCGCTGGAGCTGCTCGTTGACCGACTCCAGAAAGGGGGACGGGTCGCTGTTGCCCTCGCGGAAGAAGAGCATGGCCAAGGACCCTTGATGCAGCAGGTACGTGTAGGAATCGACGATGCGGCTCATGCCGCGGATGAGCTGGAACACGTCGACGAGGTCGTCGAGGCGGGGACGCTCGCTGACGCCCCCGTAGCTCGAAAAGGAGGCAAAGGCGCAGATGGAGAGCAGCGACGAGGCCACAAAGACCTCGTGGCACGTCTCTTCGGAGATGCGCGCCAGGGCGGTGCGGAGGCCGGTGACGGCCTTGTTCTGGTGCAGCGACGCGCAGATGGTGTAGTGGCTGTAGCGGGCCGGACGGAGCTGGCTCTGGTGGTAGGCCGAGATGGCCAGGATCTGGTGCAGGAGGAACAGGTTGGACAGGGCGAGCTTGGGGACCTCGGTCTGCCAGATGTGCTGGAGGTCGGCGGCGCGGGGGAGCGTCTGGTAGGTGGCGGCCGTGTAGTGATGCATGAGCTCGAGGTCCGTCAGCCAAGAGCTCTGCTCGACGGCCCGGGGCCCCGTGATGAACTTGTCAAAGTACGGGAACGGGTCGGCCGCGGCCGTCAGCGACGCGCTGCTCCATGCCGAGGCGGCCGGGTTGATCACGGGCGGGCTGCCGGTGAGGAGGTGATGCTGCTGCTTCTGCTGCGACGGGGACGGATCGAGCTGGCCGGGCCCGGAGGCGGCGCCAACGGTCTGGGAATCTCCGTCAGCCAACATTTGCGCGGCAGAGTGTCTGGTGCGTGCCGAGTCGCTCGAGGCGACGGACGAGCTCCTCTTGTCGCAGTCCTTGGCCGAGGGCGGAGGCTGGGCGTCGCCGTAGACGCAGTCGACCCCATGTCTGGCGCACGCCGAACACGGGACGGCCTCGTTGCACTGGGTTTTGTCTCGGTGAGCGGCGGATTTAAAGGGGTCTCAATGGCAGCGGTTGGTAGGTACCTTGACACGTCGTTGCTTGCAGCGGAGGCAGCCCCTCCGGGATTTTTTATGCCCCAGCCGAGGCATTGGCCGTTGGGATGAAAGCAGTCCGTGATTGAGAGTGTTGCTCGTTTCGCTCGAGGAAATCCGATACCGAAACCGCGAGGGAGGGATGCCGGTAAATAGGTGGGGAGGCGCGTCTCCTGGGGCGGCAGCTTGGGCTACTTACTGCTTGAGCTAGCCAGGGATGCAGTAATTAACGTCAGACATGATGGAGAGGAGGAGAGTGAGGGAGAGCCCTGCTCTGACGTAGGAAACATGGACGAGACGGACACTTAAAAGTTAAGGAGGGGGGGACCAATCATGCGGGGTTCCGAAACCGAAGCGTGTCTGAGCCACAAAGTTTGACGCCTGTGGAATGCGAGCAGAGGGACTATTCTTAGCAGAGATGAGGAGGTTTAAGTGGTGTCCATAGCTTCACACACCCAACGAGGGCATAAACGCCTCGGGTTCCATCAAACACCGGCAACATCAGACATGTACCATCTTGATTCTTGAGTTCAAATCTATCCAACAACGCCCATCAAGTCTAGTCTAGTCCAGTCCCTTGTCTTCTCTATAGCAAAAACGCCACCATGGCTGGCCAAGTCTATCCGTCCATGACCAATGCGCCTGTTTCGTCTTCATCCCGTCATTCATAATTGCGACCGTCCCCCATCACGCCCACCCGATCCTAAACAGCTTGTATCCGCTCTCGTCCCCGCGCCCGACCCGAAGCCGCTTCTCCAGCCTCTCGCTGCCAAGAACGCACAGCAACCTCCCGTCCGCGCCCCTCGGCCGGTCCGTCGCGGCAAAGGCGGCCTCGACCGTGTCGCTGATGCCCTCGAACCGGCCGTTCTGGCGCACCGTGGCCACCAGCCAAAAGACGCCCGCGGGACCGAGCAGCAGCGTCGCGCAGTCGCGCAGCCACGCGGCGTGCTCGGGGGCGTAGACGACGTCGGTTGCGATGAGCACGTCCGCCGGGGCGTCCAGCGGCGGCGGGAGCACCGGCGAGGACCAGTCCAGGAAGCTGGCCTGCACGGGTGCCGGCGTGTTGGCCTCGATGTTGGCGCGCAGGTTGGCCAGGACCGAGGGATGGTAGTCGGTGGCGACGATGCTGGGCTGGTCGATGCCGAGGTGAGGCAGCGCGGCACCGAGAACCAAGCTGACGAGTCCCGTTCCGGCGCCCAGCTCGACGATTTGGGGAGACGTGCCCAGTCTGGCTCGTGTGAGACAAAAGCGCTCGGGTGTCTCGCAGACGAGGTCGGAAAACACAATGGACGCGCCCCAGCTCTGTAAGCCAACGTCGTCCACGTCGTCGGAACTCGTGCCGGCCAGTCCATCGTTGAGGCGAACTCCAATGGGAACGTGGCCGTCGTGGTGATCCGGGAGACTGAGGTTGAAGGAAAACTGCCTGGAAAACTCGCTGCTATCCTTGTCCAGCTCCTCCTCCTCCGCCGTCTTGGCCACAAAGGACTCCAGGACATACGAGGCCTGCTCCAGAGCGCAGTCGAGCGCGTCCTCGGAGCTCAGGCCCGGCAGCTCGCAGGCACGCGAGAGGAAGCCGGTCAACCAGCGCTCCACAAAGGCGCGTTCATAGCCGTCGGCGCGAACGGCAGCGAGTCCTTGCCCTGCCTGGTCGGCATCGTCCTCGGTCCCGGAGGTGTATCCAGAGTCCAGGAGGGGAGTTGCGGCGCCGTCAGAGACGCTCTTGTGTTCCGGGCTCAGCTGGAAGGCAACGGAAGCGGGCAGGGGACAATACAGGGCCGACAGGTTCTGGAGCGCAGAGATGATCTGCTTCTCGGTGAGCTTGGGGAGGGTCGAGAGAGGAGGCAGGCTGCTCGAGGGGGGCAGCGAGCACGCCGCGGGCGCCATTCGCGACGAGTCGATGGACAAATGAAAGACTGTAAGGAAAAGTAGAAGTGCGTACAGAAGAAAATTTTCTCACGATGAGGCATTGTCGCCACGTGGGAGGGTTTTTCGGGTCTCGGTTTTTCGAGCCGGATACGCCAAGTGGGCTCTTGTTTGCTTATCTCGAAGTAGTCTAGGCCCGCGGCGGGGATGAGCGAGGTTGAGTCATATGTATCGTTGTTGGAATATAAAGGAGGCTTCTTGTTGAGATCGAGTTGGGCGAAATGGGTATTGTGAGGCCGGTTGGGGGAGGAATTGAGTGTGGTTGGAGAATTGGTTGGAGTTGTGGCTGAGACATGGATTAGGAAGAGGGAGTCGGGGTAAGGAATGGAGTCTGAGCCTGAGGAGTCTGAAGGCAATGTATTCTCTATTACAAGGTCGATGAAAGACTAAAAGAATAAATAAACGGTAAAGAAGACGAGTGCATTGCTTGAGCATCGTTTGATAGCAATTTGGGTACTGAATGCTGATTTATTGACACCCGACGGACTCTGAGTATGGATTGCCTGCGTGACCCTCAATAATGCTGGAATAACACAAACTCCATCGCAACACCCAAACGCATCGCCTATACCAATCAAGCTCATATCCTATTCAAACTATTAATCCTGCTTAGTTGCCTAGGCAAAATGGGAAACACCCGGATTCGCACTTCCTTTGTCTGGCCACTACCCCTCTATAGCCAACAGCCCTCAGTCATCATCGCCTGATGTCATGGGGCTTAGACCTACAGCTGCTCCTCCGCTTCAATGCCATCTCACTCAGGCAGCAGTCGTCACGTGTAGAAATGTCCCAGGACCCCGCACGTATAAGATGCGACGGTGAGAACGGCCTCCCAGACAGCTCACACACGCAACAATGACCTCCTCCCACGGCGAAAGACGCCTCTCAGCCCGCGAGTCCCGCGTCGTCGGCGCGCTGCTCGGCGTCCACGCAGGCGACTCGCTCGGCGCCACGGTCGAGTTCCAGTCGCACGCGCAAGTCGCCCACCTGTACCCCAACGGCCTGCGAGACATTGTCGGCGGCGGGCCCTTTTCGTGGCCGCCCGGCCATGCCACCGACGACACGGACATGACGCGCGGCGTGCTGCTCGCCTACTACGACCTGACGCCCGGCGGCGACGTGGCCCGCCTCGCCGGCGACTACTTCCTCAAGTGGAAGCGCGGCGAGTGGCCCGACCGACAGCCCGGCAGCGAGCCCGTCGACATTGGCGGCGCCACCTTCGTCGGCCTGACCAGGTACCTCCACACGCGGGACCCCGACAAGGCCGGCGCCGGGCCCGGGAGCGCGGGCAACGGCAGCCTGATGCGGTGCATCCCCACGGGGCTGTTCCAGACGGACTTCGAGAAGCTCCTCCGCGAGAGCACGCGCATCAGCAAAATCACCCACGACGACACGCGGTGCACCATCGCGTGCGCCGTCTACAACACCATCGTCTCCCGGCTGGTCGACGGCGACAGCCCGACCGACGCCGTCGCCGCGGGCGCTGACGTGGCGGCCACGCTGGACAAGCGCGGCGACGTGTGCCGGGCCATCGAGCTGGGCGAGCAGCTCGACGTGGCCGTCATGGCGCAGCGCGGCCCGCCGGCGCAGATGAAGGGCAAGTGCAGCGGCTACGTGCTCGAGACGCTGAGCGTGGCCGTGGCCGCCGTCCTGGACCGTCGGAGCCTCGAGGACGTCCTGGTCGACGTGGTGCGGATTGGAAAAGATACCGACACCAACGGGGCCGTCGCTGGGGGGTTGCTTGGGGCGAGGGATGGGGAGGAGGCGATTCCCGAGAGATGGAGGAAGGAGTTGCAGTTTGGAAATGACTTTAAGCGGGTGGCGTTGGATTTGCTGGACCGACTGTCAAGTCATTGATGTATGTAGGAGCGTTTATGGCCTGCTGTTCTTGTCTTCTTGACACGTACTCTTGGTAAAAACAGACGCACTGCATTATCTTGCCTGACTCGTATCAAGTTCATGCACCTACAAGGAAGGCGCTCGGGGAAGACATAGCAACTCCTGGCTAGCCACGGAGGTAACGAAAGACAATGCTCAATACGTAATTATGCCCGCCTTATAGCATATTACAAGCTAACCGTACCTCCAGCTTTAAATGGCTCATACTCGATATGATACCGACCAATCTTAATCCTGTAGATGTCATAAAAATCGACGGTAATGTGACTGGTTGGGTCAGAGCAACTTGTATGAGGACCATTTACAATTTCTGCAATCGCAGTGCCAGCCGGTATACGCCAACTGCTTGCAACGACATACCGATATACCTCTCTCTCCTCGGGTTTTCTAGAGAACTGGTTCGGCGGTTTATAGGAGACACAACTGACATCCATGGTGGTTTTAGTTCGGGTGAGTAGGTAATTAATGGTTGCCCGGGTTGTTATGATTGATCGTGCTGCAGAAAGATTTCGTAAACTGGAAGGTATGAGTGCTGTGAGAGAACGAACATGAGATTGATCTTTAATTAAGATGCAGACTTATATAGCGTTATTATCGCTCTTTATTTACGCTATTTCGCTCACATCCTTTGTTATCCAGTTGCTTGTTGTCTTGTTAATGGTAGGGCTGTTGTGGTCATCTATATGGCCAAGAGAACAGAGTGTGAGCACATGTGGCCGATTTAACCCAAGTCTCCATCTCTGTTCTGATGTCTTTGTCCATGTTATTTCGGTGTTGCGTCAGACCGCCATGCTCACCGTGCGGCTGATCATCCCGACCTCGAGAATGAACTAACAAAGGTGTTGAAAAGTTCAGACCATTGCGCAACCCAACACTAGAAATCGAGGGCTCTTGAACAAAGGAAGCTTCCCTATAGTGAACTTCTGTTTTCTCATCACACGACGGCGCACCAACCATCCACACACCATTGCCTTGGTTCAAAAAATGTCGTCTTCCGTGTTTTCTGCTCACATGGCACGACGCCAACCACCCACACATACTACTGGCTTTATTTTGAGAATAACTTAGGTATGGTCTGTGTTTTCTAATCACACGACACCGCACCAACCATCCACACACCACTGGCTTTGATCAAAGAATATTGACCTTCTGTATTTCCCTACACCTTGTACCTGTTTCAGTACTTCGGTAGAGTCCGTTCACGGTCGTCGGTGTGGCTTATTACACCGTCGCCATCAAAACTGTCCTTGCGAGTCCAATCCTAAGGTATAAATTGACTGCAACCTCCCACGTCGCAGTGTAGCACGATTTCTATAGCAAGGACAACACAAACCAATTACCTTCTCCCATTTACATCCAGATACATCTGAGACAGGATGGATCCAGGGCCACCTCCGACAACTCCTTCAAGTGATCTTCCGGAAAAGAAGGAAGATCGCCGGTTTGAATACACAGGATTCCCATGCGAATGGCAAGAGCTATACCGACCAGGTGGATTTCACCCTCTGCATATCGGCGACACACTTCACAACGAAAGATATCGTATCATCAGAAAGCTTGGCTATGGCTCCTTCTCTTTGGTATGGCTGGCGGTAGATACGATAAGGTGAGTCAACCCTTTAGGTTTAATTAGCTATATATATTAATCAATTAATTACCTAGTGAGCGGCGACAATACGTCGCCATAAAAGTCATGAGGGCAAAGTTTTCAGCCGCTGCTGGAAAGATGGAGCTCAAAATCTCAACGGTATTGGCCGCACAACAGTCGCCGCACGTTCTCGGGCTTCTGGACACATTCGAGGAGGTCGGCCCTAATGGAAAACATTTATGTCTTGTTTACCCGCCGATGGGAGGCACAGTTACCTCTGGCAGAAGCAGGCTGTCTATGTATCGCGATGTACCGGACATGGAGAGAAACGCTTTGAAGTATCCCAAGTGGATTGCTAAGAGGATCCTCCGCGACACTCTTAGGGGCCTTTCCCATCTGCACCATCGCCTTGGTGTGGTGCATGGAGACGTTCAACCTGGTAATATGCTCTTTGTCGCAAGGAACTTGGATAGCGTCCAAGAGGCGGATCTAGCACAGGATATGGAGAAAACGACTGAAGCTCTGGTTCGACTGGATGGCAAGAAGGACAAATGGGCACCCAGATATCGCGCTTTGGAGCAGCAGTTATATCAATATGCAGATTTTAGCGAATCCCTTCAAGTCAAGATCTCCGATTTTGGAGGAGGTAAGTTAACCACCCCTGCAGATTTGGATCTCTTACTAACCGAGTATAGCTTTCTTTAAAGGACATCCTCCTGCAGAAATTCTGACTCCAATTGCTCTTCGGGCACCCGAGATTTTCCTTAAGCAGAGTGTGGATGAGAAGATTGACATCTGGAGTTTTGGATGCCTTGTCTATGAGCTGCTTACGGCGGTTCCGCTCTTCCCCGTGGTGCCAATGATTGGTTATTCCGAGGAACAGATCAATAACGACCATATGGTAGACCTCAACGAAGTTCTTGGCAAGCTACCAAGTCACCTGCTGGCGCTGTGGCCACGCGCAGACTCGTACTTTGAGCAACGAAAGGCAGGGAGCAACCTAATCATCAGCGACCCTCTCGAAGTTGCTTTCGAAAATAATAAAATCGATGGCATTGATGAAGATGAGGCCAAGGTCATTACGACGCTCATACGACGGATTTTGAGATACGACCCAGCGGAGCGACCTACTGCCGAGGAGCTTTTGCAGGATGAATGGTTTAGAGATGCTTAGATTGCAGTATGTAAGAGGGTACAATAGATAGGGTGGTTCTTAAGAATTTCCTAGGTTCATGTCAATAAATTAGTGCAGCTGGTACTTTTGTCTGATGCCGCTTGGTGAATTAAAAGGTGATAACGAGTGCAAGAATTACCCAAGAAGACACCACCAGTTACCTCCAACGGTATCCTGCATCTCGATAGTTAGCATATAAACTCAGCCCTAGAAATAAGGGGAATTCTGGCCGATGTATAATTTTATTGCCCCTGTTGCAGGCAAAGAATGGCTCCCACTCGTGTTCTAAGATAAAGATAATGGGAGGCAGAATAAGCGGTTCTGTCCTACTCTCTTTATCGAGTTCCCTGGCATCCATCTCCTCTTCCTCCGCGTTCTCGCGACGCGCTCCGTCGTCCTCTTTCTGAGCCTCTCTTCGCCGCAGTAGATGGACACAACATTGGCAACAAAACGCACAGGATCGTAAGCTGTTGGTTAAAGTGATGGATCTGGACGGGCAGTCGCGCGAGAGCCCGGCGAATAAAGACATCCAGAGCATCTCCGTCCTCCGGATGAAGCGCGATACTATTGTCGACCGTCTCAGAGCCGGCCACAGCGTAGTATGTGCCCTCCTTCATGGGCGGGGCAAAGGCCGGGTTGATACGGGAGGATGTGAGGACGTGCCGGCGACACTGGGGCTTTCTGTGAGGCTTGAGGGCGAGTGCACGTCCGAGTTCCAGGCGGCTTCCGATACGTTGCTCGAGCGGCAAAAGTTGGGCATTGGCCTTGATCTCAAGGAGTGTCTCCAATTCCCGTGATACTATCGACGAGTCGCGTTTTTCCTCTTGCTCGGAAAAGTAACGCGCCTTGACACGCGGCATCAGTCCCTGGAGCGCTGCTTTGTATTCTCTCGGGATGAAGGCCTCTCGATCGACGGCTAAATCGTAGATGTCTCGATAGAGTTGGTGGATCTGGGGAGGGAGTTGTGTATCCGGGTCATCGGGCAGTTCGACGAGATCGACGGGGTCCTGGAGCATCTGGAGTGTAAATGTCTTGACTGGGCTCGCGGACCGTCTTGTTGACCTGTTGCTCGAAGACGCTTGCGACCGAGAAGACTGCGACACCAAGGAAGACGGGTGGATGATGGGACGGGCGTTTCTTAGAGGGAGGCGGTTCGATACGCTTGGCCTCTTTTCCGGGTTGTCGTCGGGATGGACATCGGGGTGCCGGGATTCGGTTCCGTCCAGCCTTCGCTGTCTCTTTCGCCGAGTCGACGGCGGCGGCGTCACCATATCGGAGCGTGCTTTTCGCCGGGAGAGCCTTTGCCGCGACAAGTCATTTTGGATGGCGCGCACCTTCGCCTGTTGCTCGGGGATGATGTCGTCCAGCCAGTGCTAGATTGAACTTCTCCAATTGGGGCTGTGGTCTTCCGCCACAGACATACCCGTGCTGAATCTCGTCGACGGTGCTTTATCGCTGCCTACTACTAGGTATGAGGAGAATGAGGTTTTGAAAGCTTTTCCCTGTGCCCATGGGTATTCTTGGACCGATTCAAGGGGCGACTAGCTCGACATGTCTTTTGCGAATGACTCAAGCCTTCTGCAACCCCTGGTTTTGAAAGAGGACCCAGAAGGGAGCGAAGAAGAGCGTCTTTTCTGAGCTGAAATGAAGCGGGGAGTTTGATGATGGAGAAGGCCGATCTAAAGGCTCCTCAGTGGACTCTCCGGGCGGTAACGATCATCACCATCCTCGGCCAGTTGAGGGTTTCACATCGATTCCCCCGCAATCGCCTGTGAGGACTGAGGAGACCATCTATAGAGAGAGATATGGGTACGCCGTCAACAGCACCAAGAGGATTCCTTTGCAGACGCGGACAAAGCAACCAGAGATACTATACTATTAATTGAGCAAGCTTGACACTGCACCGTCTTTGCTGTCTGACGGCGGATCCGCGATCAGCGAGCTGATTGCTTGGCCGTCTGAGCGCTGATAGCGAGCCGCTTGGGCTCAGGGGAGCCGATGTTTCGTTTCCAGGGGAGCATGCAGTTGTCCACCCGGAGAGTATCCCACAGGGTTGTGAGGGGATGGCCTTGACGATCGGCGTTCCCATCAGTTATCATAATTACCGTCACTAGCAGGGCTTGCGGCGTAACACGGTGTTGCAAGTGGGCGCGATGCTACTCTTCAATTTCACCTTGCGTCGAGCATTGCCTTGGACGGTAGCAACGCGACTGGTCATTGCGATGTGCGTCATCAATTGCGACTCTTTAGGAACTTTGTGTTTTACGAATACATGCATCAACATCTCATCATAGCCCCCCTACAGGCGCTGCTGTCCGTTCAACGAATACTCGGCCTGTAGCTTCTCAGCCGCAACCATGCCCACCTGGTACGCGGTGGACTGGACGTGGCAGCTATCACGAGTCAGTCATCAGTGTACATGACGCATTGTTCAATAGGCCACTCACCTGGCAATAAAAGGCATGATGCTCATGTCGGCGACGCGCAGCCCGTCGACGCCAAAGACGCGGAAGCGCGGGTCGACGACGGCGCCGTCCCTCTCCTGCTCGCGGCCCATCTTGCACGTCCCGCTCATGTGCCACGTGCTGGTGCAGTTGCGTCGCCAAAAGTCGACAATGTCGTCGTCGCCGTCGCTGGCCGGCACGTCCAAGAGCGCCTGCGTCGGGTGCGCGTCCTTCGTGAAGACGGGCCCGCTCGCCACCTTCATCACCTCGCGCGTGGCCTCGACGATGACGCGCCGGTCGTACGGGTGCTCGACAAACGACGGGTTAAAGGTGAGCGGCGTGGACGGGTCGGCCGACGCGAGGCGCACGCTCCCGAGCCCCTGGCCGTTCTGCACGAAGACGAGGATGGAGAGGATCGGGGGGCTCGTGTCGGGCGCCGTGTAGTAGTCGGGCGTGATGCCTAGCGCCGCTATCTCGTAGGTGGGAATCGTGGGCTGGCTCAGGCGACGCCGCTCGGCTTCTGGCAGGGCGGCGAACTCGTTGCTGCGCAGCACCGCGTCGCTCTTGAAGAAGCCCATGGTCATGTTGGTCCCGTTGGTGACGTAGTCGCCCGTGCGGAAGAGCTGCCACTCGCGCATCGCCGCCGCCTGCCGCGCCTTGTCGCGGAAGAAGGGCGCAATCGTGTTGCCCTGCTCCTTGCGCCCGTACTTGAGCGGCACGTGGTAGTGGTCTCTGTAGTTCTGCCCGACGTTTGCGTTGTCGACGAGCTGCGGGATGCCGAACTCGTCGAGCTGGTCCCTGGGGCCGATGCCCGAGTGCATGAGGATCTTGGGCGTGTCGAGGCTTCCGGCGGAGAGGATGACCTCGTTGCCGGCCTTGAGCAGCGTCCCGTCGAGGAGTTCGACGCCCACGGCTCTCGTGCCCTCAAAGACGACCCGACGCACCGGCGACGCCGTCTTGACGTGCAGGTTGGCGGGTGCAGAGGCCAGCAGGTCGGCCGACGTGGTGCGGGTGCCGCGATGGACCGTCTTGGGCACGACCGAGATGCCCAGGAACTCGCCGCTACCCATGTCGCGGTTGATGTCGTAGCCGCTGGCCGCCCAGGCGTCCATGGTCATGGTCGTGTACGTGTCCCACTCGGGCTCGAAGCCGATGTGCAGCGGCCCTTGGTAGCCGTGGGCTTCGCGCTTGGGGTCGAGATAGCTCTTCACTCCGTGCGGCACCTCGGGCGTCTTGTCGTGGTACGTCTCGAGCCGCTTCCACCGGCGCAGGGCATTGTCCCAGTCCCAGGCCGGGTCGCCCGTGAGCTCGGCCATGGTCTTCCAGTCGTCGCGGGGCCCGATGGTCCACGCCGTGAAGTTGACGCTCGACGAGCCGCCGAGACCCTTGCCGCGGGCGAGGCCGATCCTGCGTCCCGCGAGGTGCGCCTGCGGCGTGCTTTCGTAGGGATACACCTGATCGGGGTTGAGGAACTGGACGAACTGGTTCCCGATGACGCGGAGGTTGGGGTCGCCGTTGTCGCCGCCGGCCTCGAGCAGCAGCACCGACGGCCGGGCCTCGCTGTATGCCAGGCCGCGGGCGACGGAGCAGCCAGAGGGACCGGCGCCGACGACGATGAAGTCGTACTTGGTGTCTTGGTTGGTCATGGCGGTGGTTGACATGTGTAGAGATGGTGAACTTGAACGACTCCAGGTGTCTGCCGTCTCGTCGCCGACTTTATATCTGCGACGGCTGCACCGCCTTGCGGTTACACCTGCGCCAATGCATCGCGAGTCATGGAGCGTCGCAGTTGCACACAGTACGCACGCGCGCGGCGGATGCATTAGTCTCCGAGCTTCCCTCGACCATTCCCCGAGACCTGAGACAATCCGCGTCCAGCGGACTGGTCCTTGTTTGGTCAGATCTACGCCTCGTTTCTGGTTCAAGCCTCCCTCCATGCTCCCGACGGCCCCCGAGACACCAGTCTAACATAGCCCGCGGCGCACACGCCCTTGGGAGCCACCGCCTGGGTTATTAAACGCTTCCCGGACGTGCTAGGGAACGGCTGCGGCTGTAGGGCGTTTTGCAGCGCTTGCACGGCCGTGGATGCGCGGCTCAGGAGGATCGTGGCCCTTCCCGCAGTGGATCTGATGGCGCGTTCCAAGGCATTTAGCAGACGGTGAGTCGGAGAGACATGCATTGAAGAGTTTGGTATCGAGGCAGGGACTGCCCTGTCGTTGACGGAAAGGACGAGATCGACGCAGCTCGATAAATGAGGGTAACATCGGTTATCTACCAAGCGACGAACTGTCAACGGCCGGGACATTACAATGGACGAAATCGGATATCCTATGATCAATTCCAATTTCTCAGTCAAGCTTTTACCATTCACTCAATTCTCGGATTAATTCTCACCAAATGCGCCTCGTGCCGTCATCTCTTAATCTGGACGGGCGCTCTCTGAATGTCGCCAAATTGAGGCCCAACTGTGCGGATTGGTCGACTGATGCCGAGGGGCAGCCATCACGGCAACTGTTTTAAAGCCAATTGGCCATGATTCCGTTTCCGATTCCCGAATGCCACCGACTATACTGCATCATCACCAAAGTCCCGTCCTTGATGACTGTGCACTGTGCGAAAATGATGCCGTAAATTTGGTGGCCTCGACAGTCTCAACTCAATTCACCGTCGCTACCCACGTTGATTTGCCCAGCTTCCACGTGGTATGCCCTGGCGAGTTGAAAAGCAAATATTTTCGTCTGTTGATGCTTTTCCTCACAAAGCCGGACAGGTATGGCCTTTATTTGGAATACCATTTGGAATATCTTTTCCTGCAGCACGACCCTTCGGTAGCCATGGGACCGGTTGCGCGGCGAACCGTTTCCCGGTCGTTGACTAGTGTGTAAGAGCTTACATCAGCCCTGACGAATCTGAGCAATGTAGGAGGTCCCATGAGCCCTCACTTGAGACTGAAGTTCTCCTTTGGGTGTGCTCGGTCCCTATGATTGTTTCTCTCGGCGGTGCATTAAATCTTACTGGCATAACCGCTTGAATGACCTGGCTCGGGAAGTGACGGCATACGAGAGGAGTGGTTTGCTGGCCATGAATTGATAATTGACAATGAAATACATGTTGAGCAGTTGACAAGGGACATAAGCACCAGACCTAGGCTAAAATAACGTGAAACAATTCTGCACAACCGCTCACGAGAGAAGATACCATGACGAAATGAGCCTACGACTCCTCAACCTCCTTTCCCTTGAGAGGCTTCCTCCCGGTGGCAAACGCCCTAAGAGAGTCAGTACCTACTACCCCAAGCCGGCCGCAGACGCAGACTTACGAAAACGTGTACAAGTGAAACTTGTTCGACTTAAGCTCCTCCCTGACCAGGGCGAGGAGCACCTGCACCTCGTCGCTCGTCCAGTTGCCGAACCGCGTAAACAGCGCCAGCGAGTAGGCCTCGAGGGCGCGCTCCAGGAACTGCACGCGGAAGAAGCGGCCAATCTCCTTGAGCTTGGGGTCGCGCGGCCACGTCCCCAGCGGCACGTGCCTCTGCACGAACTCGACGTCCTCGAACCCCGCGGCCCGGAGCAGCTCGGGCAGCCGGGGGGCCACGTCGAAGCCGAGGGGCCCGCTGAGGCGGCGGAACTCGGAGAGCCACTCCCACGTCTTGGAGTCGGCGGGGAGGGAGCCGTCGTCGCAGAAGAAGTTTGCGCGGCCCTCGGAGATTTCCACGGCACCGCCGGGCTTGCAGTGCGCGTAGCACGCTTGGATGAGAGCCGGCCAGTCCTGGATGGCACCGGCGAGGGTGCGCGCGTGGATGAGGTCGAACTTGTCCTCGGGGAAGGTCCAGTCCAGCGTGGCGTCGTCGACTTGGAACGTGACGTTTGGGGGGACCCTGCGACGGTGAGTCACAAACATATCAAGGCGTGTGAGCATTGGGGGAATGTCCTTACCACTCGGGTTGAATAGGACTCAAGTCGGTTCCGATAACCTCGGCCGAGGGATAGGCGTCGCCCATGTCAATGGCCTGTTTGGTCAGTCCCTCGTTGCCATTCATCCGTCGCGTCTTCCCAACTTACCCAAATGCCAGTGCCTGTTCCAATATCCAGGATGGACTGCGGATTCTCCAATTTGGTCTTGCACAGCGCCCCATCCAGAGTCAGGCAGAAGACGTGATGGATAATGTCCAGACGTTCTTGCTCTGTCTCGTCATTGGGGAGCAGGTACTGTCCAGATCGATATGAATGATATCGACGCCCGTTCTCGTAGACATACTCCCTCACTGACGAGGTGGTGCTCGTCGTCTCAGATACGTCACTTGCATAGGTGGACGCGGCGTCGGTGTCAGATTCGGTCTAAGAAATGTATTAGAAGAGGTTTGCCCTACGCTCCAGTTGCACATGTCTCACCTCGGCCTCAATGGGTACCTGTCGCTGGGCATCGTCTTCCTCTCCCTCGGGGCACATGGTGGCGGATGGTGTGACCTGAAGCTTGAGCTCTCACAACGTCTGGATTCCCTGCACTGAGCGGGGTGCAAACCGCGGGATCAGTCGAGAGTCGAGACAAAGAGTTCTTGGCAGGGTTTGCGCCTGGCAATGCGAGTCGAGAGGTCCAGCAGCTGGGAGTCGTCAGTAGACAGGTCGTTGTAGATACCAAGCTCGACCCCAGATCAAGCATTCCAAGGATAGATACAACAAAGAGTTCGTCCGTCGAGACGTCCGAGCGGTATTTCTCAATCTCATCACATGAGTGTGGAACGAGTGCGGTGACTCGCGAGGCTTCCAGGCCAATGGTTTTGAAAGCAGGCGGCAAGGATATCGCTTCTGGACTAGTAATGTCTCGGCCACGTGTCTGATGCCCCTCGGGTTCGATTTACATTCCGGGACTGTCATGTCACTCAAAGACGTGGCTTGGCACGAGGTTCTTGACTTTGGTGAGTCGTAAAGGACATTTGGGCCTTGTTTAGAGCCCAGAGGCGGCTAAGTGATGGTTGTTTCTTCGGACGATCCAGTCGATTCTGCGTAAATGGATCTGCGACTTACCCCGCCGTTCGTTAGACTAGACTAATTGCAGGGGAGGTCAACGGCTTGAGATTGGGACATTTGATGACATTAGCAACACGACGCAGTAGCTTGAACCACATGTATATACCATTTGGCGCCAACAAGAGGATCTGACGACGTTTAATAGAGAGACTCTCGCTCTCATGAGAGAAACCGAGGGTGACTACGAGTGCCGTAAAAGTCCAAACTGCAACAGAGGAAGTCGCTTCAAGTAAGTAGCCGCCACTCTACGGGAAAGCAATGAGAATTATCGTAGACTTAGACATCCTACAGTACGCGCTCTGCTATGACATATCACATACACGGGCGTAAGGGAGGTTTATTCATCATGGAAGCTCATGTTCTTGATCGGCCGCCGATACCTTGTGGCTGCGAAATTCTGGCTCGTTGATATGAACTGGATTTATTTTCCTTGGACACGGCGTCACGACCGGACTACAAGTAAGAAAAACCATTGTTTTCTAAGAACGGAGCAAGCGTGGAAGCTCTCTAGGTAGTGAAAACGAACATCCCCGCTCCCAGCCGCAGCCGCACCCCCCCAAGGCCAGAGCTTCCGTCGACTATTTCTTGCCGTTTTTGCTGGAATCAGCGCCGTGACCATGCTTCATCATAGCATCTAGGATTGCATCCCCCTCCTCGATTCCATCGGGATCCACTAGACGTGTTGTCAGACGAGCGCAACGAGACGTCGCTCCATTCGATGCTACTTACTCCCGAGACCGTAGCTGGCCTGAAAGTTGGGGCGCGATCCCCATCCGTCCTTGATGACTCTGTACTTTGTTGGAGGGTTCCCAGAGCCCGAGTTGCTTGTGACCTGGCTGGTCGAGCTTTTGCCAGACTGCGAAGAAGGCATAATGGTGGTTGGCTGAAGACAAGGGTTCAGGTGTGAGCGGTAAATGTTGGTCGGGGGATTGAAGGAGGGGAAATGATCAAGTCGGCTGGGGCATGCCGCATATTTATGCCCGGAAAGTTTAGTCGTGGCTGCCCGGTTATTGGCCGTACTCTAACCTTCTCGTGACGCGGAAGCTGCCGTCGAGTCTCGCGTTGCCGGGTTTGATGTGCACTTTCCATGATGAGTAAAGGCATGGAACGATCAAGGCGAGGCCGTGTAGGTGATTGAGCCTGCAAATCAGTTCTATCAGGAAATGACCTCTACGTGAATACCAATTTCAGCCCAACGAGAAACCATCATCCAAAGGTCCAGAGTTTCTTCAAATCCCACCAATCTAGGCCGTGAACTGGGCCGACGCGAAAGCTACCAGGGCAGCGCCTCCCCTTCCTCCGCCTCCCCTTCCTTATCCACCTACACTTCCAGGGCGACTCCCCCAGATTCTTGGTCCTCGGACTCATCAGAGTGCAATCTTTTCTCGACCCGGACAGAAAGATGCCAATGCAACAGATCTCTCGTTGCGATGGCATCCTCCAAGCTATCGTGTCCCCTGCCTCTGATCTGAATCTCCCTTCCCAGTCTTTCCTTGGCCAAGCTCTTCAGAGACATGCCGTTGTTCGTCTCTTCCGAAAACTTTTCTGTCATTTGCGTGTCTATGATGACGCCGTGGATGAGACGTAGGGAGGTGAGATCTGCCGAACCTCCATGGACCACAATGATGGTGTGGGCACCAACGTACTTCCAGAGCTCAAGCCTCGCCTTTTTCTTGCCAAAGAGACAAGTGCCCGACTTTCTCGCACTCTCCATCATGGCTCTCGACACTCCCGAATACTTCGTGCTGTAATGGGCCATTTTAACCTCGGGCCAGACGAGCTTGTCAATGAGAACCTCGCAAGTGAAGTAGTCGACGACAGACATGCGGATGAGCTCAGAATCTCCAGACTTGGCAACGCCCATTTCGCAGTCGAGAACCACAGCTTCGCGGAAGGGAGGATCTCGGTGGGTTGGAGGCGTGTGATACATCTTCCAATAGCTGGACAGCTTCGAGGTGGCTTGAGAGCTTACGAGATGGCTTTTTTCCATGGCGCAGCCCGCAGCGTACAGATGCTGGTCGCAGCAATTCCATTTCTAAGCACAGGTGTGAGTGTTTCTGTCATTGAGAGCGGAAGATGAGGAATGCTTACTCCGCGCACTACTTTCCCTGAATGATATATGCAATTCATGAAATCACCGCTGGGCTTCTTTTGCTCAGGGTCTGCGCTTGGCTCGGCAGATGGTGTTGTCGACTGACTCGGCTCGGCAGGTGTCTGTGTGTCGGACAGGGCCGTCTTGCCGGCGTCCTGCGATTTCGAGATATTCTTGGATTTACTCTTGACGGCTGGAACACGATTAGCTCTGCATGAGCCAACAAGAAAGAAGAACTCACCACGCGAGCACCGTTGGCAACGGGCCTTCTTCGCCAGGTCCGACTTGGACAGCTGCTCGAGGGGATACGCGAGAGCTTTGCGATCGCCCTCAACCACCAGCTCGCCTTTGAGTTCGAGCGAGTAGGAACTCGATGGCTGAATCGGGGCGCCGACTTCGGTAAGCACACGCGGAGGAGGAGGAGGAGGTGAAGGCGCGTCTTCGGGCGGTGGGGGGGATGCGATTGCCATTTTGGCAACATCTGCCGCAATGCTGTCACCCATCTTGTGCTTGACAAGGTCGAGTAGGGATTGGTCGAGTAGAGCGTAAAGGGAAGAGCGTGATTGAGAATATGGTGTGGTTTCGTGTATGTGAGCGGTAGTGGGAGAAGGTTGAAGCTGAAGCGTGACCAGGTGAGATGAGAGATGGAAGGATTGGAAAGAAGCGCATGCAGGCTACCAATTAAATTCCTGGTAGGACAAGGTCACGCCTTATTTGTACCTGCCGACTGTGAATCACCAACAGCCACATCAAAAGAGAACGGATGGCAAACTTAGAGATGGTAAACCCAGATTCCTTCTATTCATTTCCCTCGGATTAAATCCCATCATTAGGCAGCAATATGCGGCGTGGGCCGTGCCGTAACTTCTGAATCTCATTATTGCAACCTTCAGTGGTAAACAGACACGATACTCACAATTTACAAACCACGTCAAAAAAACGTCGCCTCGGTGTACGATTGACTCATCCTCTGCGTTTCGGTCAATATGTCAATGCAAACGGCCCATCAATCGTGTCACGCATGCCGGTAAAACTACCCAGCTTGGCCATTCATCTTCCCAATGCTGACGTCACACTCAAGGCGTCTAAAGAGAAGATGCTCGAGAGACGTCCCATCATGTTCACTTGTGGGCTATGATTGCTCTGTCTTGCCTTCGCTGCATCATCAGTGCTTCGGCTGCGTAAGAGTTGTCAATATCCCGGTGTCCGAATCATTCTCCGGCCCATCCGTCGACCATCGACTGCGCCATCTGGAACAACTCCTCAACGTGGGCAACGTCTCACCGTCGACGACGCCCGCAGCGAGTGCCGACCCCGTCGCAACAATTCCCTCATTCTTCTTCCCCGACTCCGACTTTTTCACTCCCCTCCGAGAGAATGCCTTATCGCAGTCTCCCCAGTCCCCGTAGCCCAGATGGCTGCAGACAATATATGTCGATGGGAGCAGGGACGAGAAATACGGGCGGCCATCGGTCAGCAGCTCGAGAATCGATATATCGTCGGGTCCAAACGTCTGCTTGCGGACTTCCGTGGCCAACCGATACCGTGCCCGGATAGCAGCGCGCCAGAAGAAGGCCTGCAAAATGTCGCTAATAGACGTGATGACCCCCTTGGCCTCGGGGTCAGCCATGACATGCTGCTTCATCTTCTCCAGCTTGTCGGGCGTGATCAGGAACAGGGTGGTATTCAGACATCTCTCGGCCATGGGGAGCGGCCAGACAGAATGCAGAGGGAAAATGGATCGGGGAGGGAGAGCTTCCGTCCTTGGAGCCTTCTTGTGGACGAGAGGCTTGTCATCAGTCGCCGTCGCTTCCACGAGCGCCCCGTTGGCCTCGTTCTCATCCTCGTCAGCGGGAACGAAGGGCAGGAAGCCCCACGTCCCGCGGTCGATTTCGTGGAGCGGTCGGGCCCAGCCTTCTTGCTCGTGGATGATCTCGGGCAGGCTGTGATTGAAGCTTTCGGGCTCGTACCAGTCGCACGTCGCCGACTCATCGCCCTGCACATATCTGCAGCTTTCGGCCCAGGCCCGAAGAGCGACCATGACGCCGAGGCCGTCGAGGCAGCAATGGTTCAGGTCGACGGCGAGAATGCAGCCGCCCGAGACAAAGTTGGCTTGTCCGACAAAGATGTCGGCGGGCATCTTGGGGAACGGGTCGTCTCGCAGGACAAGACCGTCTCTGCAGATGGACGGCGAGAAGCCTCGCCTGCGAAGTTCATCAAATGGCGGGAGGACGCCGGAGAGGTCCTGGTAGACCAGGCGGTTGCGGGCCGAGGCGGCCATGGACAAGGGGGGGATGGTGACGCAGAGGTCTCCCTTGGTGTAGCCAATCTCCTGCTCGGAGCTGTTCATCACCTTGCCGCCGAGAGCTGGAATCAGATCAAAGGTGCGGTTGAGGCTGCAGGTTGGCGAAGACATGTTCAAAGCTGACTCCTTCGCGAAGGGGCAGGTAGAAGACCAAGCCCATGCCGTGGTTCGGGTTAACGTAGTCAAGCGCGTTCAATCTAAACGACTGCCGCGCCTTGTGCTGGGCCACCATGCTGTTCATCCGAGCCATGTCGTCGTCGACGGGCTTGCAGGAGGAGGAGGAGGAGGAGGAGGCGGCGGCGGCTTCCCTCGCACTCTTCGCCTCGGTCGCCAGGCGCGCGACAAGAGCAGCGAGACTAGAAACGGTGGGATTCGCGTAGACGTGGCGAGGCCCAATCCGATCACCCAACCCCGTGGCAGCCCGGATCCTCTTGATGGCTGCAAAGACGCCAAGCGAGTCCAGCCCGAGCTCGAACAGGTCGGCGTCTGAAGCGGCATCCTTCTGGGTCTCGGAGATGGTGGAGGCCAATACCTCGCGCACAAAGTCCTGGATCGAGTCGGTCGAGTTCAAGTCGATTGTGAAGGCGTCGGCGAGGTCGTCGCTCCGAGAGCTGTAGAAACGCTCAATATAGCTGGCGTAGAGGGCCAGGGTGGCGGATCTCTTTACCGTGCCCTTGTCAGTGCGGGAGAAGGGCTTCTCGGGCTCTGCAAAAGTGACAAAGTCCCGCAGCAGCTGGTTATTGTGTCGAGACATGGAGTTGGCCTTTTGAACCGTTTTCCAGATGCTATCGAGGAGCTCGTCCGTCTTCTCCGACGGGTCCTTCAACTCGATGAGTAGGCCGGCCTGGGGCTTCCCGGTTCCAAAGACTAGGCATCCGTTAATGGCAGGGTGGGTGGTAATGAAAGATTCCGTCTCCAGGGGCGATATCTTGTAGCCGTTGGATAGCACAATGAGGTCGTCGCTTCTTCCCTCGAAGGCCCATAGATTCGGATTGGTGGGATGTCGTCTATACAAGTCCTTGAGGTTGGTAGACTGCTTGTCCGGGAAGGTGTGGAAGATGCCCTGAAACAGGGGCCAGTGTTTATTGCGATGCACCCAGTGCTCGTAGGTGTCCGCCTCAAGCTCCTTAAACTCGAAGCCCGAGTAGGGGTGGAAGCAGAACCAGAACCAGTCCTCCCTCGGCGGCACGAGGTTGCCGATAAACAGGCCCTCTGTTGTACCCGTCAGGTTCAGCACTCGAACGACCTCGTTGACTTTTCCGACGCTGACCGGGCTGACGGG
Organism: Thelonectria rubi; assembly: GCA_013420875.1. NCBI lineage: Eukaryota > Fungi > Ascomycota > Sordariomycetes > Hypocreales > Nectriaceae > Thelonectria > Thelonectria rubi. The sequence continues at coordinate 14,657 of WMHX01000210.1, read as the reverse complement.
GCCGCCAGATGCACATATGAACTTGGACGGCTTCAGCTTTCTCAACACGTCGGGCGTTTCGCCGACCTCGTCGACGAGGGACGGCACCATGCTCCATATGTCAATCTTGGCCTTTTCTGCAAGGGTTTCCACAAGATTGATGTTGGGCAGGACGCCCGGAGGTCCCAAGACGCAGTGCAGGTTGAAGAGGGCGGGCATGAGGATATCCATGATGATACCGGCACCCTAACGTCATGACAGTTAGCAAACAAGTCTTCCCACAGGCTTCAGAGCACCGCAAGGAAACAAAAGGTTACGTACGTGACTCATGGGGAACGAGGAATAAACGGTATCGCCGGCTTTCCAGTTAGACGTCCACGGGGGCATATCCTCGAGTCCCTTCGCAGGCGGCAGTAGTCGCACTGCATCCATGGTGCCGATCAGTCCGTGAGACCAGGGAATCGGCTTTTGTACTCCCGTGGTCCAGAGGTATGTAAGAAGCAGAAGGGGTCATTGGTTGCTTCCTCAAACGTCTTGGCGTATGGGAAAGTCTCAGTCGATGCAGCATCGAGAAGCTCGTCAAGGAGAGGGAGCTGCAAATAGGTCATGGCGCGCTTCTGCAGGACTTCCTCGACCAGGGGGACAGGCGCGACCTCAATGGCGTTGACCCAGATATTGCACTTGGTAGCCTCTAGGACTGCGAGTGCTGCTTCAGCGTTGTTCTTCGGCGAGAGGAACAAGGCCTGCGGGGACGAAATCTTGTTAGCCGACCTCGAGATGTATAACTTGCGGGCGTCAAGTGCGTCATGAACCAACTTACCGCGTAGCCAGCCTTGACGGACGCATACGTCAACAGAATGTGTCGCAAGTCGTCTTAGTGAAATGGTCTTGTCAGCACCCTTGAACAAACGAGGCCCCCATTGCTAACTTACGGGGTCCAATGTAGCCCAAAGGCTGGATCGAGTCGGGTCTGCCGACGTGATTGTGAAGCCACCAGGCCGTCTTGTCAACAGCCTTGGAGAAGGCGCGGGCGGAAACATATCGAAACTCGAGTGAGTCGCCAGAGAGCGCCGCGAGCGAGAAGATGACGCGCTCTGGCTCGGCAGCAGCCAAGTTGTCCATGATCTGAGGGATCAGCCTCTTGCCGTACGGGATCGGATCAGCCTCGTCCAGCAGGGAAGCGCCGCTCGACTCGTCCTCGACACAGGCGTCGAAGCCCTTTGATGCCGGGCTGGGAGGGAAATGCGTCCCCGGCGTGGTGGCTGCGGTGCCTGGCGTGGCGACACGGGGCGAGAAGACGGACGCATTGTTGGGCGAAGGCAGCGGGGGGGTAGACGCCGCGCAGAGATACTCGCTGACGTTAAGCGGTCTAGCTTCTTGCAAGTAACTCGCCGCGGTCTGGCAGATGCCTAGGACGTCACTCTCACGCGGCTTCTCCCTAAAGTGGCTGGGCTGGCCGTCGACATGGACGAGCTCCAGCCGGTCGTCCTTGCTGAACTCGCCCATCGGGGCGCTGATCCACTCCCCATCTGCTGGCTGGGCGACGCTGCAGTGCCACGGCGTCGTGAAACCGGTTTTGATGTTGAGCAGACACAGTGACATCTTGGCGCTGCCCATCGATTCGTGGATGGACAGCCGCAAGTGCTTGGGGAACGCCTTCTTGACCGCCCTTGCAAAGGCCTATTGAAGATCAAAGAGTCAGTTCAGGCCAGGTCGACCGAGACTGGACGAGTGTGTCGACCTACGTATCCTCTGATCAGCATCTGCTTGGCAAGATAGCTGCAGTCCCTCTTGTACTCGTTGGCAGTGCGATCCGGGCCGCGGGGAAAGATGTGTTTCAAATCCGATTCTAGAAACCTCTTATACCCAAGGTAGGTCAGCTTCATATCAGGATTGGTGGCAATCTCCTTTTCAATATCAAGGTCGGGTCTACCGAACTGATTGAGGAGATGCTGGCGGAAAGTGGTGCAATTGGCAATGTAGGTGATTTCTCGCATATTTTCCGGCATAGGGAAATCGAGCAGGTCCTTCATTCTGGAGAAGTGGATGTTGTCAAACTTCTTCTCCAGAGCCATCTTGCGGAGAGCCTCTCCGTACGCCCAAGTGTCTTGATCTGGGATGGACAATAGGTCTAACATCATTAGCCACGTTCCTGCCAATCCGAGGTAAGAAGCCGAGAGCGTACCATTGTATGTGACGCCATCCGAGATGATGGTGACTTGAGCGCCCGGGGGTTAGATTTCCTGTATGCGCGTGCACATGGTATTCAGGCGGTCAAGGGCCAGCTCCTCAGCCTTATCGGGTAGGCTGCCGAGCACCTCGTACACCTTGTTGGCCGATTTGAATGGGAATGCCGGGAGGCATGTGTCTACCCGGGTTCCGGCGGCGACGAAATGGCCAATGACGGACAAGAAGTGATGGGTGCCTCTCTCAAACCGTTCCTTTGAATCGTCGAATTTGTTCAGGGCATACTTAACAATGACGTCCAGAATGAGACGCGACGTCTCCGTGACTTGCTTGTCAGTCTGCAGCAACGTGGCTGTCGACGAGCTTGGGTCGTTTGGGCCAAGTCCCTGAATGGAGCCGTCCTGAGTTGCACTGGCTTGCATGGTGGCGGCCGTCATGTCGGTGTATCGAGCGGTATTGGCAACGGGATAGATAACAGATATATAGATAGGCAGGCAAACCCAGTTACCCAGCCAAGCGACAGGTTCGTCGTGCAATGACGACGAGTACGCCGTAGTATTAAGTACGTATAGTCGGCTGGCTTCCGGAAAGGCAACCAGCCCCTTCTGCGTGAGTCGAGGGAGATCCAGGCAATCCCCCTCCCCCCTGTCCCTCCATATCACTCAACAAGGCCAAGTCGTGCTGGTCACTGCGTACACGCCTACGAAAAGCTGACCACACGTGGGGGTGCTTGTCTAGGATTAGAGCAGGTTTGAGTGAGATGTGATCCGTACTGCGTAGTCCTTCGTATGCAGGTAGTAAGACGCGGCGAAGCTATCCTCAAAGGCCTTAGTCCCTTCAGGCATTTGCCGAGGGTCACGGGAGTTATACGACCATATCTTCACAATTTCGCTTTGAAGTTGGGCTGCTTATACCGACTTCAGCCGTCCTTCTCTTGCCATGTATCGACCAGATTCCTGAAATCCGAATCTTTGCTCTCAAAGCCTCAAAGCTGGATTGAACATCTCACCACAGCAGAATGGCACACACTCAACAACTCTAAAAGTTGCGGCCGCTAGGTAGTCCACCACCCGTCGAGGACATGACACTTCATCTAACGCGTGTGCTCCTGTAGGCAAGCTCGAGCTAATCTCGGCATCTTGCCACCACATGGGCTTCTTCAATAATGTCGGCCTCTCAGCCCGATACAAGCTGGCCTCGCCCTCGTCTCACCGTGTGCCCGAGCTGCGACCTCTCATCTTTGCTGCGGTAGGAGAGGTGATCCGCAAGCATCGTATCCTGTCCGCCATCCCCGTCAACGAAGACGGCCCTAAGGCCTACTTTGCCTCACTTCATTCAGTCGATCTCAATCGAAGCATCACCTTTCTCAAACGGCGCCACCCTTTGGCCGATGCCAACGATGGAGAAGACAAAGAGCTGGATGCAATCCTGGAGGATCAGCACAACACCAACTTCAAGGCCGGATCCGGCACCTTGCCGTTCTGGCGCCTCGTCATTCTCGAGGACCTCGGGGTGGAGAGGAAGTTCACGGCCTCCTTCATCTACCATCATGCCATTGGTGATGGAGTTTCCGGCCTCGTTTTCCATAAAGAGTTGCGCAACGCTCTGGAGACTGCTGCCTCCTCTCCGCCGCACCCCAAGACGGAGGAAAGCATCGTCCCGGAAGAGACTACGTCGCTTCTCCCATCTCTTGAAGAACTGCATCTGCTGCTAATCGACCTAACTCTAGCCAGCCCTCCCGCCACAGACCTGAAGGAGTGGACGGGCAACGCCATCCGAGCCCCTTGCAAGACCCGCTGGTCGTCTTTTTGCCTCTCGCCTTCGGCCGCCAAATCTTTCTTCCAGGACTGCAAGGACAACAATTCATCGGTAACGTCGGTCCTGTCATCCGCCATCGCTACGGCCTTGTTCGGGATCCTTGCACCCACCACCGAGGCCCTCACATGCATTATCCCGATCAGCTTGCGACCATGGCTCAAGGTACCTCGCGAGGTCGCCGATGGGGCAATTGGAACGTATTTCGACGCCACCCGCGTGCGGTTTACGCGGTCTCATGAATCCTTCCGGGATTCCAGCTTGGCAGATGTATGGCCCCAAGCTCGGGGAGTGTCCAAGATGATCAACGACCACCTCGGCAATGTCTCCCCCTCTGGAGAGCCCTATACGGCCGTCGCCGTCTTCAAGGCCATCCCCGACGTGTCCGTCGTCTTCAACTCCTTGCTCGGAAAGCCCCGCGACGCGGCTTTCGAAGTGACCAACATCGGACTCTTCTCGGCCGTCGCGACCCCCGAGGCCGAGAAGGCTCCCCTTTGGGAAGTTGGAAAAGTGCTGCTCAGCCGGAGTGCGGCTGTGTCTGGGGCCGCAGTCACTGTCAGCGCTGCCACGGGCGGGGATGGATCCATGACGGTAGGCTTTAGCTGGCAGGAGGGTGTGGTTGAGGATGACGTTGTGGACAATGTCAGCAGAGGCGTCAGAAAATTCCTCGAGCTCAAGTATCGATAGGGGGTCGCTGACCAATTGTATTCCTACTGTAACTTGGAGTATGTAGTTGAAAAGGAGCGCACACTCCGCCATGTGATGGAGAGACAATAAGACTTTCTCCTCAGCCGGGCAGACCGTGGCAGTAACAGTATGTATCGTGTGACGAACAGTTCATAATGTTGACCCCACGAGCAGTAGGCATGCGGGTACCCTCGCGGCGCCACCTGCTACCTGTTCATGTCAGATCCCGTAATTAGTGACCCGTACGTGGACGTACGTATGGCCGGGTTGCCAAGCAGAACTTCCATTGCGTTATCGTAGCCCTACCGCCGCCCGCTCCAGCAAGGGAGGTCGGACGGCAGCGGAGGCAGCGGAGCCCTCAACTGCCATGGGTCAACGGGACGAGACGAGGATCATGACGGATTGCACAGGTGCCCGCATCCAGTGCTACCGTAGCGGATAGGCTACTGTACCGTTGCGAATTGGGAAATCACGCAAATTGACTCAGGCAGTGATCGGTTCCCGTGACGCGTTGGCACGCACCCACATCACCTAGACGAGCTTATAACAGCTCCGGAGGAGAGGCAAGAAGAGCACCCATTCGTGGACGGCGCAACGCAAACAAGATCAAATCTCTCGCCTCTTCGACTGAACCGAGAATGGCTCAAGAACTACCCACATATCCCTTCCCCTACCCCGAGGCGGCGAGGCTTGATTCCCGCATCCAGATTCCACGCCCCGCGATTGACGCCACCCTGGCACCCATTGTCGACTCGTGTCTGCTCCCCGAGACGTTGGACATTGGCTTCATGCGTGCCGTGTCGGCCGGCGGGGGCGACGAATCCTTCGTCTACAACGCCGCCACCGTCCTCAGGGGCGCGCCGCACCTCAAGCACACCGAGTATTCCGTCCCCGGACCCGACAACAACAGCGTCACCCTGTCCGTGTTTGCCCCCGAGGAAGCGACGTCGTCGGCGCTGCCAGCTCTCTACCACATCCACGGCGGCGGCATGGTTGCCGGCGACCGCTTCACGGCCGTCCCGGAGCTGCTGCACCTCCTCCAGGGCATCGAGTGTGTCGTTGTGTCCGTCGAGTACCGCCTGGCGCCAGAGACTCGTGCCCCGGGGCCAGCCGAGGACTGCTACGCCGGACTCGTCTGGGCGTCCCAGAACGCGGCTAGCCTGGGCATCGACGCAGCCAGCATCCTCGTCTGGGGCGTGTCGGGCGGCGCGGCGCTGGCAGCCGCGATATGCCTCATGGCGCGGGACAGGAAGTCTCCAGCGGCGGGCATCAAGGCGCAGATGCTCCTGTCGCCGATACTGGACGATCGATGCGACAACGTCTCGGATCGGCAGTTCGAATGCGGGAGCCCGTAGTGCGGCGTGTCCAACCGCATGGCCTGGGACCACGTCCTTGGAGAGGGCCGGGGGACGGACAAGATCACGGCCTACCAGTCGCCGTCCCGAGCCGCCGATCTTTCCAGCCTGCCGCCCACCTACATCGACGCCGCCGAGTGCGAGGTGTTCCGTGATGCCGCGGTATTGTACGCCATGGACATGTGGCGCTGCGGCTCGGCATGCGAACTGCACATCTGGCCGGGGGCCTTCCACTTGTTCGACGGCATGGACAACCCCAGCGTGCCGCTTGTAGGTGCTGCTATTGGGACGAAGCAGAACTGGCTCAAGAGGATGATGCAGGCGGCAAGGATGCCTGCGCGGGAATAGCTGGAACTACTGTATTCGTATGTGACATGACAAATCCGAATTCCGTCTTGTTGAACTGGGCGAACTCATCCCCATGTCCGATACCCTTGCCCCCCTTGCCCAGAGTGAGCCCCCCACCGAGTGAGCTAGATCGAGGCAGTTATCATTGGTAGATTTCCCGTGGACCTGATCGATCCCGTTGGCCTCGTCCACGCCAAGAGATGGTGAGAAGTGGCGTGGCTGAAAATTGCGTTGGCAAGGTTTATGACTTTAGAAAGCAAGGAAAGTAAGTGAAGAAAAATAAATAAATAAAAAAGGCAAAAACGGGAGTCCCGTCTCTCCATACCATTACGGATAGTCGTACGCTTTGAGTCTTCCCTTGCTTCTCTTGTCGAGCTAGCCGCTTGACCAAGAGGCTCTCTCTCACGGGCAAACCGTCATGGGCCAACCAACACAATCAAATTTCCATTTCGGCCCGCGAATCGTTTCTACCGCAGTCCTCCTGATGCAAGTCTTGTAGCATGATGGCCGCGTTACCCGCCACGTCTTTCCTCAGACGGTGGACCGGCGCCGATTATTGCTCAATCCTTCGCAAACCGGGGTTGGACAAAGATCGTACCAAGCTATAACACAACGCCCGAGGGACGGTCCCATTCGTTTGCCTCAACTATTCCATTCCTTGCTCCCTCCTCGCTCGAGGCCCTCGTCGTCTCCTGCCCCTTCTCCCTTCACGCCTTGCCCTATTCTTCGTCTCAAGCCCCCCCCCCCCCCCCCCCCCCCCCCCCCCCCCCCNNCCCCCCCCCCCCCCCCCCCCCCCCCGGTCCGGGCAACATGAAGGATATTGAACACCCCACGGAAGTTGCCCTTGCCGAGGCCGACGTCGAAAAGAGCCAAGATCCGTCTGTTCAAGATGTCGGCCGCGACTCCAGCCCCTCGGCGCAAGACGAGGAGGCTCAGGCCGGCGTGCAGCAAGTCGAGGCCATCGCCACCGTGTGGTCCAAGACCGACCTCGTCATCGCCTACGTCCTGATCTGGGTCGTCTACTTCGTCATGCTGATGCAGCAAGCCACGGCCACCTCGCTATCGCCCTACGTCACGTCGGCTTTCCAGTACCATTCCCTCACCGCCACCGTCGGTGTCTTGAGCAGCGTCATCGGAGGGGCCTGCAACCTGACCGTTGCCAAGATCCTCGACGTTTGGGGACGACCCCAGGGCTATGCTATTTCACTCATCATTACAACCGTTGGCCTCATCATGATGGCGGCGACAACAAGCGTGGAAATGTTTGCCGCCGCTCAAGTCTTCTGGACCGTAGGCAATGCCGCCCAGCTCTACAGCATCAACATCTTCGTCGCCGATACCACAGGGCTGCGCAACCGGGGGCTGATGACGGCCTTGACGTCGTCGCCAAATATCATCACCACCTGGTTGGGCGGTCCTATTTCCGAAGGGTTCCTCGGAGGCCCTGGTTGGCAGTGGTGCTTTGGCTTCTTTGCCATCATCGTTCCCATCTTGTGCTCCCCCTTCTGGGCCATTTTAATGAAGAACTACTACAAGGCCAAACGCCAAGGCGTCCTTCCGGCCAAGAAGCAAACCAGGACGCCCTGGCAATCGATTATCCACTACTGCACCGAGTTCGATGCTATTGGCCTCCTTTTGATCACGGCCGGCCTGGCTATGTTCCTGTTGCCATTTAACTTTTACAACCTACAGGCCAAAAAGTGGGAGTCGCCGCTGATCATCTGCCTTCTGGTGTTCGGTGTAGTCCTCCTGGTTTTGTTCGTCTTGTGGGAGAAGTTCTGCGCGCCCGTTACCTTTCTCCCCTTTGAGCTGCTGCTCGACCGGAATATGTCTGCTGCATGTATGCTGGGCGCGGTTCTCTTCATCAGTTATTACTGCTGGTTTAGTTTCTTCACCTCTTTCCTCCAGGTTGTCAACGAGCTTAGTGTTACCGACGCCAGCTACGTGGTCCAGGCCTATAGCCTAGGCGGCAGTCTGTTTGCCATTGCTGCTGGTTTGGCCATTCACTATACCGGACGCTTCAAGGCCATTACGCTATACGTCGCCCTACCTATCTACACTCTATTTATGGGCCTCATGATCTACTTCCGGGAGCCGGATATGAGTATTGGTTACATCATCATGTGCCAGATCTTCCTTTCCTTCGCCGCCGGAATCATCATTATCACCTCCCAGATTGCAGCCATGTCCATCTCAACATCCCACCAGCACATTGCCGTCATTCTTGCCATCCTATCCATGTTCTCATCCATCGGTGGCGCCATTGGTCTCACTATTGCCAGTGCCATTTGGCAGTCCGTCTTTCCGACCAAGCTGGCCGAGTACCTCCCAGCCGAGGACCAGCAGAATCTCCTCTATATTTACTCGTCGATCGACGCTCAGCTCAGTTATCCAGTCGGGTCGCCTGCGAGGATTGCTATTCAACACGCATACGCCGATGCGCAAGCCAAGATGTTGACTGCCGGCACAGCCATCTGGGCCCTTGGTTTCATTGCGGTTGCTTGCTGGCGAAACACCGACGTCAAGGCGATTAAGCAGGTTAAGGGGCAGGTCATTTAGGGGTCTCTTAAGCCCGCCCGCCTACAACGAGGGGGACCATGTAGATTCTAGCCATGCGAGCCATGAATGTGGCCAGCTCTTCCTGTTCAAGACACGTTTGTATTCCGGCCCCCGCCTGTGCAGTTGATTCGGCTTGCTTGAAGCATCTGTTGCAGATGCGATGGGTATGGGCAAACGCATTTAAATAGTAATAACAGTATTAATATTTCCGTTCTTTAATATCTTTACTCTATTAAGTAGAATAAACGTCTCCGATCTAAGAATAGAATGGCATAACTGCTCTCTGGAGCGTTTTCGGTTTCCAGACGCTAAACTAAATCTTAACTTGTGGCCGGCCCAAATGGTGTTTGAGTCTGTATCTGTGACCAAGCTGCTGGTCCTCGTCCAGACGACCACCCTCCCCAGTAGGTGAAGTCAGGTAGACAGTCGCCACGTCACTATGGACTCTGGGTGACATTCCCCCAGAGTGAGTGTAGTAAGCTGGTTCTGATTGGCGAGGAACGACGAATATCCGTCACCCAACTCACAAAATGGAAGTCGACATGCAAGACCACGTAAGAATTTACACCAAAAGTGCACATCACCATCGGCGGCTTATCGTCGCAAATAGCAGTGCCCTGCGGCCTTCATCGAGTCGCAAATCTACCCGTTCCGCATTAGGCCATAGCCGAATGATTCTTAAAGAAACAAAATTCCTCGTTGCAATGGTGCTCTTCCAAACCAACCAGCGATTTAGCACGCTTCCTACCAACTAATTTGCAGAATGTGCAAGTCCCTGAAGCAATCATATTCCTACACCCGGTGTAGGGCGAACCCCAAGCACCAGCAAACACACGAAAACATCAACCAATGCGAAAAGGCTCAGAGGCAGGGGCATTTTTGTCCGATTCGGACGCCAGAAGTTGATCATACTGCAAGGAGATTCAGCTAGGTTCCACCAGAGACGCCGGGTGACTGTCTAATGTGCCCCCCGCCTCCACCTACTACGTGAACGGTAAGCTGTGTTGTCTACTATTTGGAACCGCGTTCCAATGTCTCATGAGTAACTTAGCGGGCCTCATACACCACATCAACGGAAGAAGGGTCGCGAATGTCAGAACACAGATGCCAAGCGAGTCTCGGGCATTTCCTCGGGGGGAGGCGACAACACGGTATACTAGTCGGCATTAGCTAGTGAATAGAAGTCGGCGAGTGACAACCCCAAAACTACCTTCTGTCTTTATGCCCTGCAGGACTTCGTCAAACGTTTCATAATGTTGATGCCAGCACTTCGTAATACACGTCTGGAGCGCGGGAAGGCCCTCCAGGCTTGGGAAACGACCGTCTCGAATGGACTCTTCGATAGAGCTATCATCTAGCCCCTCGAAAGGCTTCATTCCAAGCTAGATCTCGTAGAAAGTAGAGCCAAGGGCGAAGATTTCCGTCTTTGTCGACGGTACCAACATGTCAGGGTGTGAAACTCAAACATGGCGACCCATCAAGAGAAGATCCAGCAAAATCACTCACACTAGCATTGATATTTTCGTCTAGAAAGATGTTATTGCAGGAGATGCCGCAATGAAGTACGACTTTTGAATGTATGAACACGATCGCGTCCGCTGTCTGCTCGATCCAACGAAATCTCGTTGACAGCGAGATGTTCGTGCTGCTGAAGCCTGCTGGAGTATTGTCGTAAGTATGGAGCCATGCGCAAATTGGAGGATCACGCCTAGATCACCCGAGATGCCGTAGAACCGCATGATCCCCTTATGGTGATCGCTATCGGATCCGAGGCGCTCGTATATTGCGATCTCTCTGGCTTTATGGTCATTCTCGCCCGCGCTGTAACATTTCGCTACGGCGTCGAGACGGATCACCCAAGACGAAAGGCCAACACCCGCGGTCTCGTTCTCCCGTATGCGATCCGGTATATTTATCGGAAACGTCGACATGGCGTTGCGAGCGGCTTTGGGGTTTGTACGCGGTGAGCATGAGCCGCAGGAGAGGTTTGATTCGGTCGAGGTCAAAGTCGTCGGAAGTGATCGCTGTATTGAGCCTTGATGACTGATAGTTCGCTGAAGAGTGTTGTTCCGCTACTGGATCGAAGCAGACGAGAAGCCGGAAGGACTTGTAGCGCCGAGACAAGGATAAGGATGAGGTTTTAGAGAGCTGCGCGATGGTTAGACCAATATGACTAGGAATAAATGCTTAATCGTTACTCCTTACCTTCTTGGCCGAGTTAGTTTAGGGTGTCCAGAGTGCAGGAGATGCTCGCGCCCTTACATATCGAATTGAAAGAGACACGAAAGGTATTAATACCATTCCTAATAGGGCTGTCCTCGATGATCTTCGACTGTGGTTGCCCTATTGCACTTGGCCACGACCAGAGCAGGCAGAGCAATGGTGTTACGAACTGCGTGGTAAGAATAACAAAGCCATTAAAGGCACACCGGCTTCCTGCAATGGCATTGAAAATAACTCAATAAAATACGCTCCTATTTTCTCAATTTATGCGATTACTTCCAAGATCCGTTTGCCAAGCGCAAGCACCTTTTCCTCCTCCAACCTGCGGGCAACAACTTGCAGACTGATGGGCAGCCCGTGCATCAAATCGGCATCAACTGGCAGTTGTCAGATGTTTTCTTTGCAAGTATCCAACGCAGAAGAGACTCACACTCTTTGTTGATGGCGCTGCATACGGGTCCCAGGGGATCGTAATCGGCCTTGGGCTTGTCAATGTCCCGGTTGACGACGAGGCCGGTTGGGAAGGACACGCTGGAATAATCGAGAATGTTATACACACCCGTGTACCCGACTACGGTTGTTCTCGTCAGCGTCTCTCGTCTTTTTCAAATTTGGAACCCGATGCGTACCGTGCTTGAACTGCCCATTCTTGACCGTGTTGAAGGGAATCGTGGGCAACAATATGGCGTCGATGCCCGCCTTGTTCCACCGGTCGAGGTAGCGATTCTGGTACTCGGTCCTCTCCACCTGCATCTTCCACATCTCGTACGTGCCCAGCTCCGTGGCCGCGACGTACTCTTCCATCTCCGGCCTCCACGGCTCCCCGGTGCGGTCGAGCTCTCTCGCGATGGTGAGGCCGCCATCTGCCACAAACATGCGCGCCAACAGACTCAGCCCTTGCTTCTGGTCTACGGGATCCCAGTCGACAACCTCGTGGCCGGCAGCCCTCAGCCGCTGAACCGTGTCTCGCAGCGCGCGCTCCACCGGCGGCGTCGGCCGCACCATTCCGTCGTGCCACAGGACGGCAATCTGGAGCTTCGCGGGCAGTTCGACGGGCCTCCACGGGATGGGGAGACACTTTGGGTCGCGGATCCAGGGCTGCCCGCCCACGACGCTCCTGCTGTACATCTCGACGTCGTGAATCGTCCTCGCCAGCGGCCCGTTGACGGACTGCACCGCCTCTTGGCCGGGCATGCCTGAGCGGCAGTTGCGGACGGGGAAGCGACCGGCCGAAGGCCTCAGGGTGAATATCCCCGTGCACGCGGCGGGGATGCGTAAAGAGCCCCCTATTGATTGTTAGTTTGCTATCGGCACTGTGTCTGGTGAAGCTCACCGATGTCTGATCCGACGCCGAGAGGGCTGCCTCCCATGACAATGAGGGCCGACTCTCCTCCCGAGCTGCCGCCGCTGGTGGTTCTCCTGTTCCGGGGATTCAACGTTCTCCCAAACACATTGTTGACCGTCTCGGCAATCATCATGGCGGTGGGCACGTTGGTCTTGACATACAAGATGGCGCCGGCCTCCTCGAGCAGGCTTGCGAGTTCCGAGTCGGACTCGGCGGGGTGGTCGACGTGCGAAGCGAAGCCGACCGTGGCATCCAGCCCTTGGAGGTTGAAGTTGTCCTTTAGGGAGATGGGCAGGCCGTGAAGAGGGCCGACAGGCTGTCCTGTTCGCTCCAGATGGTCGTCGCGGGCCTTTGCCGTCCGCAAGGCACGATCAAAGCACGTCTCGGAGAGACAGTTGGTCTCGACAGGCTGTTAGTCGCATTTACTGGTCGCGCGGCTGGACTCGAGACACTCACTAATTGGTGCGCCGCCACAGCGCGCTTGCAAAAGGCCTTGGTCACATGCTCCGACTTGAGCTGTCCGGACGCGAGCTGGGCGACCAGTTCCGAGGCGGTCAAAGCCGTAATGGTCAGCTCCTCCTGGGTGAACCACCCCGACGTCGCCGGCCAGGCCGTCACGTCGTCTTGAGACGGCGGCGGGAGGAGCTGGTCGGGGATGCGCCATTCCTTGGGAATGGACGACTGCAGGGCTTCGCGCTTCTTGGCGGCGAGGTCCTTCCATGTCGGGGGCGCGGTGGTGCTCTTGGAGATGGCCATGCCGAGAGTTGCTTGAGGAGGTTGGTGTCAGGGGTATTGGACTGATTGATGGATGGATGGAGGGAGGCCACACATGGTTATCAGCGTCCAGAGCTGCGCCTTCATTTATACCACGCCCTTACTGGTATTCGGATAGCTCCGTGCCGGTTGCGGAACTGGCGGACGGCCAGGCATCACGCGGAACCGGCTCCGGAGCGGCAGTGCGGGGGGGGGATGTGGCGGGATAGATTCCCTTCCTATCGAGGAATGGTCTCGAGTCGTATCTGCTGTGTGGCAGTCGACCCACTGGCCCTATCTTTGCATTGGCATTGTTATTGTCAGACGGAGGGGGAGCTTTTCCGAGCCCGGGTGGAAGAAAGAACGGGTCCTTAGGGGAAACCCCGCTCCAGGCAGCTCCCGGGGAACACAGATAGAACACATACCTATATAAGCAGTTATATTTATTATTTAATTAATTAGTTTAGCGATTTCTATTAAAGGGAAGAAGATCCTTTATTCCTGATCCTATTTATACCCTCTTAAATGCGTAAATTTAGGCTATTGCCCCTAATAAGTCTAATAATTAATAGTTAGAGCTGCTACCCCTAAATGCGCCCTAATAATATTAAAATAATGCCACTATAACCCTACAATAATCCCTACTAATATAGATAAGGTCCTAGTTATCCTTAATGGCCTGGAGATATAGTATAGCTAGAATCTCTAATTTATTAGAAAGGTAAAGGCCCTAAATCTATAGAAATATATTAAATTAAGCAATAATAGGGTCCCCTAGTTCCCTTATCTTGAGATTTTAGAACCTCCTAAATAGACTGACTAGAATGTAAATAATGCCTATAAGAATAAATGTAAATGCTATAAAGCTCTTAAATAAGCCTATTTCCACTAGGAGATATAGATTAGCTCCCTAATTAATTAGGTATAGACCACTATAGCTTAAAGCATCTTTAATAATAATTATAATTCTAATAAGACCCTTAAAGATTAGTATATTGCCCTTAAAGAGGCTTATATAGGTAATAAATAGCTTATTAAAATTAAGGCCTCCCTTAAATAGGATTAATTCTTGAAAAGGTATGAAGAATAGTGAAGGGTAATGGAGGGAAGCTTCAAAGGAAGTTTGAGAGACGAGATGAAAAGATAGAAAGATTCTAATTAGATATTAAGAATCAGCAAATAGAGGTGGTCACAATGGTGTAAAGATTGTCTTGATTGGTCAAGCGAAGATGAGTTAATTCGATGATGAATAAATCTAGACTGAGAGGGAAAGACCCTTGTCATTTATAGACGATTGCTCGACCATGATTGGTCCGTGCGTAATGACACGTATAGCAGAAGAAAGGGATGTTGATGACGATTATAATGATATAAGGAATTCCTATTGTGGACCAATAAGGAATGTA
>WMHX01000021.1:0-29581 GCA_013420875.1 Thelonectria rubi | reverse complement strand
GTGGTTGAGGAACTGCTAATTGCCGGCTACCCATATTTTAATTGCCGGCTGACCCATGGCATGCAAGCGTGTTTTGATTACACACCAAAAGTTAATTGCCGTCTGCCAAACGGCGAATGTCATACACTCAGGGGTAACCTTGTAGATGTATTGCTAATAGGCTTAGACTTATTATACTATATATATTTAGATTAATACCCCCTTATATTAATAATTACCCTCTTTTATTTTTTAAAATAATTTTTTATTATTACTTATAGCCTTCTATTATTTATAAATAGCTTATAATAATTTATACCTATAATATATTAAAAACCTTATAAATTATCTTTTTAGAAATATTTTATTTTATATAATTTAAATATTTTATTTTATATAATTTAAATATTTTATTTTATATAATTTAAATATTTTATTTTATATAATTTAAATATTTTATTTTATATAATTTAAATATTTTATTTTATATTATTTTATATTTATAACCCTTTCCCTAAATATTTATTTATATTATAATATACTTTATTTTAATTCTCTATTTTATATATATTATAATATTTATTTTATTTTATTAATAATTCTTTAAATTCCCTTATTTTTTTAGATTTTTATATTATTTATAATCTCCTCTTTATTTTAGCTTATTATATTATTTACTAGCTCCTTTAATAATCTATTTTAATTGCCTCTTTTTCCTATTCTCTTTATATCCCCTTTTTATTATTCTTAAATTTAAATTTATTTATTTTAATTAATTCTTAAATATCTTTCTCTATTTATTATTAATAGTATATATTATATACCTCCTCTCCCTTTATATATTTAAATTATTTTATATTATTATTTATTTTTTAATTTAATACCTCTTATTAATAATATTTTCCCTTTATAAATTTTATTATATTATTATTTTATGCTTATTATATTTCCTCTTTTTGCTTTTTTTATTATTATTGCTATTATTACTTTATTATTATTATTATTATTATTATAATTATTATTATTATTATATCCTTTTCTGCCCTTATTATAATTATTACTATTATTATATTCTTTTTTACTTTTATTATAATTATTATTATTATTATATTCTTTTTTACTTTTATTATTTATATTTTTATACTTTTTATTTTTAATTATTATTTTAATTATAAATATTATATTATTATAATTAATTTATTTTTCTATTTATTTCTTTTATTTTATTTACTCTTTTATATTAAATCTACTAAATGCCTTAATATATTAATATAAATTATTAATTAGATATTTAGATTATTAATTCTTATTCTTAATATATTAATAGCTATAATCTATTTTAATTTACCTCTCTTATTAGTCCTTTATACCTCTATTTATTATACCTTCTCCTTTATATTATTAATCCCTTATTAATATACTATATAATTTAATTTAGCCCTAATCCTCTTTACCTATTTAATTATATTGCTATATATAATAACCTTATTTTATATATAAGTGCCTATTTATATCTAAATAATCTTATATATTTATTATTTTATAGTATTATTTTCCTTACTTTCTTTTTTGCCTTTTTAATTAATTTTAATTCTATTTTCCCTTTTTTATTTAATTTTTATTATTTTTTTTATTATTAAGCTACCCTATTTTCTATTCTTAATAATATTAATTATATATTTAATATTTTATTATATTATTATTTTATAAAATATATATATTTATTTTAATATAAATCTTAATGCTTTAAATAATACTTTCTTTTATATTAATTTTAATATAGCTATTAAATATATTATTAATACCCTAAAATTCTATAATATTATTCCTAATTAATTAATTTATAATTAAAATATTTTATTATATTATAATATTATATAATATTTATTTATTATTATTTAATTTAATTTTTATTATTTATATATATATTTAATAAATATTTAAAACCCTTTATTAATAGCTAATTTAAATATTATAAATATTAATAATACTATTTATTAGACCCCTTAATTTATTTATATATATATATTAATATTTATTTTAATATATTATATATTTATATTATTCTTTAATATTATTAATAATATAATAATAATTATTATTTTATTAAATATATAAAATATTAATAATATAAATATTAAATTTTTATTATTTTTAATAAATATAATTTATATAATTAGCTATTTATTTTGTATTATTGCCTAAATTATAGCTTTTTATAATTTATAAAATTTAGCTATTAAGCCTATTATTTATTTTAATTAGCCCTAAATATTTATTTAATATAATTATTTAAATTATTTTTATTATATATCCTCCTATTTAATATTAAATATAAATTAGACCTATTTAATGCTATTATTATTATTAGCTTTTAATCTTTATTCTATTTAATTTTTTATTTTAAATTTAAAAAATTAGTATTATTATATATTAACCTTATAGAACTATTTATAATTATATATTATATTTAATTTACTTTATTTAAATAATTATATATAAATTAATTTAATTATATATAATTTATATTTAGCTTATAAATTATAAATATTATTAATTAAATTATTATTTTTATTATTATTATATTTATTAAATTTATTATTATTATTATTATTATTAGATCTAAATACTTTATTAAAATATTAATTAGAAATCTTAATAATAATATACCTTTATATATTAATATTTAACTTTTAGCTTAAAAATTATATATTATATTATTATAATATTTTATATATTTAATTGCTTATTTATTTAAGCTTATAAAACTATTTTATAAATATAGCCTCTTTTTCCTTATTATATTATTTATTCTTTTCCTTATTTTTTTCTTTGCCTCTTTTTTTGCTTATTTCTTTTTTGCCCTTTTTACCCCCTCTTCCTCTTTCTCTTCTTACCCTCCTCTATTACCTCTTCTTCTCTCTCCTTCCCTCTTACTTCTGCCTCTTAAAACTGCTAGCTACCTCCCTTACCTCTTACTCTTTACTTTTATTATTTTTTATTATCTTATTAGCTTATAAAAATATACTTTTCCTCTTTTTCTATTTAATTTTTATTTATATATTCTATTAAAATAATAATATTAATTATATATATTATATTAATAATTTTTTAATTTTTTAAAATAAATATTAATAAATTATTTTAATCTCTTTTAATTTATAATACTTTTTATAATATATAATAATAAAATATATTATTCCTTTATAAATAAAAATATTATATATATTATTATTTATTATATTTTATATTTATAATTTTAATATTTTTAGGGCTTAAGCTAATTATTTATTTATTATATATATTAATATTTATATTTATTTCTAAAATTATTTAATTATTTAATTATATTTATATATTTTTATCTCTTAATATAAGTACTATTTATTTAATAATTTAATTAATTATATTTTTTATTATACTATTAATTTAAATATTTAATTAATAATTTAATCCTATTTTAATTTAATTTACTATTAATTAGCTTTATAGTATAAAAATAAATATTCTAATTTACTCTTATTATATTAGTCCTTAATATATAATTATAAAATCTATAATAATATATCTTATATTAATAATAGCTTTAATTACTAGCTCTAATTTATTACTATTATTACTATTATTATTATTACTATTATATTTATTATATTTATTATTATTAATATAGCTAATATCTATTATACCTCCTCTAATATATTATGCAATATATTTAATAATTAGCCTATCCTTAATTGCACCTATTTATATATAATTTAATCTCTTTATTAATTAATTATCTTTTTATTTAATATTATATATTAGATCTTTATTCTATATATATATATATTAATAATCTAATTTATTAGTATTAAATTTATATCCTTTTAATTTAATATTTAAATTATAAATTACTATATTTTATATTATATAATCTAAAATAATCCCTTAGCCTTTTCCTTAGCCCTCCTCTTACTTATTATTTATTATAATTATATAATCTAATCCTACTATTTTAATATAAATTAATATAATACTAAATATTAAGCTCCCTTAATAATAGCTAAATATATTAATATATAATTAACTATTAATACTTATCTGCCTATTAAGTCTAACCTTATAATAGCTAATATATTAATAATAATACTCTTATAATATTGCCTACTTTTTAATAAATAATTAAAAAAATAGATTATAGCATTTAAATAACTCCACTCTAATTAATTATTTATAAATTAATTAATAGTATTAGCTTTAATTATAATTTATTTAACCCCTTAGTAAAATATAGCTTATAACTTTTCTTATTTAATAATTATATAATATAGTAATTATTTATCCTTATGCTTATATTAATAACTTTTAGCCTCTCTATATATATTATTATTAGTATACTTACTTATACTATTATTTATACTCTTATCTATATAGTTTATATAGTTAATATTATTAATATTATTAATATTATTAATATTATTTATATTATTTATATTATTTATATTATTTATATTATTTATATTATCTATATTATTTATAGCTATATTATTATCCTCCTTTAATTACTTCTAAATATATATTATAATATATTATTACTTTTTATATTGCTTCTCTATATCTAGCTTTATAATCCCTTTAAATAGCTTATTAGGCATAATATATATCTCCTTCTATTTAATCTTAAATAATTTAGCTATATTAAAATTGCAATAACTAGCAGCTATATATATATTATTTAATATAAATTTAAAAATTATCTATATCTTCTATAATACTAGCTTATTATTACTAATAGGCTATAATACTTCCTCTTATAATTATACCTTATTAACCTTAGCTAAATACTAGGCTTATTTATATTGCTTTAACTATCTCTATACCTCCCACTTATTATTAATATCTTAAATTTAGGCCTTAGCCTTATTTTTAAATACCTTTTTATCCTTATATTAAATATATTATAAAAACTTAATTATATATATAATCTCTCTTTAGCTATTGCCTTTATTGCCTTTTTAGCTATTACTTAATAGTATACTCTAGCTAACCTTAAATTAATACTTATTATAACCCTATTTAGAAATCTATTAATAATGTACCCCACTTTTCTATAGAACTGGCTATTACTTCTAATAAGCTCTTTACCTTATATTACTGCCCTTTTTCTAATTATTAATCTAATTATAATCCTATTAGTAATACTTCTGCATTTACTATTTATCTTAAATAATATATAAATATATATAGTAATCTAGCCTATTCTATTTTAGTGCCTTAATATATAGAATTAGGTTAATATTAAGTAATAATAATAGTTATTATTATAATCTAGCCTAATCTATAATAATATTAAATATACTTTTTACTGCCTAAGTAATTACTTAGGCCTATTAATAGCTAATATTTTTATACTACTTCTTTATATATATTATAATTTTATTTATTATTAATCTAATTTTATATTTATAATAAATAATAAATAAATACTTAAGTAAATAAATAAATAGCTCTATAATAATAATAATAATAATTAATAACTATTAATAAAATTTCTATTAATCCCTTTTTTAAATCTTTTATTATTATGCAGTACTATATTGCTTTTATTATATTATTAAGGCAGTATTAAATTTATAGCCCTCCCCTATTATTACTAGTACTAATTTATCTATTTATTCTATAGCTTTATAAAATAAATAGGCTTAATAAGTTTAGGCCTAAATACTAATTGCCCTTAATAGCATACTAACTTAATTAATTTTAATCTATTCTTAACCTTAATTTAGCACTATATTAAAAACTTTAACTTAATCGCAATATTGCAAACTAGCTTCTTTACTCTTAAAAATTAATAAGCAATATATCCTTAAAGTTATCTTTTACTATATATACTTTTTAAGCATTTTAATATATAAAATCTCTATAAGTTTACCCCCCCTTACTTTTCTATAAGTTTACCCCCTAGTTATTAATAGCGCATTTTGAATTTATATAGTATTTTCTATAAGGCAAGGGGTAACCTCGTAGATGCATTACTAATAGGAAAGTTAATAGATTAATAAATAATAAGCACTATAGTCTACTTAAAGCAGCCTTAGGGATAAGATTAATAGAGGGGAGATATTATATTATAGCCTATATATAATTTAGCCCTAATAGGCAGTCTAGCCCAGTAGAACCCCTAGCCCTACCTTTTAGGCACTTTATATATTAAGTGCTAATAGACTAATTAAATAAGGAATAATAAGAATAATAAGGAATAATAGAGTAATATTTATTGCTCTTAATGCTCTTACTTGCTCTTATTGCGCCTAATATTAATACCCTAATATTTAAATTATATTTAGTACTAATAAATAGAAGGAAGCTTTTAAACTATTTTAGCTTTTAATATAATTATTTTACCTTAATTATTTCTAATACTCTTAATAATTAATATATTAAGTAATATAATATTTTATTTATTCTCTTACTTGCTTAACTTAATGCCCTAACCTCTTTACTAATAATATTATAGGCAATCTCTATAATATTCCTTAGGAATTAATCCGGACTGTTATAATTACTAATACTCTAGCTATAATAGCTACTAAATCCTAATAGAAGTATATAATATTCTAATTTATTAATTTATATATACCTCCCTTATTACTTAAGGAACTTTAAAAGCTATATTTATAAAAAAATACATTATATTACTATAAATACTATAAATTAATAGAAAATAATTAAATAATTTAAATTATATAATTAATATTAATATATTTACTAATTTTCAGACTTCCTTTAGGTCTAGTAATTAAGGAATTACTAATTGCTAGCTACCTATATTTTAATTGCTAGCTGACTTATAGCATGCAAGCATGTTTTGATTTCATACTAAAAGTTAATTGCCATTTGCCAAACGGCAAATATTATAAACTCAGGGATCCATATGTGACTATCTCATTCACTATATGCACCACACTCGCCGTCCCCTCACTTTCTCTTATGACCGTTCACTGATCGTACGATAAGCTGGCGGCTCCGCGGGCGGTGAGGACAGTGAAGAGTTCGCATAACAGAATGGGGATTGCGCATGGTACGGGGATCAAGCATGCGTTGTTAAGGGGATCGTTTGGGGTTGGGAGTTGGTTTATGTAGATGGCAGGGAAGTCTTGGTGAATGGGGGATGGATAGACAGCTTGGATGATAGCTCTCTTCTCTACAAATGGTGGTGAATTGAAATGAATTGAAGCCAAGCGTGTAGCAGAGTACACATCATATTTCCCACAGAAGCTGTTTACCAACATCAATAACCCATCTGAGCTCACTGATCATTGACAGCTTCAACCCACCCCACCCACCATGACATCGTCAAATTGCCTACCAACCAAAATACTGACGCGGCACATCTCCCGTTCTAAGACCTCGTCCTAACCTAAGCTACCGGAGCACTGGCGCTCCCTTTGAGCCTTAGACTCTCCCCAATGTCGCTATTATCTGCCCCGCGTCGACCAGTAAGCGTCACTGTATTGTCCCCACATGCTTCGTTTTTGGCTGGTGGATTGGATGGTTCGGCAGTTGGGTAGGGAAAGATAGGTGCCTATGCAGCTGGTTTGGGCTGAGTATTGAGACATGGTTGCTGACGGCAACTTCTGTCTTTCCGGTGTAAACTAATGTGCATCTTATGAGGAGTCTAACGATCTCAGCTAGGACTGGTGCCTTGTTGCTTTGGTCGGTTTATGTCGCATATTTGTTCCCATCCCGATGTCTATCACGGAACCGGTTTTTGATTGTGGACTTGGAGCGAGCAGAAGTCCATACTTGTCAACCTCTGGGGCCTATCAGCCTTAGCAGTCAAACTCGGGAGAGAAAACGGACGCTTTAAAGGGCAAGAGGGACATTTTCACTAGAGATCTACACTCTATAACTAATAAGCGGCTTTGTAAAATTTCCAAATATGGGCAAGCCGTTTAATATGTATAAAGAGTAAATTACTATTTTTTAACTTATATTTAATGTCACGGCCTGGTTCACCATTCTGGGCTTAAAAGAGCCGTTGTGGGCTACTGTAATTGCAACTAATGCGATTATTGACTAATCTTTTGCCCTATGGTATAGCGGTCAATAGCACAACCATTACATTTAAAGTCTTATTTATTATTATAAGATTATTTTAAAATTAGTTGTTATATATACTGCTTTTTTAAAAAGTTTTATACATCTCTTTAGATTTAACTATATTTATAGCTTCTTTATAAATAAGATTAATTCCTTTTTATTTTAGTAAATATTTTATTAAATTGTTTTTATATTTAAATATTTTTCCTCTTAAATAATTATTATCTTATATATAATTATATTGATTATTTTAATAGCAAAACAAGCTTCTGGAGGAAAACAACCCTACAACCCACACAAAGGAAAAGGTCAGTCTGGTCAGGGGATTATTAGGTTGGGTCAGTCGGGTCGGTCCGGTTGAAAGGGAACAGAAAGGTCAGTTTGAAAGGAAGGAAAAGGTCGATTTAAAAGGGGTCAGTTAGAAAGGGAGTAAATGTCATCAAGATATCAGCCATCCGGGCACAAAGGGCCCGGGCAAAAGTCCAAAAATTAAAGTAAAAAGCCGCGTGTCTTTTCCATTGGGAAAAGGGGGATCTTTTATAGCTAGCAATAGAGGCCTTGAGGCTAGGTCATATGACTAGTCATGTGACTAGCTGTTAGATCATATGATCCGACGGTCTCAACAGTTCGGAAAAGGTAAGACAGGTCAGAAAGGCCACAATCGTAAGGGAAGGATATCTCCTTGCTCCACCACACCGGGACTTAGGGCTAGCTCTTAACTATTCCCAAGATTTTTGACAATTTAGTTTACTATGCTGCGGGTATTATCCTAACAATCTACTTGGTATAGGCGTTTTATATCGTCGCTTAATATCTACCAAAAGTCCAGGGGAAGAATCAACCCACTCCCATTTAGTGAGGAGTAGTTCTAAGATGTTTCACGCGCTCAAAAGTTTAAGTACTCTCCATCTAGACATATCAATTGGAATATATCGTCATCTAAAAAGGGACATTCGAGTAGCCCCTGAAAAGGAAAGATTGATTGAGCGAGGTGCCCGTGTGAATCACCCGAGCCCCGAGCAGTTCACCTCGACCACATTATATATTCCGACATCGACAAAAAATAGGCCTGCATTACGAGACGGTCACCTTGATCGTCTTCGCAACACTGGGAACTCCCGCCTGATTCATCACAAACAGCATCCAATAACCAGGTAAAGCAATTCCCGCGTCACTCGGAACCACAACCAAGTACTTATTTATTCCCTTCTTACTCAAAGTCAGAGGAATCCTCCTCTGATCCGTATTCACCGTGTGCGTCGCCGTTCCGTACCGGACCAAGGAAGCACTCGAGACGGCCGAATTCGTCTTGATTGTGATGGTGCCTCCTACTTTGATGGTACTCGCTGATATGGAACTGATGGAAGGTCGCTTCGCTAGGTTTCCATTGCTATTGTATAAATACGCCGGGGTGAAGATTTGCGCGTCGAAGTGGTTTGTCGTGCATGTTCCGCAGAGCCCACCACCGCTGTTGAAGACTGTCGCATCTGGAAGGAGAAGAGCCACGCTGTGATAGACACGGACAATCGAGTTGGGCTGTTGCTGAAAGAATTGATCCTTGGAAGGAACGTACAATTCTGGGGTCAGTTGGGGAGTTGAATCTGCGAACGGCACACCGTAGCTTTGCCCTCCTGTGATAAAGATGCTGCCGTCGGGAAGGACGACGGAAGTATGGAAGACTCGAGCGTAATACATGCCGTTACTGGCGAAGACAACCTGAGCGTCATCGCCAGGGTTCCCAATTGTGATAATATGAGCATTAGTCGTAGCGTCATCGTCCTGGTAGGACGGCGAGCCTCCAAATGTCAAAATCTTGCCGTTGACTGCATCAAACATGACAGCGCCGCCGCACATGGCATCCGGATCAATCCCACGAGTAGAGTTGCGAGAGCCCGCAGGCTTCACGTCGCCATCACCATCGGTATAATACCAGTTCATGGCGGTGCTAGGCCCAGCCTGGAAAATAGTCTCGTTCTTCCAGCCAAATAGCCATGCGTGGTTGTCAGCGCGGTATAGCCCTTGCTTGTCTGCGGTGAGCATGGGTGTAACGTCTGCCTTTGGTAGCATCTTCCACGATTTGGATGCTGGGTCATATATTTCGCCATTTTTCTGGGCAATGCCGCCGCTCCAGGAGCCACCAATAGTAAAGACATAGCCATTTGAGGTTATGGCCGACGATTGGTACCCTCTAGCGACATTCATGTCAGGTCCGCCGATCCAGCTATCGCTAGAAGAGTCGTAAAGACTCGTTCGTTGTGCTGAATTGCCACCCGTGACAACAATCTGGCCATCGCCGTCCATCGAGATGCCGGGACAGAACATATCATGGTCAGTGTTGCTCACAGTACGCTGCGAGATAATTCCCGTCCTGGGATCCCAGTCGGAACTAAGCGTATACCCGCCAGGCGAGCCAAGAAACTGGTCATATAGATAGGCCGACCAGACAAGGACTTTGCCAGATGTCGGTTCGACGGCTCCCGCTATAGGAACGAGAGGGAAATCGAGTGTTGGACCCCATTGGCCTATGCCCTTGGCTGGCGCTTTATATGATGCGGCGTTGTAGATGTTGAGTTCGGCAATACTAGTCCAAGGGTTTCCATTTGCTTCAGTAATGGCGACAATGCGCACATATCGAGCAGGTTTGGTCTCAAAGTTGGAATACTTCTCCGTACTATCATTATACCACATGCCTAGAGCAACTGGAGAGCCCCAATTCTCCCCATCCGAGCTCAGAGAAACAGTATGTCGTGCAATCCAGCCATCTTGGTTGCCATCTTGTCGGGGAAGCATGGATATGCCGTTAACGTTCTGAGTCGAGCCCATATCCACCGTGAAGGTATGAGGCGGCTTCGGGTTGCTGGTATTGGAGTATGCAGTTTGCCAAAAAGTATTGTTGTCATTATCAATGGCCTTGCTACACTCGTTGCCAGAGTGGGAACTGTCACAGGTGACTTTCCAGCCAGAACGGTCAATGGCTGTTCCGATGGGGGCAGCTGCTCGGAGACTTAGATGCTGGACGTCGAACTCGACACCCTTTCCCGTGATAGATGAACTGGAGGGCGGGACGCTGATGGCATTGGCAGATGCTGCAGAAAACCAGCAGAGTGCTAGAGTTCCAAGTGCGCGCATGGATAACATGACCGAGTTGTAGAGTTGATGTGATTGAAATCGGTAGTAGTGAAGAACTACCACCCACACACAAACAGGCCCGTTATTAATAGTCGAAAAAATCTCTTAACTCGCCCACCACTTCGCCAGGCTAAGCCGGCTCTTGCAGGAGTTATTCGTATTTCCATCTGTTTATTTTTGAAGGCCCAAGCACATAGAACGTCATGCATTATACATGCAGTAGTGTCCCTACGCTCAGACGTGGCTTGCTGACCTGCAATTCGCAATTTAAATTTGTGGTGATGCTTGTAAGATTGACTTCAACGCACAGACGAAATTACAATTAATGAAAACGTTTCGGCAGAGGTCCAAGCTCACCGGCACCTCCTCCACGGTCACTACTACGTATATCCATTATCAGCCAACCGGATGAGACGGCCGTTGGTGAGTTAAATCTCCATGCACGGCTTAAGGGGGGCGGGAAAATCACTCAGCTGGAGGATGCTGGTGGTAACGGCTTGTGCAGTTAGAAGGCCAATAAAGCTGAGAGGTAACTATACTTCACACTATATGCAGCTAAAAGTGTATAAGAACTGGGCTTAATATGAGTACTAGAAGATATATACTTAAATTTAGGGGAGGATGAACTCCTTAATATAAAACACTCCTTATATAAATAAACCTAATAAAAGCAGTTAACATACTTATATAGCGAGTTGATTAGTTAAGTGAGTTAATTAAAAATCTCAACCTTTAAGATAGGAATTACTATAAAAATACTATAAACTATTTAATTAATTAAAACTATTTATTATACTCTTCCCTAAATATTTTAACTACTACCTAATATATTCTTATATTATATCCAGTCTTATTGCAAACACTATAGTACTAAACCCCTAATTGCGCTAACCTTCCTTAACTATTACTCCTTAATAATTTAACTAGTACCTGCATATTAATATCTATTTAATTAATTACTTGCCTCCCTTACTTTACTATTATTACCCCTCTTTTCTATAATTAGGTCCTTTTTGCCCTCTAGCGCTAATTAAGTATTTCATTTAATTATTAAAGGTCTTAGACCTTAGCCCTCACTAAAGCCATCTTATATATAACTGCCTTTATTCCCTTTATAAGAGACTTTAATGCTTTTAGAATTAACTCTAGAGAGCTGCTTTAATGCCTTCTAATTCATCTTTTAAGGTATTCAGACTGAGATTAGGCCTTAAGCATAATCTTTAGGGTCTTTAAGACCCACAGGGTCAATAGTTTAGCTACCTCCTCTAGTAGCATTAGAGTCTATAATTGCATATTAAGCTTTAAGACTATACATTCCAGGTCAAGAGGAATAAGCCCAGCTCCTCTAAAAGCTCCCTTAATATTCTTTTCCATTATAGTAACTTAAAATGCAATATAGAAGGCCAGAAAGAACTCAATCTTCGAAATGTAGATTATAAAGCATTTAATTAGATGCTCTATTTCTTAATTATAGGCCTTCTTAAGCGGCCTAAAGCACCTAATGTTAAGGGGCTAAAGTAGGTAAGATAAATAAGGTAGCATATAAAGCCTAATAATCTTATTTTCCTTATAATATCTCTTAAAATTAATAAATTAGTAATTTTTATAGCTATTAAGGATTAAGAGATAATAAGAACTAATTAATTAATTAATTATATATTAATTAAAGTGCTTAAGCCACTCTAGACCGGTCTTATTATCAGTCTAGCCATTTTAGGTCGTTATAATAGCCTAATTGCCCGGGAGGTTGCTTTCTTAATACCAGTTAGTAAGGTAATATTAGCCCGCACTAATAATAAATAGCTAGATTGCCTAGCCTTCTGCATTAATTGCCTAAATAACTATAATCTATTTCCAGTTTCTAGGCTGCACTAATTTTAGCTTTAAATGCCTTTCTAAACCTATAATAATTATTCCACTTATAATAATACCCATAAGAAAGCTAATCTCATTAAAGTTATAAATATCTTCTAATTAGATACTATACTTTATGATTATATTCGCCATAAGCTAAAATTAATTGCAAATAATTATTAGATCTTTACATTTAGCTCTTTAATAGTTATATTTTTAAGAAAAATGCATCTTAAGCTCTAGATATCGCTTAATAAAGTTTAAAGCCTAATGCATATTAATTAATAGTGCATTATAATTAGTAAGTAATTAATTAGCTATATCTTTTATATTATATAGCTAAGGGGGAAATCCTTATAAATCTAGGTCGAGAATAAACTAAATAATAATCTATTCCTCTAGATTAAATAGTTAATATAAATTAGGGATAGTATTAGCTCGGGCCTGCATACTATTAAATTAGTAGAAGAGAGTGCTATAATTAATATTATAGACCTTTATGGCGCATTAGAGACTTAATTCTAGGCGATTTTAATAGGCCTAAAGTGCAAGAAGAATTCTAGCCTCTTTATTAGATTGTAATATAGTAGGTGGTTAAGAATTAATTAATTAAATAGAAATAATATAGGTTAAGGGATTTTTAATTAACTCACTTAACTAATTAACTCACTATATAAGTACATTACCTATAAATAGGGAATTCTATTATTATATAATAAGGCAAATAGATATAGAATAAATTTAAAATTACATCTTTTAACTTTATAATAAAGATATAAATATTCTCTATTAGGTATATAATAACTACTATTAAATCTTATATTTTATTTTAATTATAATTACACTTAAAATACTTAAGAGAAATAGTATTAAATAATTATTATCTTATAATAGCTAGTAATATAATTATAATAGGATAATATAATAAGCTAAAATTAATAGTATTAAAAGCACTCTAAATAAATAATATAATTATATAATATTATATGTATATAAAGAAATAGTATAAAGAAATGAAATAAAGAAATAGCTTAAAAGCCTATTAATAGCAAAGAACAATACATACTACCTATAAGAGAGCTATAAGATAACTAAGCTCAAGATAAAATAATACTCCTATAAAAGGCTCTATATATAGTAAAAAAGCTCTTAAAAGTATTAATATTTAAACTAAAAGTTAGAATTAAGAGAAAATAATTATATATTTTAATAAATAGTAAACTAGTAATAAATAAATATTTTTAACCTTTAAGTAGTAAATAAGCTTAAAGTATTATAGAATTAAATATATTATTTTTATAATATAATAAATAATAAAGAAAGCCTCTTTTTTTATAAAAACATATAACTTATAAAATTAATTACCTTAAGGGATTTATAAAGAAAAAAACTAAAGAATTTCCTATAATTTTATATTAATTAATAAGTATAATTTAATATTTAAATACTTATAATTATATTTTTTAATCTCCTTATTAATTAATATATAATTAGGGTTAGATGTAAGAAATAAGATAATAGTCTTATTTGTTACAGCCTGGTCCCCCGGACAGTTAATAAGGTAGCTGGTGCACCTTGTTAATTGCTATAATTGCGATTAATGCTGAATCTTTTGCTTTGTGGCGTAACGGTTAGAGGTGTTTTGTAGGAGAAAACTGTTAAAAAGCATAAATGACCCCTCGACTAAAAACATAGCGCGCGCTACTCTAATTAGTAGGTCAGGTCAATCCATAGCTTTTATCCCCTCAATTCAACACACCCTCCCAGATAAAGGACATTCTGTCTCTTTAGCTATATGCTTCTACTTTTCTAAGAGGTAGCATGCCGCTAGGAATCAAACCTGAACCTTTCTAATTCAGGCGCCCGAGCGCAAATCTAACTGTTAATTATTGAAAAGCGTAAATAACCCCTCAACTAAAAATATAGCGCGCGCTACTCTAATTAGTAGGTCAGGTCAATCCATAGCTTTTATCCCCTCAATTCAACAAAAATAACCACCACCACACCTAACAGAAGGCGGGCGCAGCAGCAAGGGAAAATGGGCAGGAAGATAGAGGGAAACCGTGCCAGGGAGCTTTTGCCTGTAATTAGTCACAATCTCGAGGCGCCAGCTAAGAAAAGAAGCAAATAACCAATTGATCACAAAGAAATACATATAACAACCCAATTAAAGGGGGCAAAAAGCAGGTAAATTCCATTGAAAAAGCATGAAGGAAGAAGCTATCTGTGTCCGGGCTAAAATCTAGCTCTCTTTATGTCTTGTGCGGCCACTAATTGAGAAGGGCGCTTAGACCACACCTTGATCGCATCGGCCAATAAAAATCCACCGCTAGCCTCTATAGTCCGGGACTATTATTGGTCAGATTTTTCCTTCACTATAGTGTGCTATCACATTATTAGAAATGTTAAAAATAGCAATAAGAATATTAGTTATAAAGAAAATAAAAATAGTTATTATTAAGTTTGTTATTTTAAAGTAAAGAGAAGAAAAGTCTCTTATTTATAGAGTTAGTTAATTAATTAAACCTTTTAGAAACTTACTTTTATAATAAGAATTTATAAAAGTATATAAATCTTTATTAATATTTAAAAGGTTTTAGAAACTTTATATAGTAGTAAGAAATATAATTTAAAATATTAGATAAAATTTTAAACTTTTATTAATAGAAATAAAGAAAAAATATAAAGTAAAATAGTAACAACTTATTAACTATAAAAAAGTATATAATATCTAGTTATAAAAATAGGCAAATATAATAATAATAATAATCGTAATTTTTAAAAATTAATTTTAAGAAATTAATAAATACCTTAAAAAATAGAAAAAAATAGAAAAAATTTAACTATACTTAAGAATATACTATTACTATATTAAATTTAAAAGAAACAATTAAAAAAAAAAAAGAATTCAGTTTATTTAAATATAAATATAGCTAATAGAATTATAAGATTTAATTTAAAGATAAAATAAATAAGTTAATATATATAATAAGTAAGTGCTGCAAATAAGCAAGAGCTGCACTAGAATTTACACCTTCACTTAAAATTTTAAAAAAGCTATTAAAAATTCAAACAAAACTTAAAATAGCTGTTAACGGCCTCTAGTAACTGTATTCCAGCTATCTAGTCCAGGATGCTATTTACATTAAAGATAGAGAAGAGAGAAGGTGTTAGATTGGATTATATACAGAGCATTAAATCGGGTGGTCACGTGGTGACAGCCGAGGTCCTGCTAACGGGTCGGCGAGGCTTTGCCGGGCACAGCCCGAATAGGAAGGCGGTGAGGGAAGCCTATAACCCTTAATCACAGCCGCAATAGCACAGCTAGAGACACACACACAATATAAGGTCATCTAAGTGCAACGCATACGTTTCCAACAGAAGGAAATTCCTAAATGCCCTTAAGCTTAGCGAGAATTTCTGGTCGGTGGCGCGCATAGGGCAAGTACGTCTTGCGGCACAGCCGCAAGGATATGGGCCCTGGCCCGTGACAATGGCTAATATTTTTAATATAAGCTAATTAAGCTAAAATTTATATTAAAAATAATTTTTAAAAATTCTAACCCTTAAGAACTTAATAAAATAGAAAAGTCAGTCTATTTCAGACCCGCTTTTTATTCTTTTCTAAACTATTAAAGTCTTAGTAAAGTAGAATTTAGGAATTTTTTACTATATAAATTATACTTTAAATTTACTAATTTTAAAATTTTAGCTATTTTAAGCTTACTTTGAACTTTTAATAGCTTTTTTAAAATCGTAATTTAAGGTACATCCCAGTGCAGCGCTTACTTGTTTGCAGCGCTTACTTATTATATATATTACCTATTTTATATTTATTTATAATCTTAATAAAATAGAGCTATATAAGCTTGAAAAATACTTTATAAAGATATTAAAAAGAAATATATTAGGATTAATATTGGTAAGAAAATATAATCTTAGAATGCTACAAACCCTCAGTGCGGCCTAACGCGCCTTTAATACTAGTTGGAACTTACCTCTTAATATGTAAATGCCAACACCCCGCATGTGCCAGAAAGCGCGCATCGCCAGCCGCTGCTAATAATTTTCATTCTGCGTAAATATGACAATATTTACAATACTTGCTCTTCCAGTATAATAACACTGTAGAATCTATAGTCTTACATTCTAACATGAAACTCCTGGCTTACCATGCCTGCGCGAAGCCTAAAACCATCTTGCGACTGCATGTTCAGTATGACGATATCCTTAGCTGCATATGAGTTTATAGCTGAACTTAAAGATCGTCATCGGACAGCCTAGTTTGTTGGGTAAATATTTGCGTCGAGCAATTTCCCCAACATGCAGTTAGCAATACAAACGATGAAGCCCATTCCATGCAAGCATAGACAAGTAACCGGGCCGCTCGCCCTACCCATCAAAATAAACCCGGCCAACAAAGTTACCCCAACGCGAAGCATGCAACTGGCGCTTTCATAGGTTTCGTGATCCTCGTATCTAGTTACCCGGCCGGGTCAGGGACTAATCTTGCGAGGGTATATGGAGGTAGTTCAACAACAGTTTTTCTATAAATAGGGAGTTGCCCCCGTCAGTCTACGAGCAGCTGTGCCCTATCTTCAAAGACTTGCAACCTCAGGTTAACTTGCAACACTTCTTCAAAAATACAAACCATCTTTCTATTACATATCTGAGCCCATTGGTCCATCTTGCAAATGAAGCACCTCGCTCTTCTTGCACTTTTCTTCTCTATGACACTGGCTGTCGCTCTTCCTAACGGTCCCAACCTGCCTTTATGCCCAACAACTCTCACCAAAACAGTGGCAAATACTGCGCAAGGTTCGACAAAGACGGTCATATCTACAGTCATGGGACCTTGTAAGACGACATCCGAGGGACCCAAGCCGACTGAGACGTGCCCCTACCCGCGCAACTGGAGTGAGGATCTGGGACAAAGCTGCAAGTGTCCAGATACATGGTCTTACAAACAGACAACAAAGAATGGTCAAACCATCACCTGCGAGCCCGCAGGCCCTGGGTGCCAGAATCACTGCGTGAAGTTCAAGAAGGATCCTAAGTGTGATGGAGCATCTGATAACGATGTATGCGATACAGTTGGCTACTGTCGGTCTGGGAAATGTGTTCAGTTAGTTAATAGGAACCAATGCAGCGGGTAAGAAGGTGTATAGCTGTTGAACAGAGGGCATATTTTGGGGGGTCACGTCTGGGTCAAGGGTCTTAAGATTGCTTGTGGATACAGTAGTTCCTTCGGGGGCAGAGACACTTCACCAGAGACATAACACGAATTCGCTGATCTGGAGAAAATGGACTGAATACACATACTGTTTGACATTATCTCACTATCCCCTTACATTCTCCATCCCTTTCATGCCGTCTTTGGCATTTATTATAACGCTATGGAGCATAGGGTTTCAAACTGCGCCACCAGGATACCCTGAATGTTCACTAACATATAGGCCACAACAGATAGCCCCATGCAAGCTTGTAAGTAACACTTGTGAAAGTCTCCTTAGTAGGCTCTTGGCCATCCGTGCTGCAAGAGCGATTGAGGTGTTTAAAACGGAGATCTCATCCTTAATAAGATGAAAATATTCATCGTAACACTCGTTTAAGAAATTTTTCAAAGCTTTGGAAGATCGGCCTAGACACGTGATGGAGATTTCTTCCTCCTTATGAAAGCCGACATGCCTTAGCGAGGTCCGATATGAGAGTAAGGCGTTTTTGTAACGGAAGATGAAGATGAAGCTGCCATGCCAGGGCGAGAAGCTGAGTGCTTTCTTGGCCTTGCCTGCATAATCTTGCCGGCCTCTTTGCTTCTTCATTCGTGCAATGGAGGATCGAGAGCCGTTATCAAGGCTCCGGGAGGAGATCCACTCGAGAACCAGGTTATACTCTTCGTCAGATCGCTGCACATGCACCATGGATTCTTATAATGCGTTGGATTGAGCTGTTGTGGGCTGAAGTAGAATGACTCCCTAAAATGGTCTTCGAGAAATATCCTCAACTTACGGGTATGATTGCCGAAGAAGGCAGATAACTCAAAAAGACGCAGAAGGTGAGCGTATCTGCTCAAATATCTAGCTAGAAGCTGCTGAGCTTCCTGGTAGTGAGGGAAGGAGATCGAGTGGCAATGTTGAAGGTTTGAGGCTGGAAGTTGAATGTGAGTCAAGCCATGGGAAGATGCGTTAAATGGTGTTGAGCAAGCCTAGGAAATGGGTTTGGGCGCATTATAATGGTCAAACAAACATTTACTATAGGGCACTTGGAAATAAATACATCTCATCTTTCTCTGTAACCCATCCTCCTCAATTACAAACCTAAAAACAGTACACTGGATCTGGGTGGGGTTTTGGGTAGCGTACCTTTAAGCCGAAAGGCGTTGTGGAGTTTATTCTACACAGATTATGTATCAACATTAAACTGAATCTTGTACCCGGCTAAATTGAGGCTCATCTTGGCGCCAAGGATCGTGGTCATGAGTCCATGAAATATGTTCGTCACGTAACACCTTTTGCTCCTTCAAAGTCACGCAAGTGTTTGAGGCCTGGCATGCACAATGCGTCTTTTTACAATTTATTGAGACTGGCCAGAATGTTATTGTTGAAGCAGCCAGTTGCGCTCATCAATCTTCTTTTTCTTTTCCTCATCTGACAGCTTCTCAAACTCGGCCACATTCTTATCCCACTGCTGCACGCACTCAGTGTTCCAATTGCAATCCTCCACCTGACCATATGCAGAGTGACTATATCTAGCATGCCGGCTAGGCCAGTTAGAGGCGTGATAGTGGTGTTTAACAAGAGCCCCGCGGGCGTTGTGGTTGCCCGAGTCAGAGTGGCCCTGTCCTGCGCAGAAGGCCTCAACGTCTAGAACGAGTACCCGGCTGACGACTTTGGACTCATCCATATTATGAAACATATCCCAGGTAATCTTTGGTCCGTGGTTGTTCTTATTCATCTCCTCCAGGAGTGCAATCGTAAATGCTGACGGTCCTGTGCCAGTAATAACCTCATCGAAGTCTAGCTCGACTTGACCCAGCGACACACCCTGCTTTTTGGCAACACCTTTAAACCAAAACATAATATTTTCAACCAGGCGCAGCATGACGGGCTGGTGAGGTCGTGAGATGAAGGTCCACTGGCAGAAAGACATTGACTTCTTGCCTAAGATGGGATGATCCTTGAACGCCGGCTGATCAATTTCGACGCCCACGATTAGGTCAATATCCCTCTCCTCATATCGCCCTGGAATGAAACGATTCACTGGCTTAAGCGCTTCCACATCAATGTCCGCGTATACGCCACCCTCAGCATACATGATCATGTATCGGAGAAGGTCGGCCTTGATGATGGTTAAGTTGATGGTGCGGTAGAAGTGCACAATATCCGGGCGATTGAAGCCTTTGGGGCCAAAATGTTCCTCCACGTAAGACATCTCGTTGGCATCAGTGAGCACTTCGTAGCGCATACCGGGGTTCTTTTCTAACCACGTCTTGGCGTTTGCTGAGTTTGGCTGCTCAAAGTCGAAAGGGTTGGCTTTCCATGTCTGCCATATTTTCTGGGGGAACGAATTGGCAGACGGATGAAGCTGTGGCGCCCCATCTTCATGCCATATGAGATCCCATGGGGAGGGTATAGCCCACAGGGCATCGGTATTTAGCATGATCAGGAGGATGCAAACACAAGCCAAGTAGAGACGTAGGTACCTCATCATCTGTGTAGGCACCTTGTTCCTAAATTTGGCCGTGGAGGCTGCCAGAGTTGGCGAGCCCAATGGAAATTTCATCTCGATGTCTTGATCCCGAATGAATTGCCTCTCTGGGATTGAGGGTAAGTTGGTTGGAGGAATTGGAAGCTTAGCTGGAGCGCTGTGTCGAGTGCAAGGTTTCGTATCGAGAGGTGTTGAGGAAAATAGAACAGAGAATCTGTCTTAAGTAGAGACTTGCAGTGGTAGAACAGTTGGCAAAATCAGCTCCAAAATCAGCTCCCAGTTGCTCCTGAGATTATTACGTAGGGTTGTTGCCACAACTGTTCTTGGCTTGGTAAGATTGGACAAAGATCCGCAATCCTATCAAGCAGCGACAAGACAGGGCCGACCATGCCCCATCACATTTCATCGTTCATAGCTGCATCATAACGGCGCTTGACATGGGTTCGGGATACAATAAGCCGACAGGGGCACTTCGGCATGGGTTGTGCCGCCTCAACCAACTATAAATGTGCAATTCAGCGCGGTTGTGCCGCCTCAACCAACTATAAATGTGCAATTCAGCGCGGTTGTGCCGCCTCAACCAACTTTAAAGACGTCATAGAGTTATCACATTTCCAAACAAGGTCAGAACCCCGGACTAATCCCTCAGTTGATACGACACGGGATCTTCATCTCAGGGGTATGTGCTGACCTAGAAGGCTCATCCATACAGTCCTATCAACGAGCTTCATGGTTCCTTTGCAAGCCAATGTCGATCAAGACGTTGGTTGCCCCATGTCATTCCTACGGCATGCCCCTCGAACACCAATGTCTTAGCGCCAAATCCGACTCTCCAACCTCGCGACCCACTGGCCTCGGTGATCTTCACCTGAAGCTTGTGAAAGTCCTGACGAACCATTGACTTTCTTGGCTTCGAAGCCAATCCGGGCTGTGTCGGGGCAAATGCAGAACAAAACGTCGGATCTTCTCTATCGAAAAGAGTGGTAAATTATCTCTTTAGCCATTGAACGCATCTGCCCCTAGCATCAAATCACCACATCAACAGCCAATATGTCCTCGCCCCGCGACGGTATCCTCAATGGCAAAGACTTTGAAGACATCAACTTCAACCGAGATTTGACATTCGCAAACGGTTGGAAGCCAGCCAGATCATTCCAAACGCCCAACCCAACAAGGCGTAGCAATTGGACTCTATGGTCCAGATTCCCCTCAAAGGCTGGGAAACTACGGTCGACGGCCTACCTGGATGGCCT
This sequence comes from Thelonectria rubi, assembly GCA_013420875.1. Lineage (NCBI taxonomy): Eukaryota > Fungi > Ascomycota > Sordariomycetes > Hypocreales > Nectriaceae > Thelonectria > Thelonectria rubi. Next base: position 7,577 of record WMHX01000021.1, on the reverse strand, counting down.
ACGGGGATTCGCGTCGCTTCTCGTCTACTTCCATCATCATAATCTTTGGGTCCATGAAGAAGGCGACACGAAGGGCATCTTTCAAAACGGCTTTGGATATGAAGGCAAATACTACCTGGGTACATTTCCAGGAATCCGACATTTCTTCTCCGGAGGACACTTCGCCGTATCAACCTTCTTCGTCATTTCCGGCTATGCGCTTTCCTTCTCGCCGTTGACCCTTATTCACACGGGCGATTACGTTAGACTGGGCGATAACATTGCTTCAGCACTCTTCAGACGGTGGCTCCGACTATTTTTGCCGCTTATTGCGACTGTCTCTCTGTTCATTATTATATCGCACGCCTTGGGATTATGGGTTCGACCTGTCAAACTACAGGGCAATCTGTGGGATGAGTTCTGGGTATTCTACGTCGAGTTTAAGAATTTCAGTTTCATTTTCAAAGAGGGCGGCGGACCATGGCTCAGCTATAACCGCCACCTATGGTCGATTCCGATCGAGTTCAGAGGCTCCATTGCCATCTACGCCTCCCTCATGGCATTTTCGCGTTGTTCTCGAAATGCGCGCCTCCTTTGCCAGATTGGGCTTATTTACTATTTTATGTACATCTCTGACGGCTGGTATTGTGCCATGTTTGTCGCAGGGATGCTGCTCTGCGACTTGGACTTGCTAGCCAAGCGAGGCGAGCTGCCAAAGTTCCTACAGCGACTCGAGCCGGCTAAAGAGCTTATCTACTATCACCTTTTAGTGTTCAGTCTTCTACTGGGTGGTGTGCCTAGTGAGACTCGCGAAGTTGAGCAGCTTGCAAAGAGTCGCGGCTGGTACTACTTATCCTACCTCAAACCCCAAGCGGTATTCGATTACAAGTGGTTTTACCTCTTCTGGGCGGCAGTCTGGTTGGTTGCAGCTATCCCACGCATCCCTTGGCTAAAGGGCTTCTTCGAGAGTAGAATCTGTCAGCATCTAGGACGCACCTCTTTTGGTTTGTACATGGTTCATGGACCTGTGCTCTGGACATTGGGGGATCGATTGTATGTGGCTACAGGATGGCACACTGCGGAGCATCTGCAGAATATTCCCCAATGGGCCGACAAGATGCCTTTGCCGAGACGAGGGCTTACGGGACTAGAAATATCCTACCTCGTACCTCACATTGTGCTGATACCGATCACATTCGGGCTGGCGGAACTTGTGACGCGGGCGATTGATACGCCAAGTGTCAAATTCGCATCGTGGTTCTATCGCAAGGCGCTAGGCGGACCAACAACTAGGCGTGTGAAGGGGTAGGGCTTAGGTTTTAGGACTATATGACCCAATCTGTGGATGCAGAATTGAGATCGAACTCGCAATTAGTAGTCTTCACCCTATGTCGGCCCTTTCGACTGCCCTATCTTTGGGGGGGTATTAGAGTGCTTCCCTGGATCGTGGCACATAATTTCCGGCATATTAATGCTATTCTTCAAGCATGGCTATCCAAACTCCGTAGATGGGCCGGCCAAGTGTGTCGCGCAATTCACTCTCAGCCTTGATTGTAAACTTTGGGGCTGACTGCGTCAGGGCAAGTCTACGTGATTCCGCTCACTCGACCGCGCTGATGAGGGACACCACCGGGGCCTTGGGGCACAGCCTGTCCATAGAGTGTGATGAACCTAGCCACCACAATATTCGGCATTAGTTGTCCCTCTCGTTTGCTTTCAGGCTGCCCCAGATTTTGTTGAGGCGGGGTAGGCGGGATATGCTCTACAACCCGCCGAGCCTGGCATGCATGTGATAATGATTCGATGTCATAATGCTTCGATATGATAATGCTTCGATGTCATAATGCTTCGATGTAATAATGCTTTAATGTTATAATGCTTCAATATAATAATGCTTTAATATTATAATACTTTAATGTAATAATGCTTCGATATGATAATACTTTAATGTCATAATGCTTCGATATGATAATACTTTGATGTCATAATGCTTCGATGTGATAATGCTTTGATATTATAATGCTTCGATGTGATAATGCTTTGATGTCATAATGCTTCGATGTGACAACGCTCCGACATCACAATGCTCCAACACGACAACGCTCCGACGCCATAACGCTTCGATGTGATAATGCTTCGATGTCACAAGGAATTAGGTAGATGATGTCAAAATGAGGATATTACGAGCCAGGGTAATAGGCCAATCCCCTCATAACCAATACTGCTGGGTTATTTTCAGGCCCCATTATTTAGGTAGTCTGCATATTACTTGGTGATGAAATGATGTCCGTTCCTTTTGATTGCACTTCGTATGCTTGCACCAACATACAGATCACCAGCTACGCCACAAGTGAGAGCATCTCGAATCAGCGCATCTCCTAGCCGATTACTCCGTGCGTCTTCAGAATCCTATCATACCTACCCCTCCTAATAATGATCACTTCTAGAGGCTATTCCTTCAACACACGTATCTCCTGCATTACGAGACGGGGATTAGTAGCGCTGGGAATCCCAAACCCCTCTGCTTTTATTTCGTTGCACTTCATCTCCCACACAACCGCCGTGGAGGTTATCCTATTGTTCGACAGCCATCAGGCTAGACCACGCAGCTGGTCGTACGACAGCTCCAGCTATACTTTGCTGCGTTTTCACTCATTCGGCTTTCACCATGCTGGCAAGGGACATAAAGCGATTGTCGCTCTTCGTCGGCCCGATTCTCATGTTCATGTATGTCGGTGTGAGCTTCTACAGACGCTCGGAATCCTTCCAGACGCAGGCGAAAGATTGGACCGACCCTCCGCTGGTAATTTTGTCACAAGAAGACAATAGTCTGGTCCAAACCCGAGAACAGACAACCTTGTACAGCACAGTTTCAGACTCATCGCACGACCCGGCCGTGGAATCGCCAACGCTGACACCAATCCAGGATGACAGCAAATCCGATGATGCCATTTTCTTCCCTGGGGACGGGAATATCCAACATCAAGAAATCTTTTCGATATCCACCCAAGACAAAAAGTTTTTCTCCATCGACTTTCGTGAAATGCAAGGCATGAACCCCAATATCATCCCGCACCCGACCTTGCAGGATACTTGGATTGTTGTTGCACAGAGGGTGAAGGAGGATGGGTCTCCCCTTTGGTTCACCGAAATTGTGTGCGATGCAGTATTTCGAGAGAACGTCTTGCGCTGCCTGCATCTACCATATCCTCTACCTGTAGCAGCGACGCCTGGACATCGGTGCGATGGCGACTTGTCCTATATGAACTTTAATATCGGCCCGCATGATGCGCGCGTATTCTTTGGCCCCGAAACTCCCTATATTCTGTATGGGTCCAATTCAATCTATACTTGCTTCGGCCAGTTTGTTCAGGATTTTCGGATGCTTATTGACTCTGGATTCGATATGGGTGGTCTAGCTAACTTCCGCTTTGGCACCGAATTACAGCGTCCAGCACCTTGGAGTATCATGGAGAAAAATTGGTTTCTGTTCTGGGATTCCGATGGGCAAACATATGCTCACTATGATATCGCCCCAAAGCGCGTTTTTGCCCTGTTGGGTTCGGATGGTTCCGCAGGGCCTGATTTGTCACAAGGTGCAGCTGAATCCGACGAAGCGTGTTTGGCCAAGTACCTACCACAAGTAGCACCCCAGCTGGAATCAATCCATCAATCGACCAATTCCCTGAGGATCACAATGTGTCGGCGATACGATCCTTCATGCAAGCCAGATAAAGCCAACACATTCATATTTACAATTTACCAGCACAAGACCTACTACTCTTACCACTCAGTCTACGAGCCGTATATCATGATATTCAACCAACGGGCGCCTTTCGAGATTCACGCCATGTCAAAGAAGCCGGTCTGGATCCACGGTCGCGAAAGACACTTAGAAAGAAATACCTCGGACATGTTCTACATCACATCAATGGGCTGGAAGAGCCATGATCAGAAGTATCATGGGTATTTGAATGATGAGCTCCTTATTGCATTTGGGATCGAGGATGAGAAAGCTGGGGGGATAGACATCTTGGCAGAGGATATATTCCAAAACATGGGTCTATGTAATGAGCTTTAATTACTTTATTATTTTATGTCCAACATTTCGTCTTGGTCGTATTAATAGTAAAATGGGATTGACCGCTCGCTTGTTTTGACCGCTCGCTTATTATGCACGTTATTAAAAAAAAGTGTTGGAATATATTTTATTTCCCAGCTAGGAAATTCCATAACTTTTTTTTACGAGTAAAATTATATCTAGTTTAAGTAAATAAAGACAAAACCCGGAATTATTTGAGACTCAAGTTAACATAATGCTTCATTTAAACATAATAACCAATAATCTTGAATAATACTTACTTATACATTTATAAATAAGGCAAATAGCCTTTATTTTTTAATTAATATAATGCTGTAACTATCCATTCCTGACAATCAAAATGGATACCAACGTACCTACCAAGTGAAGGCGCACTTCGGACAGCAACTCAACCAGCACGCCGTTTACGAACTTGGATTCTTTGCCAGATGAATGGAAAATCTTTCCATGGAACAAGTTCCAGGCCTTTACGATTTCTGAGCGAGCTGGCAGGCAGACGTCCTGGGTCTGGCAGCATGGATTTGACATTCAACGTAACGATTCTCCCACCGAGAGAAAATGGGTTTGCAAGCCTTGCCTCAAGAAGCCGAAGTCCTGAACGTCAGACTACTCTGCCGTTGGCACCCGGAATATCGAGAAGCATCTATCCAGAGAACACAAACTCGTCGACGGGACCGGGAAGAGGCCGCCCGCTCTTGGGAAGAGGATGAAGGAGAAGACTCCCTCAAGGAACATCGTGGAGATGCTGAATCTCGACACTTCAGACCCTAAAGAGCAAGCTATCGCGAACGCTCTGATCCAACGCTTCGATAGGGACCACTTTCAGAGGCTACTTCTCGAGTGGGTGGTCGACACCTACATCTCCTTTCGCCAGCCCGAGCATTGTCGGCTCCGACGCATATTCGAATACCTAAACGGTTAAACCCATCGGTTGCAGCAACGAATACCCATATCTCCCACGATACCGTTCGAAGGCGAATTGTCGATCTTCATCTCCGACAAAAGAGACGCATAATCGACCACCTGAGGAGTGTCCCAGGTCAAATCCATATTGCATTCGATGGCTGGCGCTCAAGGAATCGGCACGCTCTGAAGGGATTGTCTTTTTTTATGTTGATAAAAATGGACTCCCGTCGAAGCTGGTCCTTGGCCTGCCGGAGTTGAAGAACTTACACTCGGGGGAGAATATTGCAGCCCAGATCCTCGAGATCTTAGAGAGCTATGAGATACTTGATTGGGTGGGGTATATCACACTTGACAACGCTGGCAATATGGATACAGCAACGGAGGAGATTGCAGGGGCGCTGTGTTTCGATCCGAAGAAACGGAGAGTGCGATGCTTCGGCCACGCCCTCAACTTGGTGGTAAATGCTCTGTTGTTTGGGCACAAGGCTGAGGCTTTCGAAGCAGAGATTGATGGGGAGTCTGGTTTTGATGCTGCCCAGTACGAAATCTGGCGAAAGAAAGGCCCCATCGGAAAGCTCCATAACTTGGTCCATTGGATCCATCGATCCGACAAGCTGACGTAGGAGTCGGGGCCCACAGCTTCGTCACCCCACAACTTCGGCACATTTCTCGTTTAAGAGCTATTATTTTAAAAATTAATATTAAATAGAAATAAAATAGTTATAAGATTAGGGTTTTAAGATATAAATATAGAAATAGATATATTATATATATATAGTTTTTATTTTTATATAAAAGCTATTATTATAGTTTTAATTATAAATTAATTATATATTTATATATAAAGAATATATATGGAGGTGCCTTTTAAAAGTTTTGTCCCAAGCTAATAACGCCACATCCTTATACCCCTGTCAGTTACCTCGGGATACACGGTCTCAATACAGCCTCCAGGCGACCTGCTTCTGTAGCCCCTGTAGCTCACGAAGGTGATAAGAGCTGGAGGAACTTGCTAGCAGCTAACGGAGCGATATAGCTCTCACGCTTATAGGGAAGTAAAGTAATGGTACGTACCTTATGTACCTAGCCTGCTTGTGATTGGCTGCTTGAGATGTGTGGCTTGAGATTGGGATAAAACTTTTGAAAGGCACCTCCGTATATAAATAATTTAAAATAAATAAGAATAAACTACTTATAAATATAAGATTAAAATATTTATATTCTAATTATAAAGTAAATATGTTATATATAAGAAGAGGGAATTAAATAGATTATTAATACTTTTAAATTAAATTATAAATTAATATTTTTATTCATAAATTTATTTTATAAAATAAAATAATAAATAAAAAGAAAATAAAGAAAAGGGAAATTTTACATATAAATAGATATATATTAAAAAATCATTTTATAAAAACTTTTTTTAAAATTAGAAGATATATATAAATATAATTTATTATACTAAATATTATAAAAAAGTTTAATTTAATTAATTAAAAATAAAGATTTAAATAAATTTTTTATTTAAATATAATCTTATATATCTTAAATTATATATAATAATATATAAAAAGCTTAAAAATGTAGCTTTTATAATTATATATATATTTAATTTTAAAGATATTTAATATATTTAATATATTAAGTATTAATAAATATATTAAAAATAAAGTAATATATTTAAAATTTAATAATAATATTTTTTAATATGCTAAATAAATAAATTTAAGATTAATGATAAAATATATTAAATTTTCTTTATATTAAGGAACTTAAAAATATTTTTATTTTTATATATATTATAATACTTTTAATTAATTAAAAATTTAATTTAAGATTATTTTATAAATATATATATATTATATTAATTTGTAAATATTATATATAAATATATATTATAAAAGTTTAAATTTATATTAATATATATAATAAAATATTAATATTATATAAAATAAAAAATATAACTATATATTTTAATATCTTTATTAAAGAATAGAGTTTTTAAAGACTTTAAAATATATTTTATTATAAATAAATCTAAAAATAATAAATAAAAATTCTTTTTTTAAAAATTCCTTTTTATTATATTTTTAATTATTTAATATATATATGTTATATAAATAATTATATTAAAAAGCTTATATTAAAGATTTTTAAAATTTTAATTTTATATAGGAAAAAATATATATTAAATTATCTAATATATTTTAGCCTTTTATATATTATTTATAATTTATATATAAAAGAGTAATAAATTTATATTTTATTTCTTTATATATTTAAGAGCTTATAAATATATATATAATATATATATAATATATTTATATTTATATATATAAGCATTATATATTAAATATATATAATATTAAAATTAAATATTTAAAATTATTTTATTTATATTTAATTTAAATATTTCAAACTTTATTATATATTTTAAAAAATATTTAATAATTTATTATATATTTTAGAAAATATTTAATAATTTATTAATTAAGCTAAAATAAAAGCTTATATAATATAATAAACTTCTTAAATATATATTCTAATTAATCTTCTATATATATTTTAAAACTATATTATTATAGCTATT
>WMHX01000209.1:0-31553 GCA_013420875.1 Thelonectria rubi | reverse complement strand
TTAATTAATTAATATTATATAATAATTAAATTAATAAATTAATAATTTAAGTTTTATAATATATTTTATAAAAAATATTTTTATTAAATTTTATAAAATAATAAATATTTTAATATTTAAAATTATTAAAATAAATTTAAATATAATAATAAAAAAAAAATTAAAAATATTTTAATTTAAATATAAAAAATAAAAATAATTTTAAAAAAAATATTTTAATTATAATATTTAATATATAATTAATAAATTAAATAAAAGTTATTAATTTTATAATTTTTAAATATAAAATCTTAATTTATATATATAAATATAAATTAAATAAATTAAATTTTTATTAAATAAATTAATTAAAAAAAATTTAAATTTATAAAAGATTTTATTTTTAAAAAATATAATATTTTTAAATTTATTTAATATAAATTTTTATAAAAAATAATTATTATAATTAATTAAATATTTTATAATTATATTAATTTAATTTAATTTAATAATTATAATAATAATAATAAATAAAAAAGAAGAATTTTATTATAATTAAAATAATTAAAATAATTAATAGAATTAATAAGAAATAAATATTATATTTTTAATAAATTATTAAATAAATAAATAATATATATATTTATTTATAATATAATATCTTTAGGCTTATTAGTATAATTATTTATAATTAAGAATTAGAATTTAAGTAATAATAATAATATAAATAGTAATTTAAATAATAAAAGAGTATTTTTATTAAGTTTTATAAAATAATAAAAATTTAATTATTTAAAGCTATTAAAATAAGTTTAAATATAATAATAAAGAATTAAATAAAATATTAATTAATTTAAATTTAAAAAATATAAAATAGCTTAAAAAAGATATTTTAATTATAATATTTAATATATAGTTAATAAATTATATAGAAATAGTTATTCTTATAATAGTTTAAATTAATTCTTAATAAATATTATAGAGTTTCTTTATAATATTATTAATAGAGAGGTTAAGGCATTATATTAAGTAATATAAAGAGTAAATAAAAAGTAAATAAAGAGTTATTATATTATTTAATAGTTAATTATTAATAATATGAAAAATAATTAAAGTAAAATAATTATATTAAAAGCTATTATAATTATTTATAATAATAATAATATCTAAATATTAAATAGTATTTAAGGGATTAAGGGTTTTTAGAGTTAATTTAAAGTAAGATTAATAGGATTATTAATTAGTTTTAATTAGTCATTAGGGTTATATAAATAAATTAAGAGTTAAAAGATTTAATTTAAATAGTTTATATAATTTTAAGTATTTCTACTTTTCTTAATTGCTTAATTATAATATAAGCTATAATATAATATCTTTCCTTTATTAATCTTATTCTTAAGATTATATAAATAAACTATAATCTTTAGTATTCTTTTATAAAAGTAATTTACTTTTTTTTTTTTTTTTTAAGTTAATATAATAATAAACTATATATTTAAAAGCTTATATATTTAAATATTAAAAAAATATAAAAAAATATAAAAAGTAATAATAAAAAACTTTAAAATAAGCTAAAAAGATAAAATAAAAAAAAGAAGAAATCTAATTAAATATTTAGAAATAGGGGTTTAAGAGAATTATAATAATATTAGCTCTAAAATAATTATAATTAATATTTTAAAATCTAAAATAAAAAAAGGGAAAAGCTTTTTTTTTATAAATAATTTCTATAATATAATTAATTTATATTTATTAATATATATATTAAATAAAGGCCCTTTAAATAATAATTATAATAATATAAAATATTTTAAATTTAATTTAATAATAATTATAATAAATATATTAATATTATATATAATTATAAATTATATTTAATAGATAATTTTTAATATTTTTTAAAATAAAAAGTATTAATTTTTATATTAAATAAAACTTATTATAATAAGTAAATAAGGTATTAATAAGGATATAATATAAAATAGTATTCTTAATATAATATATAATAATTTATTTTATTTATTTATTTAAGCTTAAAATTTTCTAATTAAATAATTATAATTTCTTTTTATATTAGATTTATTTTATTAAAATATAAAAAAATATAAAATATATTATTATAATTTTTATATTTTTATAGATTTAATAGTTTAGTTTATATTTTTATTAGTTAAATATTAAAAATGCTATTTAAAGAAGAATATTTATTTTTTTATTATTAAGGGCTTTTATTGTTACTTTAAAGCTTTATTTAATATTTTTATTATTATAATAAAGGAAATTTTTCTTTATAAAAAGCTCTTTATATTAAGAAAACCCCTAAAAAGAATAAAAAAAAATAAAAAACTTTAAATAGCTTTTTTTCTATATATATTTAATTATCTTTTAATTTATAATTATATAAAGATAAAAATCCTAAAAAATTTATAGAAGTCTATAAATTTAAGGCTTTTAGAGAAAGATTTAATTATATTATTTTTTAATCTTATAAAAAATAAGTAAATATTTCCTTTTCTATATTTATCCCTTATAAAATAATAAGAAATATTTATATATTTAGATCTTTTATGAAAAGATAAAATTTATATTAATATTTTAATAGCTTTATTATTTATTAAAATAAGAAGTATAATTTTATTATTATAAATAGAAAGGTTTTTTAAAATATATTTTTAAATATTATAAATAAATTTAGCCTTTTTAATAATTTCTCTTAAGGTTATATATTTTACTTTATAAATACAGATTATTATATATTTTTATTTAATATAATTTTAAGTAATTATATTATTTTAAGGAAAAAATAATATTTATTTATAGATTTTCTATTATATAAATTAATAATTTAATTAAAATTATTATAGCTTTTTATAACTATTTAATAACTTTTTAAATTTATATTATAAATATAATATTTATTTATTTTTATTTTATTATATTTAAAAAGGGGGATTAAAATAGCTTAATTCTCTTTAATAAAATAATATAAGGAGCCCGGCACAATAAAGGCCCGCCAAGCCGCCAGCAACGGCAAGCCAAGGTAAACCCAGCTTAGTCAGCACGAGCCCTAGGCCCTAGAGGCATAAAGGGGCAATGCGGCCAGCTATAACTATAACTGGCCAAATTAAAATCTTTCATAATACTAATATATACCTTCTATATATACTATTTCACCCTAATTATATAACCCTTATAATTCTTTAACTTCTATACCTAACTAGGGAATTAGCGCAAATTAAATAAATAGGAATAAACCTAATAAGCGCCTGCTAATATAAGGCAAATATATAGAGGCCACCTAGCTAGAAGCAAACTAAGCTACTGAAAATAATTACCTATATAATGCTAATAATGCATAATTAACTAATTAAGGACTAGCCACCTTACTATAAGGCTAATATAGAGCCTAAAGAGAGATATTAATAATAGCAATTAATTAAATATTAGCTAAAAGCTTAAGGGATAATTTATATAAAATAACCCTAACCTATTAGAAATAAATATAAAGGGAGCAATTAATAAGCCTAAAGCAACTAGCTAATAAGTACTTATAGAATAGGGGAGGCAATATATTAAGCTAATAGGATAATTAGGGATTATATATACTATTAGAATATAAGAATATAAGCATACTAATTAAACTACTTTAAGAGTAATAAATAATAATATAAAGGTAATAATAATATTAAGAGTAATTAATATATATATTTATTAAGCACTTAATAAAGCTAGAGCTAATTAGAAGGACTTATAAAAAGCCCCTAATATATAATTATAAGGTCCTTATAGAGAATACTATAAAGATTAAAATAAATAATTAAATCTAAATAATTAAAATAAGGAATAAGCTTTAATTAGGCTATAATAATAAGCAATATATTAAATAAGTAATAATTAAGCTCTATTATATAATATAAATAAAATAATAGAATTATAAAAATAAATAGAAAGCTATATAAATAGAATTCCTTAATTTTATTTACTAAAAGTATATTAATCTAGAGATTAGGATTAAAAAGTTATAATAAGATATTAAGAAATTATAATAAAAGCCTAGCTAATTACTAATAGACTACTTTTAGGTCTAAAATGCATTATATTTAATACTTAGATTAATAAATATAGAGAATAATAGTAAGTATGCATTTAATTTCTATATAGGCCTAAATAAGGAGTTTTAAAGGGAATTAATAATCTAAAAGAAAGAGCTAAAGGATATTAAGATAGTAATAATAGAGGTATAGAGGATCTAGGTCATTCCTAGCAAGCACTCACAAAATAATAGCTAGAAGAGAGAATAAGAGGGACTTACCCTAAACTAATTAAGGAAATCTCCCTACTAACCGCCATAAGGGCTAATAAAATAAGGCTACTACTAGCTAAATATAGCACTATAGAACTCTAATATAGAAAGATCAATAGAATAGAAATAGTAGCCCCTAATAAGGGCTATATACCCACTAACTAGTCCGCACTATAGCAATAAACCCTAAGTAATATACTTTAAGTATAGGAAGTTAGGCTATAGGGCTATAGAATGCAGGTCGCAATTAATAGATTAATAAAAGCCTAAATAATAGAAGCTAATTTCCACGCATATAAACTATATATATATAAAAAATAAGGATATTAATTTATTAGAAAATAAATAAATATACTAAAAGCTGCCTTATTATATATACTAAATAAAAAGGCAATACCTATAAAATAAATTATTTAGGGGAAAACAATTACTCTATAAGGGCATATTAAATAGATAATATAAATAAATATAAATATAATATTATAAATAGACCTTATTAATATAAGGCTAGTAAAGGCATTAGGATTAAAATTAGCAGAGGGTATAAAGGTTCTAATACTAATAAGCTATAATAGGAAGGAATAGGAATTAGGGAAGGTATATTAATTAACCTTTTTCCTTATTAATTTTTAGAGGTTTTTAAGGAAATTTTACTAATTATTTATAAAGTCTTTATGCCTAAAAGGGGCAAAAGAGCTATTATTATTAAATAACTTAATAGGTAAGGAGGGAATTATAATTAATATATAGAGGTATATATAGCACTATAAACCTATTTTAATTATAGAATTAAAGATATTTATAAGGGAGATAATAGAAAATAATAAAAAGGTATATATCTTCTATATATATAATATATTAGCGCTAAATAAGCAATTAATAGCCACCCTAAATAAAAAAGCACTAGAAAGTAAGGTATTACTATTATTAAAACTGGAATTAAAATAAGAAATATTTAATAAATATATAGTAAAAGAACTACTATTATTTAAAGGAGTAAAATATATAATTAAGATAATACTAAATAAGAAACCACTATTTAATCCTATTTACCTTATAAATAAATAATAAGTAAAGGTCCTAAGAGAATATATATAGGAGAACCTAGTAAGTAATTATATTATAAAGTCTATAAATAAGGCAAAAGCTTTAATACTTTTTATATTAAAAAAGGATAAAATATTATAATTATATATAGATTATTATAAATTAAATATAATTATAATTAAGAATAAATACCCCCTGCCCCTAATTAGAGATCTATTAAACTAACTAATAGGAGCAAGATAAATCTTAAAGGTAGATATTAGAGATATTTATTACTATATCTATATTAAGCTAAAAGATAAATAGAAGATAGCTTTTTATATATATTATAGCTATTTTAAATATATAATTATACTATTTAGGCTAATAAATATACCTATTATATTCTAGGCATATATTTACTAAGCGCTAAGCAGGCTATTAAATATCTACTATATTATATACTTAAATAATATTATAATCTTCTCTAAAATATAGAACTAATATATAAAGGACCTTAAGGAGGTCTTATAGCAATTAAGGTAATTCTAGCTATATATAAAGCTATTAAAATATATATTTTACTAATAGGAGGTGGATTTTCTAGGCTATTATATTACCTAAAATAAAATAAAGATAGAGGAGAGTAAAATATAAGTAATTATAAAATAGCTAGCACTTAAGAGCTTTAAGGATATTTAGGTATTCCTAGAATTCTGCAATTTCTATTATAAATTTATCTCTAAATATTCTAATAGAATTATACTATTAATATTAATATTAAAAGGAAGTAAGAATAAAAAGAAAAAGGGAGATTTTTACTAGCTAGAAAAAATAAAATAAATATTCTAGGAACTTAAAGGAGCTTTCTACTTTATTATAATCTTATAATATTAAAACCCTATATTATTTATATAAATTAAGATAAATATATTAAATAAAAGAGTATTAAATATCCTATTATAACTTAAAGGGGACTAATAATAATTAATTACTTATTAATTATAAAAGCTTATTAATATAGAATAGAGGTAATATATTAGGCAATATAAATTAATAGTAATTATTAAGAGCTTAAAATATTAGAGCTATTATTTAATAAGACTATTAAAAAAGTTCCTAATCCTAATAGACTATATAGCATTAAAAAGTATAATAAATGCACTAATATAAGACCTTTAGGGAAAGCTTATTAAATAAATATATAAATTAATACTATTTAATTTTAATATTAAGTACTAATTAGGGAAATAAAACCCTATAAATAGACTATCTAGAAGATTAAATTATATAAAAGGAGAAATAAGCTATAAAGATATACTTTTTATATTAATAAAAAAACTCTAGTTAATTAAGGAGCTATTATAAAGCATTTAGTAGAAGATTATTAGCCTAAAAATACCTAAAAAACCTAAAATTATAAGGGTATATATATAAATAATATAAATAAATCTTTAAGGGAGATAAAAATAGGGAAAGTCCTAACCTTAAGGGATAGAGAAGGAGTTAAGCTCCCCTAATTACTAGGCGCAAAAGGTATAAACCTTTATAATTACTATATGCATTAAAAGGGCCATAAGGAATACTATAAAGCAATTAGAGAATACTTTACGAAAGATAGCTGCTTAAAGAAGCTATAAGAACTTGCAAGGAGCTAGGGTTATTAATCTAAAGTAATATATCCCATATTAAATTATAAAGGCACTTATAGAAAGTAAAATAGCATTTCTCTCCTAATTATTATATATATTAAAAGAACTAATTAAAGAATTATAGGCTAATAATTTATTCTATTAATAATAATTAATAAGAATATAAGGAGCAATTAGTAGAATTAAGCACTATTAATATAATAAGAATAGCATACTATTCTATAAGAATAGGCTAATAATCCTAAAGTAATAAGCACTTTAAGGGGAAATCCTATATTAATACTATAAAGACCTTAAAATAGGATATATAAGTATAATAAAAATAGTAAAATTAATTATAAGGAAGTTCTATTAATAAGGGATTAATTAAGAAATTAAGAATTATATATCTTAATATTAATATTACTAAAAGGTATAAATATTAAGGCACTAATTATATAAATAATTAAACTTACTATTACTATTAATATATCTATTTTAGGAAATTAATATAGATTTTATTATAGGATTACTAAATAATATATAAATAAATAATAAGGAATATAATATAATCCTAATAATTATATATTATATAATAAAATATATAATATTTATCCCTATAAAGAAAATACTAAATGCAATATAATTAATATAATTAATATATAAATATATAGAATATAAATTTAGCAGTTTAAAAGGGATTATAAATAATAAAAATAAACTCTTTACTAATAAATTCTAAATAGACCTTATAAAAGAAAGAGCAATCTATTATTAATTATCTATAATATATTACTTATAAATAAATAAGCAGATAAAGCACTTCTATTAAATACTAAAGAAATATTTATAAATATATACTAATAACTCACTAAATTAATAAGCAATATAGCTTTTAGAGGCAATATTTACCTATAATAATAACTACTATTAAACTATAAAGGTATCCCTAATATATATATTATATAGCTACTATCCTTAAATAGTAGAATATATACTATAGGAAATAAAGACTAGGGTCTAAGGAGTATGAGAATATATTAAGACCTTTTAGTAAGTATACATTAAGGCATAAAAATATTAATAATAAGCAATAAAGAAATAAATATAGGGATATAATAAATAGCATAAGCCCTAGGAATTTATAATTAAATAGATTATAGGCCTATTAATAAGGAATTTTCACTTTAAATATAAAAAGCTAGTGCCTAAATTTATTCCTATTATAATAGCAAAATAAATAGGAATATAAATATATTAAATGCACCTCCTTAAATAATATAAATAAATATATAATATATTTCTAATTAAGCTGCTTAAACTATAAAAGAGCGCTTATTAAATATAAAGTAAAATAGAGAATAAGCTCCTATTACTAAAAAAAGAAAATAATAAATAAAAAATAAAAGAGATTATTAGCTATAAAGGAGATAAAGAGGCATACTTCTTCCTAATTAAATAGGCAAAATAGCTAATAAAATATAATACTTAAAAACTAAAGGAGCACTTAATAAATATATAAAGAAAGCTAAATAGCTATTAAAAGTAAATTAAGAAAATATATAGAAAATAGAATAATTAAATAAAATTAGGGGGGGTAATAAAAGATTGTTAGGCTAAATATAATAAAAGGCCACTAAATAAAAGGCTATATAAGATAATTAATAATATAATATAAAGCTACTAAAATAATAAAAAATAAAGAAAAAAGGGGATAAGGCGCTATTATAAGCAATATTAATATTTAAAGGGTAAAGGCCTAATAATAAGACCTAAAGCTAATTTATTATTATTATTATTATTAATAGTAAGATAATAAAAAAGAATAAAGCTATAAGGATAAAAAGCAAATATTAATAAATAAGGGCAGGCAAGCTAGAAAGGGACTAGTAATAGCTTAATATTAAGGGTAATAATGCAGATAGAAATATACCAGAAGAAATATATACCTAGGGGAGTAGCGCTATATTTATCCTAAGCGGGAGTAAAGGGCGCAGAGCTATTAATAGCAGAAGAGATAGAGAGAGAAGGAGAGGCCGGGATAGGGGCCCTAAGAGATATAGTAATATCAGTAAGGATAGCACAAATAGTACAATAATAGTTTAATAGCACCCTAAAAATAATAAAAGCTATAAATAGCGCAAAAGCGCTAGCAATATAATAAATAGCTGCTAAATATTTAATAATAATAATAATAAAATATAAAAATAAAATCTTCTCCTTAATATTAAGGGCAGGATACCCCTTATAAATATAAAGCTATTATAAATAGGAAAGGAGGTTATTAATTAAAAAATAGGTATAAATATAGAGAGGCTAAATAGCCTTAATTATAGCCATAAGGGCAATAAGGTTATTATAAATATAGGCAGGGATAAGATTATATTAGAACTATTAATAAATATTTAATAAGGGTATTATAAGGAATCTTAAGTAATATACTTATAGCTATAAAGAGATTATAGCGAACTAATAGATTAAAGCTAGTTCCTATAATAATTGCTTAGTAATTAGGGTAGGGGAGTTATTAGAACTAATAGTTTAAATAATAATAGTACTATTAGAATTAGCAAGGAACTTAATAAGAGCTTACTAGGTAGAGGCTATAGCCTTAATAGCCTATTAGAGCTATTAATACCTAAAGGATAAAAAAGCAGCTAATAGGCTAAGAGCTTTAGCCTTATTTAATTTAAAATACTCCTTATAAAAAAATATAAGCTTTATAAATACCTAATATTAATAAGCAAAAAGGATAAATTTAAGAGGAATCTAAAAGGCCTATTAATAGTAAAATATATAAAGAGCAATTAGTAAATTTATACTAAAATACTTATAGCTAATACTCTTATAAATAGTGCAAATAATACCTAACTTATTAGACTAATAGTATAAAATATTAGGGCTTTAATAAGCTATATATATATACCTAAAGTAAGGAATGCCTATCTAACTAAATTATATAGGATTAAAAATAGTAGAATTAGAAGGAGGATTAGAAATATTAAAGGCTATAAGGATAGCTAAAATGCGCAAAAGAGCTATTAAAGGGCAGGGCAATAGGTTAAAGAGCAAGCAATAAGGGAGGAGATAGAATAATAAGCTAGTAAGAGACTAGGAATAATACAATAATAGAAGGGAGGAATAAGGCAATATAAAGAGAGGAATAAAATAGCATAAGGAGAGGAGAAATATATAGCAAAAAGAAATATAAAATATAAAGAAGGGAAAAAATATAAAATATAAAGGAGAGAAATATAATTTTAAGGTAAGATAGGAAATTAATAAATATAATATAATAAATATTAAATAAATAAATTATAAATAAATAGTATATAATTAATTAATTAAAATAATTATAATAAATAAAATAAAAATAAATAAATAGTATATAGTTAATTAATTAGAATAATTATAATAATAATAATAATAATAATATTATAAAGAATATATAAAGTATATAATAATTAATTATAGGATAAGGAATTAATTAAGGCTATTATAATAGGGCAATAATAGCTTAAGGATTAAGCCTTTAAAAGGGGGGGATAATTATAAGGAGCCCAGTATAATAAAGGCCCGCCAAGCCGCTAGCAATAGCAAGCTAAGGTAAACCCAGCTTAATTAGCACAAGCCCTAGGCCCTAGAGGCATAAAGGGGCAATGCGGCCAGCCACGACTATAATTAGCCAAGTTAAAGTCTTTCATAATACCAATATATACCTTCTATGCATACTATTTCACCCTAATTACGCAACCCTTATAAATAAATAATAATAATTTAATACTTAAATTAAATCTAATAACTTAAAATAATAAGATTTACTATATTATATATATTTATAAGCCTTAATAATTAAATATAATTTTAATTAAAATTATATTTAAAATAAATATATTACCTCTTAATTAATACTAAAAAGATAAAAGGCCTATTATTTCTTCTTCCCTTAAAATCCTTTTTAAACTAATTTTAATACCTCCTTATATCTTAATTAATTAATATTATATAATAGCTAAATTAATAAATTAATAATCTAAAAGCTTATATTCTATAATGCATTTAATAAGAGATTATCTCTATTAGGCCATATAATATAATAAGGACCTAATTGCTTAAAGCTATTAAAATAAGCTTAAATATAGAAATAAAGAGCTAAATAAAGTATTTATTATTTTAGGTCTAAAGGGTAGAAAGCTACTTAAAGAAGGTATTTTAATTATAATATTTTATATATAATTAATAAATTATATAGAAATAATTAGCCTTATAATATTTAGATATAAAATCCTAATCTATATATATAAATATAAATTAGGGCTTAATATATTAATAATTTAATAGCTAGAAAAGGAATTAAAAAAATTAAATACCTTATTATAAAAGCTAGTTAAAAGGAATAAATTAAATTTATAAGAGATTTAAAATTCTTTATATATAAATATTCTTTTATTATAAAGCATAAAATTAAAGCTATGATTTTTAAAGTTTTTTAAATAGAAATTTATATTATAATTTAAGATTTTATTTTAGATTATATAAGGCTTTATTTAATTTTAAATATAAATCCTAATTCTTTAAATTTATTTTAAAAAAGGAATTATTTAAATTTTTATTTAAATTTTTAAAAATATAATCTTTAAATCTTATAAATAGGATTATGTATTTATTTTTGCTTTATTATATTTAAAAAGGGGATTAAAATAGCTTAATTTTCTTTTATAAAATAAATAATAATAATTTAATATTTAAATTAAATTTAATAATTTAAAATAATAAAATTTATTATATTATATATATTTATAAGCCTTAATAATTTAATATAAATTTAATTAAAACCCTATTTAAAATAAATATATTACCTTTTAATTAATATTAAAAGGATAAAAAGCTTATTATTATTTTTTCTTTTAAAATCTCCTATAAATTAATTTTAATATTTTTTTATATTTTAATTAATTAATATTATAAAATAATTAATATTATAAAATAATTAAATTAATAAATTAATAATAATATATTTAATAAAGATTATTTTTATTAAATTTTATAATATAATAAAGATTTAATTATTTAAAATTATTAAAATAAATTTAAATATAATAATAAAGAATTAAATAAAATATTTATTAATTTAAATTTAAAAAATAATAAATTATTTAAAAAAAGTATTTTAATTATAATATTTAATATATAATTAAAAAATTATTAAATTAATAAATTAATAATAATATATTTAATAAAGATTATTTTTATTAAATTTTATAATATAATAAAGATTTAATTATTTAAAATTATTAAAATAAATTTAAATATAATAATAAAGAATTAAATAAAATATTTATTAATTTAAATTTAAAAAATAATAAATTATTTAAAAAAAGTATTTTAATTATAATATTTAATATATAATTAAAAAATTATATAAAAATAATTATTTTTATAATATTTAAATATAAAATCCTAATTTATATATATAAATATATAATAAGGCTTAATATATTGATAATTTAATAATTTAAAAAATAATTAAAAAGATTAAATATTTTATTATAAAAATTAATTAAAAAGAATAAATTAAATTTATAAAAGGCCTTATTTTTAGAAAATATAATACTTTTAGACCTATTTAATATAGATTTTTATAGGAAATAGCTATTATAATTAATTAGGTATTTAATAGTCTTATTAATTTAGTTAATAATAATAATAATAATAATAAATAAGGGAGGAGAAAATCCTATTATAATTAAGGTCTAATTATATAAGAAATAATTAAAATAATTAATAAAATTAATAAGAAAAAAAGATTCTATTTTTAATAAATTATATAATAGATAAATAATATATATATTTAGTTTATAATATAATATATAGTAATAGTAATATAAATAGTAATTTAAATAATAAATAAATAGGATTATATATATTTCTTTTTCTAAAGAAAAATATATAAAGATATTTTTTATATTATATTATAAAATTTCTTAATTATTTATAATAATTAATATAAGAAAAATCCTTATATTTTCTAATTCATAAATTATATTAAAAGTCTTATTATAATTAATATTTTCTATTTCATTTTTATTTAATTAAACCTTTATATAATTTAATAGGATTTATATTTTAATATATTATTATTAAAATTAGTTTTTATTTTATAAATTTAATAGCTTTTTATACCCTTTCTTTTAATAAAAAGTTTAGAAATACTTTAAGCTTTTTACCTTAATAATTTATTTATTTCTATTTTTATAAAAATAATTTATTTTTATTTATTTTTATTATTTATAATTTAATTATAAATAAAAGGTTTTATAAGCTTTAGATCTTTTTAGATTAAATTATAAATAGAAGGAATTTCTATAAAATCTTTATAGTATTTAAAAGGCTTTTTAGGAATTTTAATTAAAAATTTCCCTATTTTAATAATATTATTAAGATTATTTTTATTTTTATTTTTATTTTTTATTATGAGATTTATAAGCTTATCTTTTAGAACAATATTTTCTAAAATTATATAATAGCTCTAGATATTATTATAATTTAGTTTTTATAATTCTAAATTTTATAAAAATTATTTAAAAACCCTATTATAATTCCTTTAAAAGCTTTAATATTTAATTTAAAAATAAAAACTTTATTTTTATAATAAATTATAAAGTTAAAGATTTTTATATTTTTTTAAATCCTTTATATTTAAAATAATATTATTTTCCTTTTTATAGGGCCTAAAACCCTAAAAAAAGAGTAAGAAATTCTATAATAAATATATTTTATAGCTTCTTAAGCCTTTATTTATTATTAAATATTTTTCTTTTTACTTTATTGCATTTAAAAAGGGGATCCTTTTTTTTATAGGGTATTATAAAAGCCTTTATTTATAAAAATAAAAGTATTTTAATTACTATAAGGATAGTTCTTAAATTATTTATAATAATCCTATTTATTCTTTTTAAAGCCTTATTAAATTCTTAAATATAAAAAGGGGAAAAATTATATATAATTCCCTTTTCTTTATAAAATTTATAAAAAAATATCTATATTTTATAATATTATTTAAAAATGCTTTTTTTTTAATATTTTTTATTATTATTTTCTATAAAAGCTTTATAAGATTTAAAGCTTTTTAAAGCTTTTTTTTTATATTTTATTTTATAAATATTTAAATATTTAATTTCTTTATTTAGAAAGGTTATAAAATATTTAGATTTATTATAAGCTATAAGGTTTATAAGATTATATATATTTATAATAATTCTTTTAAGAAATTTATATTCCTTTTTATTAGATTTTCTATTTATTTTATTAATAAGTCTTCCTTAAATATAATTATTATAATTTTAAATTTTTATAATATTCTTTTTAGGAAAAGTAAAATTATAAATAATATTTTTAATATTTTTATATTTTTATATTTTTCTTTATATAATTTATAAAGAAATTTTTTTTAAATTTTTTATATTTAAGTAATTTAACCTTAAATATTATTTATAGAAATCTATTTTAATCTTTTTATTTATAAGTAAAAAATATATTTTTTTATAGGTTTTTCTTAAGAGATTTTAATAGGAATTTTTATTAAAAAAAATAATATTCTTTATAGATCTTTTATTATTATTATTATTTAAAATATAAATAGGAATATAATATAGTTTTCTTTTTAAGAAACCTTTTATTATAATTTTATTATTTTTTTAAAAAATAAATATTATTTTTCTTTATATAAAATATATATTATTTTTCTTTATATAAAATATATATATTATTTAAAAAGGATTAATTTATAATATATATTTATTTTTAATTTAGGAATATATATAATATTTTTAATATAGAAATTTTTATTATTATTAGGAAATTTAAAATATAAATTTTTATAAATTTATAATATAAGCTTTTCCTTAAATAATTAATTTATTTATAAATTTATAATTAATTCTTTTATTTTATTTTATTTTATTATATTTAAAAAAAAAGGAATTAAAATAATTTAATTCTCTTTAATAAGATAAATAATATTAATTTAATATTTAAATTAAATCTAATAATTTAAATTAATAAGGTTTATTATTATATTATATATATTTATAAGCCTTAATAATTTAATATAACCTTAATTAAGATCCTATTTAAAATCAATATATTACTTTTTAATTAATATTAAAGAGATAAAAGGCCTCTTTTTTTCCTTAAAATCTATTATAAATTAATTTTAATATTTATAATTCCTTCTATTTTAATTAATTAATATTATATAATAGCTAGATTAATAAATTAATAATAATATATTCTATAAAAAATTATCTTTATTAGGCCTTATAATATAATAAGAATTTAATTATTTAAAACTATTAAAATAAGCTTAAATATAATAATAAAAAACTAAATAAAGTGCTTTTTAGCTTAAATATAAAAAATAAAAATAAACTTAAAAAAGTATTTTAATTATAATATTTAATATATAATTAATAAATTATATAAAAATTATTAATTTTATAGCCTTTAAATATAAAATCTTAATCTTTATATAGAAATTTTTATATAAATATAATTTAAAAAGAAATTAATAATTAAAAATAAAATAAATAAAATATTTTATTTTATTAAGAAAATTAATTAAAAAGAATAAATTAAATTTATAAAAGGCCTTATTTTTAAAAAGTTTTATATTTTTAAACTTATTTAATATAAACCCTTATAAGAAGTAGCTATTATAATTAATTAGGGACTTAATAGTCTTATTAATCTAGCC
Organism: Thelonectria rubi; assembly: GCA_013420875.1. Lineage (NCBI taxonomy): Eukaryota > Fungi > Ascomycota > Sordariomycetes > Hypocreales > Nectriaceae > Thelonectria > Thelonectria rubi. The sequence continues at coordinate 15,859 of WMHX01000209.1, read as the reverse complement.
TAATAATAGTAATAATAAGAAAAGTAAAGGAAAAGAATTTTATTATAATTAAAATAATTAAAAAGGTTAATAAAATTAATAGGAAAAAGAGATTATATTTTTAATAAATTATTAAATAGTTAAATAATATATATATTTATTTATAATATAATATATAATAATAATAATATAAATAGTAATTTAAATAATAGATAAATTATATATATAATTATATTTATATTATAAATAAAATTAATAATAATATTATTTTTATTAATTTTTTATCTATTAAATATTTTATTATTCTTAAAAATAGCTAAAAAATACTAAAAATCTATAATTATAATTCCTAAAAGTATATTAATTATATTTTTAAAAATATTATTAATTAATTATTTATTTATCTTTATTTTATTGCACTTAAAAAGGGGATTAAAATAGCCTAATCCTCTTTAATAAAATAAATAATAATAATTTAATATTTAAATTAGATCTAATTATAAAGATTATATAATTAGGGTGAAATAATATATATAGAAAAGGTATATATTAGTATTATAAAAGACTTTAATTAAGCTAATTATAATTATAGCTAGCTATATTGCCCCTTTATGCCTTTAGGGCTTTAGGCTTATATTAATTAAGTTAGGTTTACCTTAGCTTATTATTATTAGCTATTTAGTAAACCTTTATTATATTAAGCTCTTTATAATTATCCCCCTTTTTTAAAGGCTTAATACTTAAGCTATTATTATTTTATTATAATAGCCTTAATTAATTCCTTATTTTATAATTATTTATTATATATTTTATATATTTCTTATTATTATTATTATTATTATTATTATTATTATTATTATTATTATTATTATTATTATTATTATTATTATTATTATTATTATTATTATTATTATTATTATTATTATTATTATTTTAATTAATTAATTATATATTATTTATTTATAGTTTATTTATTTAATAATTATTATATTATATTTATTAACTTTTTATCTTATTTTAAAATTAAACTTTTTTTTTTATATTTTATATTTCTTTTTATTATCTATTTCTCCTTTCTTTATATTATCTTATTTCTCTCTTTATGCTATTTTATTCTTCCTTTTTATTACTATATTATTCTTAATCTCTTATTAGCCTGCCTTTTTATTTCCTTCCTTATTATTTACTCTTTAATTTATTATTTTATTCTTTAATAGCTCTTTTATATATTTTAATTATTATTATAGCCTTTAATATTTTAAATTTTCTTTCTAGCTTTATTATCTTTAATCCTATATAATCTAATTAAATAGGAATTTTTTATTTAAAGTATATATATATAATTAATTAAAGCCTTAATATTTTATATTATTAATTTAATAAATTAAATATTATTTATATTATTTATAAAAATATTAATTATAAATATTTTAATATAAATTTATTAATTATTTTTATATATTTTATTATTAATAAGCTTTTAAAAAGATTTTAATTTTTAATTTTTTATTTATTAATATTAAATCTTTATAAAATTTATATAATTTTATAAAAAAATATTTTAACTTAAATAAAATTAAAATTTTTAATTTACTAGTTATTTCTTTATCCCTTAAATATTAATAGCTTTTATAAGCTATTAAGGCTATAGCCTTTACTTAATAAGTTCTTATTAAATTCCTTATTAATTTTAATAATTTCTTTATTTTAATTATTAAATAATCCTTATAAAAGCTAATTTTAGCTTATTAATTTATTATTATCTTTTTATAATTATAAATATATTATTAAGGATTTCTGACCTTATTCTTATTAAGCTTTTATTAATAATTCTAATATAATCTTATTTCTATTTATATTTATAATAATCTTATTATTTTTATAATTATAATTAAAACTATTTAGCCTTTTTATATTTATATTTACCCCTTTATTAATAATCTTTTATTATATTTATAATAGCTTTATATTTATAAGGAATATTTTACTTTTAATATTTAAAAAAAGATTTTATTTTTATATTTTATTATTATTATTATTAAATATTTAATAGCTATTTATTATATTATTAATATTTTTATATTATTTATAGCCCCCTAATAGTGTAATAATTATATATTTAGGACCCTTACTTATATAAGGTTATTAGTTTAAATCTAGCCTAAGATATAATTTTTTTTAAATAGACTTATTATATTAATATAATATTTATTATAGCCTATAGCTATAAAAACTAATCACTAAGGGAATTAAACCCCTAATCCCTATAGGCCAGTAAAAATAGAATGCTAATACTATTAAGGCACTTAATAGGCCTAATTAGAAAGGGTAGTTATAATCTTAGCTTATATATATTAGCTTAAAGACTTTAAGTATATAATAAGGCATATAATTATATATATAATATTATATATATAATATTATCTATATATTATTATTAAGATTATAATAAGCTAATTTATATTCAATTTAAAGGAGCCTTTAAGTAAAAGATAAAATAAAAATATAAGAGATAATAGAATAGATTAATAAGTAAGTAAGCTAATAAGGGGGTAGATTAATTAGTATTAAATTTAAGTCTATTAGAGCGCTTAAATAAGGGTTTTAAAGTAATATTTAGAATAGGGGTTTATATTTATTTAAGGTTTTCCTTAATCTAATTTAATTAATTTTCCTGCTTAATAAAAAGTAATTACTATTTATTATATTAAGATTTTATTAAATGCCTTAAATCCTTATATTTAGTTATATAGGTGGAATTAAGAAGATATTATTATTAATATTATTTATAGCTTTTATTATTTTTAAAGTGCTATTAAGCTATTATTATATTATTTATATTATCCTTATTAATATTATTATATCTTTTAGGGCCCCTATTTTAGTCTTTCTTTTCTTTTTTATTTCTTTTATTATTAATAGCTTTATACTTTTTATTCCTATTTAAAATATATATAATATTATTCTTATTTAAAATAAGCTTATTATTATTCCCTTAATTATATATTTCTTTTAATATATCTTTATTTATATTATTATTCTTAATATTAAATTATTATTAATCCTTTTTTAATTTACCTATTTTTATTTCTTAATATTTACTCTTTATTTTTATAGCTTTAGTCTTTTTTATTACCTTACTATTAATAATAATAATAATAATAAATTAATTTTAAATCTTATTATTAGGTCTTTACTCTTTAAATATTAATATTATTTATAATAATATTTTATTCTCTTTTTTCTTTATTTTTTATTATTTTAATAGCCCTATATTCTATTATTAATTATTTTATATAGCTTTTTATTTAATAACCTTTTATTACATTTAATTTAATAGTTTATTATTACTTTTTTCTAATTTAATTTAATTATTTTATTTTCTATATATCTTTTTAATTTATTTTTAATAATTATTTAGTTTTTTTTATATATTTATTAAATACTCTTTTAATTCCTAAATATTATATTTTATTAATTATTTTATTTATTTAATTAAAAAGAAATATACCTTTTTATCTTTTTTTATAATTAATAATCTCCTTTATTTTCTATTTATTATTCTTCCTTTTTAATAATAAAAGCTTATTCTCCATTTTACTTTATATTTAATAAATATATTTTTATAATTTAAATAGCCTAATTAGAAATATATTATATATTTATTAATATTATTTAGGGGAATATATTTAATATATTTATATTCCTATTTATTTTATTATTATAATAAAATAAATTTAAATATTAATTTTTTATATTTAAAATAAAAATTCCTTAGTAATAAGCTTATAATTTATTTAATTATAAATTCTTAGGGCTTATATTATTTATTATATTTTTATATTTATTTCTTTATTATTTATTATTAATATCTTTATATATTAATATATACTTATTAAAAAGTCTTAATATATTTATATACTCTTTAGACCTTAATTTTTATTTTTTATAATATATATTTTACTATTTAAGAATAATAATTATATAATATATATATTAAGGATATTATTATAATTTAATAATAATTATTATTATAAATAAATATTACCTTTAAAAGCTATATTGCCTATTAATTTAATAAGTTATTAATATATATATATTTATAAATATTTCTTTAGTATTTAATAAAGGTATTTTATTTATTTATTTATTTATAAGTAATATATTATAAATAATTAATAATAAGTTACTCTTTCCTTTATAAAATCTATATAAAATCTATTAATAAAGAGCTTATTTTTATTATTTATAATCCCTTTTAAGCTATTAAACTTATATTCTATATATTTATATATTAATTATATTAATTATATTATATTTAATATCTTCCTTATAGAAATAAATATTATATATTTTATTATATAATATATAATTATTAGGATTGCATTATATTCCTTACTATCTGCTCGCGCGCTATTTAGCAACCCTATAAAAAAAATCCATACTAATTTCCTAAAATAGATGTACTAGTAGTGGCAGTAAGTTTAGTTACTTGTGCGACTAGTGCCTTTATTGCCACTGTCTTAGCATCCTTTAGCTCCTTCTCTTAGATTATTAATTCCCTCTAAAGCTCCTTACTTAAGCCTATATAGAAATCGAATATGCGCTTGCTATTATTCTCTATATTTACTAACCTAAATATTAAATATAATATAGTCTAAATTTAAAAATAATCTATTAATAATTAATTAAACTTTTATTATAATATCTCAATATCCTATTATAGCTTTTTAATTCTAATCTCTAAATTAATATATTTTTAATAAAGGAAATTAAGGAGTTTTATTTATATAATTTTCTATTTATTTTTATAATTTTATTATTTTATTTATATTATATAATAAAGCTTAATTCTTTTAATATATTGCTTATTATTATAGCCTAATTAAACCTTATTTCTTATTTTAATTATTTAAATCTAATTATTTTATTTTAACCTTTATAATATTCTCTATAAAGATTTTATAATTATATATTAAGGGCTTCTTATAAGTCCTTTTAACGAGCTGCTAAATAGGCCTCACTATTATAATGCCCCCTATTTAAATTATACTTAATAAAGCTATTATTAATAAATTTATAATAATAATTCAGAATATTTTTAATATTAAAATTATTTAATATTTTAATATCCTTTTAATTGAATTTAATAGCAAAAATATTATAAATTACCTTATTAAATTTAAACTTACTATTAAAAACTAAAAATATAATAAGACTAAATAGCCTAAATATTTCTAATTATATTATTTTAAGCTATATATTAAAGAATGCATAAAATATATACTTAAAAAATATATTTAAAATAAAATTAACAAGTACTCAAGGGCTACTTTTAAAAATAATAATCCTAATTAATTAAAATAGGCTATATTTAAATTAAGTAAAATAAACTAATATAGCGTATTAAGTAATAACTTTAAAGTATTTTAAATTTAAATATTATTATATTATTACTTTATTTTCTAGATTATTAAAAAGAAAATAGTAATTATAAAACTAAATAAGATTTTTATATAGTAATCTTAAACCTTACTATTATTATATTTTATTATTAATATAATATAATCCCTAGTTAATTAAGCTAGAAGTGATATAATAAGCTTTTTGAATTAGTTTTAAATTATATTAAGATTAAACTAGCTATTTAATATTAAGAATTTATAATAAAGCTATATATAAATAACCTTAAAGACTATTTAGCCCCTCTTTAAATTTAATATTAATAATTAAAAAATACTATAAAATAATCTTAAAATTGCTCGTAATATTATAATTCTTACCTTAAGCTTTAATTTTGCTTTTATTTATTAAGTTTATTAATTTTATATTAAAAGCTATTAATTTATTAATAATTAAAATAAATAACCTTAAAATCTAATTTACTTTAATTATTAAATAGGAAAATAAGAGGGAATAAATAACAATTTAAAAAGAAAAGTAAAAGCTTTATATTTAAAGCCTTAAAGATACAAAGAATTTATAGTTAATTTTAAATCTATTTAATTATTTAAATAATAAGCCTATTATAAAGATTTAAGCTATTTAAATTTAAAATTTATATTAGCTTAATATAAAAAGGCTATATTAATACTTTTAAAATATTAATTATTTCCCTAATTAATATAAGCAATATAATAATAATTATTAAAAGGGATATATTAAATATCACTCTTTTATTAATGCCTATTTTATAAGTATTAAATGCAAATTTTTAGTGTTTTATATTTAATTATATATTATATATTTTTAGTTTTTTAATTATATATTAAGAGATTTTTAGTTTATTCATTAGATGTTTTATTAAATCTAAAATATTAAGCTTAAATTAATAATATCAGAGGTTCTCTTTAATTAAAATATAAATAAAGTTTTATTTTATTTAAATAGAAATACCTTACTTAATTTACTTAATATATTCTAAATCCTATAAATAATTAATTAATTAATATATTTAATATAAATATTAAGGCTATAAAACCTCTATTAAGGCTAAGCTTTATTAAATAAATAAAATCCTTATTAAAAATAAACCTTATTTTTATTTATAATATATTAAATTTAAAAAATAATAAATTTTAAGTTTAAACCTTTTTAATTAAGGTAATAATAAGAATAATTATTAAAAAAGATAGTCCCCTTTCTATTTCCTATATTATAAATTGCTATAAAGTAGCTAATTAAAAAGAGATTAAAAAATATTAAGGCTTAAGAACCTTTATATTAATAATTTAGCTTATAGTAAAATTAATTAAAGGATCTTAAGTAAGACCTATAATAAGAAGATCTTAATATTAATATATAATGCCCTTTTATTAGTATTTAAAATTCTTAAATTTATAATAAAAGATTTTAATATTATTATAATAAATATTAATAATATTAATTATTATTTAAATTATTATTTATATTATTATTACTATATTATATTATAAATTAAATATATATATTATTTATCTATTTAATAATTTATTAAAAATATAATTTTTCTTTCTTATTATATAATTCTATTAATTATTTTAATTTTCTTTTATATAATTAGACCTTAATTATAATAGGATTTTCTCCTCCTTTATTTATTATTATTATTATTATTATTAAGCTAGATTAATAAGACTATTAAATGCCTAATTATTTATAATAATTACTTTTTATAAAGATTTATATTAAATAAATCTAAAAGTATTATATCTTTTAGAAATAAGGCCTCTTATAAGTTTAATTTATTTCTTTTAATTAGCTTTTTTAATAAAATAAAATAAAAAATCTTAATTCTTTTTTTAATTATTAAATTATTAATATATTAGGCCTTAATATATATTTATATATATAAATTAAGATTTTATATTTAAATATTATAAAAATAATTATTTTTATATAATTTATTAATTATATATTAATTATTATAATTAAATCTTTTTTTTAAATAGTTTTTTATTTTTTAAATTTAAATTAATAAATATTTTATTTAGCTTTTTATTATTATATTTAAATTTATTTTAATAATTTTAAATAATTAAATTTTAATTATATTATAAGGCTTAATAAATATAATCCTTTATTAAATATATTATTATTAATTTATTAATTTAATTATTATATAATATTAAATTTTTAAAATATAAAAAATTATAAATATTATAATTAATTTATAAAAAATTAAAAAAAAAATAATAGATTTTTTATCCTTTTAATATTAATTAAAAGGTAATATATTTATTTTAAAGAGGCTTTTAATTAAGATTATATTAAATTATTAGGGCTTATAAATATATATAATATAGTAAATCTTATTAATTTAAATTATTAGATTTAATTTAAATATTTAATTATTATTATTTATTTTATTAGAGAGAATTAGGCTATTTTAATCCTCTTTTTAGGTATAATAGAATAAAAATAAATAAATTAATAAGATTAAATATATTAAATAAAAAGAATTAATTATTAAAATAAAATCTAAAAAATTTTTAATATATTTTAATAATTTATTTTATAATTATAAAGGAAATTTTTAATATTATATTTTATTATAATTTAATAATAAAAGGATATAATATTAATTATATAATATTTTCTAAAAGCCCTAAAAGTATTAATTTCCTTATAGTATTTAATAATTTACTATTTAAATAATACTTTTATATTAATAAGAATAGCTAATAAAATATTATTAATTTTATTATATATTTAGAATCTTTATTCTTTTAGAAACCTTTTAATTAATTCAAGATTATTATATATTTTATTTTCTTTATTAAAAAGGTTTAGGTCTTAATATATACTTAAGATATATTAAAGTTAATAATTTGCTTTTAATATTATAATAAAGGAATTATTAAGGCTTTTATTAATTCTAAATTAAAAAGTAATTTAATTATAAATAATCTAATAAAGAAATATTACTTTATAATTACCTTTTGTTAGATCTTTATTATATTCTATTTTAATAAAAAGGTTAAAATAATTAAATTCTGTAATACTATTTTATATTTTAAAGATATTTATATTTCTATTTTAATATTTATTGCCTTTTTATAGATAATTATAATTCCTTTTATTCTAGATATATCTTTTATTTAAATAATTAAATATAAACTTAATTATTTTACTATCCTCAATTAAATAATAATTAAAATAAGTTTAAGTAATATTTACTTTATTAGCTAAAGTTTAAAGTTAATTAAATATAAAGTCCTCTACTTAAAGAAATATAAGAATAATATTAAAGTATAAATTATAAGCCTTATTTTAGAAGATTTATTATATAATTTCCCCTGAAAAGGAAATAATAATCTAAAATTAATATAATATTTATTTTAAAAAGAATTAGAATTTATTATTTAATTAATTATTAAGAAATAATTAAAAAAAGGAAAAAGAGGGAGATAAATTTCTATTTATTACTCTCTATATTAGTATAAATACTCGCTTTAAGTAAGAATGTATTAATATTTATCCTATTAATAATTAATTCTTAGATAGTTCTATATTAAAAAGAGACCTTTATTAAAAGGAAAAGAAAAAAGAAATATAAAAAGAAAGTTAAAATAAAATATATTATATAATAAATAATATTATTATTTTTAAATTCTTAATAATAAAAAAAAGTATATAATTTATATCTAATTAATATAAATAATTATTTAATTAAATAAAAAAATACCTTAACCTTAAGGAATAAAATATTTACTTTTAGATCCTTTAAAATTAAAAAGCTATTTTAATATAAGACTTTAATAAATATAAATAGCTTAACCTTATTATTATATTATTATAAGTCCTAAAAGTTATTTTACATTTAATTTAATAATTAGGCATTATTTTTATTTTATTTAATTTTAAATAAATAGTAATTAAATTCCTAAAAATATATATAAAAAGATAAATATATAAAAAGAGCTATAACGCTTATTAAAACCTATATATATTAATTATTAAAAAGAATAAAAAAATCTATTTAATTAATTCAATTAATTAATTAATTATTTTTACTTTTTAATACTTAAAATAAGGGATTAAAGTAGCCTAATTCTCTCTAATAAAATAAATAATAATAATTTAATATTTAAATTAAATCTAAGAATTTAAATTAATAAGATTTACTATATTATATAAATATATAAATCTTAATAGCTTAATATAATTTTAATTAAAACCCTATTTAAAATAAATATATTGCCTTTTAATTAATATTAAAGGGATAAAAGGTTTATTCTTTATTCCTTTAAAATCCCTTATAAATTAATTTTAATATTTATAATTTTTAATATATTAATTAATTAATATTATATAATAATAAAATTAATAAATTAATAATAATATATTTAATAAAGAATTATTTTTATTAAATTTTATAATATAATATAAAATTAAATAAAATATTTATTAATTTAAATTTAAAAAGTAAAAAGCTATTTAAAAAGAATATTTAAATTATAATATTTAAAATATAATTAATAAATTATATAAAAATAATTCTTTTTATAATATTTAAATATAAAATCCTAATTTATATATATATATATATATTATTATTATTTATATTATTATTTATATTATTATTATTATTATTATAGATATTATATTATAAGCTAAATATATATATTATTTATTTATTTAATAATTTATTAAAAATATAATCTCTTTTCCTATTAATTTTATTAATTATTTTAACCTTTTTTTTATATAATTAGACTTTAATAAATCTTAATAAGATTTTCTCCTCCCTTATTTATTATTATTATTACTATTATTAAGCTAAATTAATAAAATTATTAAATATTTAATTAATTATAATAGCTATTTCCTATAAAAATTTATATTAAATAGATCTAAAAGTATTATATCTTTTAAATATAAAACTTTTTATAGATTTAATCTTTTTCTTTTTAATTAATTTTTTTAATAAAATATTTAATTTTTTTAATTCCCTTTTTAATTATTAAATTATTAATATATTATAATTTAATATATATTTATATATATAAATTAAAATTTTATATTTAAATATTATAAAAATAAATATTTTTATATAATTTATTAATTATATATTAAATATTATAATTAAAATTTTTTTTTTAAATAATTTTTTATTTTTTAAATTTAAATTAATAAATATTTTATTTAGCTTTTTATTATTATATTTAAAACTATTTTAATAATTTTATATAATTAAATTTTTATTATATTATAAAGTTTAATAAAAATAATCTTTTATTTAATATATTATAAAATATAAAATATTAATTTATTAATTATTAATATATTAAATTTTAAAATATATTTATTTATATAAATTAAGATTTTATATTTAAATATTATAAAATAATTATTTTATATATTCTTTTAATTATATATTAAATATTATAATTAAAATGCCTTTTTTAAATAATATTTTATTTTTTAAATTTAAATTAATAAATATTTTATTTAGCTTTTTATTATTATATTTAAGCTTATTTTAATAGCTTTAAGTAATTAAATTTTTATTATATTATAATATTTAATAAAAATAATTTTTTATTAAATATATTATTATTAATTTATTAATTTAATTATTATATAATATTAATTAATTAAAATATAAAAAATTATAAATATTAGAATTAATTTATAAAGGATTTTAAGGAAAAAAGGAATAATAAGCTTTTTATTTTTTTAATATTAATTAAAAAATAATATATTTATTTTAAATAGAGTTTTAATTAAGATTATATTAAATTATTAAGGCTTATAAATATATATAATATTATAAATCTTATTATTTTAAGTTATTAGATTTAATTTAATTATTAAATTATTATTATTTATCTTATTAGAGAGAATTAAGTTATTTTAATTCCTTTTTTATATATAATAAAATAAAAATATATAAATAAATAATATTTTTTAATTAAATAAAATAAATATAAAGCTAGTATAATATATTAATAATAGCTATAATAAATAAATAGGTCTATTATAATAAGTACTATATAATATAATACTTATAATATAATATTAAGGATAATATATTTAATTAGCCTATGGGGAAATATTATATATATATATATCCTTTATAGGGCTGCTAAAATATATAATTCTTATTATTTAAGAATTAAATCCTAGTTTTATATTCAGAGAAAAATAAAAAAAACTTTTATAATTATTAATATTAAGGAAAAATTATTTAAAACCTTTTATTCTTATATTTTTATAGATTTTATTAGAGGAAAATATTATCTTAAAACCTCTTCTTATATAGAGAAAATCCTAAAGGGAAATAAGATAATAAAACTTTAAGTAGCTTGTTTATTATTTTTTAGATTATTTTTAGCTTTATAATTATATAAAAATATAGATCCTAAAAATCTATAAAAGTTTATAGGCCTTAACGCCTTTATAAAAAAATCTATTATATTATCTTTAGACCTCATAGGAAATAATTGAATATTTCCTTTTTTAATTTTATCCCTATTAAAATAATAAGATATATTTATATACTTAGATCTCTTATAATAAGCTAAAACTTTAGCTAAAACTTTAGTAGCTTTATTATCTATTAAAATAGGTAGAATAGCCTTATTATTATTTAAAGATAAATTATCTAAAATATATTTATATATATTATTAAGGGATATAGACTTTTTAATAGCCTCCCTTAAGGCTATATATTTCGCTTTATATATAGAATTTACTATATATTTTTGCTTAAAGTAATTCTAATTAATAATATTCTTATTTAAGAAACAATAATATCTACTTATAGATTTTCTATTTTCTAAATTAAAAGCCTAATCTGCATTAATATAGCCTCTTATAATTATATTAAGAGAATTTAAATCTAAATTATAATTATAAAATAACCCTATATTTTTATATTTATTTAAATATTTTTATATTAAATTTAGAACTTTTCTATAAAAATTATCTAATTTAAATATAAATCTAGATAGATTTATAATAATATAATTTATATATAGCTTAATTATTATTACTAGATATAATAAAAAACCTATTTCCTACTAAAAAGCTAATATATCTTTTTTAGAAGGTTTTATAAAAGCTTTTATAAGCTTACTTCTAGAAATAAATAGAATTTTAGCAATTCCTATATTATTTTTATTTTATTCTAAAAATTTATTAATTATATATTTTATCTAATTTATATATAGGCCTTTATTCTCTTTATTTATAATTATTTATATCCGCATGATTTATTGGCCGCATATTAGGGGTCATGGTTGGAGCGCCTTCTTTGAGCGGCTTTCTGCCCCCTAGACCTAAGCCAATAAGCACCTCATGTAGCTCTTCATCGCTATATTCGAGCTCGTCTCAATAGCTCCGAGCGATTAGATCCCTATCGTATTGCAAGGCCCAGTAGAGGTGATCCCTTATTAAATGCATCATTATTAATTCATTAACCCGGCTATTATATAGTATTAATTAGTTAAGATATAAGGAGTTATAAGTATTAGAATTAATTTATAAGGGATTCTAAGGGAAGAAAGAGTAATAAGCCTTTTATCCCTTTAATATTAATTAAAAGGCAATATATTTACTTTAAATAGGGTTTTAATTAAGATTATATTAAATTATTAAGGCTTATAAATATATATAATGCAATAAAGCTCATTATTTTAAGTTATTAGATCTAATTTAGGTATTAAGTTATAATTGCTTATCTTATTAGAGAGAATTAGGCTGCTTTAATCCCCTTTTTAGGTATAATAAAGTAAAAATAAATAAATAATTATTTATATTTCTAAAAAGTCTTTTATTTTCCTAAGAAATTAAAGTTTAATTTTCTAGAATAGTAAGTATATTATATTAAATATCTTATTTTTATTTACACTAATAATAATGAAGTTATATATATAATAAATTATAATAATTTAAAATTCCTTATTTATAAATATTCCTTTATTAAAAGGTATAAAATTAAATTCTAATTTATATAAATTATTAGAAAGAAATTTATATTAAAGCTTACGGCTTTATTTCAAATTAAATAGGGTTTTATTTAGTCTTAAATATATATTCTAATTTTCTATATTTATAAAGGATTTCTTTAACTCTTTATTTAGAGATTTAAATATTAATTTCTTAAATCCTATAAGTAGGATCAAATATATTTCTTTATTTATATTATAATGCATAAAGGCATTCTTTATATTATATTATAAAATCTCTTAATTTAAGCTAATTGCTAGTATAAGAAGAACTTTTATAATATCGAGCCTATTAATAGTAGTAAAGGTTTTATTATAATCTATATTATAAATTTAATTAAATTTCTATATAATTTATTAGGATTTAAATTTAATTATATTATTATTAGAATTAGTTTTTAATTTATAAACTTAATAGTCTTTTAAGGCTTTTCTTTTAATAGGAAGCTTAGAAATACTTTATATATTTTATCTTAATAATTCTTTAACTTTTAATTTTATAGAAATAGCTTAATTATTATTATTTATAGTTTAATTATAAGAGGAAGGTTCTATTATATTTATATCTTTTTGCACTAAAAAATATATATTAGCAATTTCTATATAATCTTTATAGAATTTAATTCCCTTTTTAGGAATTATAATTAAAAAGTCTTTCTTCTTTTTTATAAAGTTATATTTTTTATTAAGATTTATATTCTTTTTATTAAAATCTAAAATAGGATTTTAAGCTTATCACTCAAAAAAATATTTTCTAAAATAATAATATCTCTAGATATTATAATAATTCTTCTTTTATTATTATTAATTCTTTTTTTTTCTTATATTTAAAAAGGGGATTAAAATAGCCTAATTCTCTCTAATAAGATAAATAATAATAACTTAATACCTAAATTAAATCTAATAATTTAAATTAATAAAATTAATTAATTATTATTTAACTTACTATTTATATTATTATTACTATATTTTATATTATAAGCTAAATATATATATTATTTATCTATTTAATAATTTTTTAAAAATATAATCTCTTTTTCCTATTATATAATTCTATTAATTATTTTAACCCTTTTTTATATAATTAAACCTTAATTATAATAGGATTTTTTCCTTCTTTATTTATTATTATTATTATTATTATTAAGCTAAATTAATAAAATTATTAGATATTTAATTAATTATATTAATAACTTTTTATAAAAGTTTTTATTAAATGAATCTAAAAATATTATATTTTTTAAAAAAAGAAAATTTTATAAATTTAAAATCTTTTTTTAATTAATTTTTTTAATAAAATATTTAATATTTTTAATTCTTTTTTTTAATTATTAAATTATTAATATATATTTATATATATAAATTAGAATCCTATATTATAAAAATAATTATTTTTATATAATTTATTAATTATATATTAAATATTATAATTAAAATATTTTTTTAAAAAGCTTTTTATTTTTTATATTTAAATTAATAAATATTTTATTTAGCTTTTTATTATTATATTTAAATTTATTTTAATAATTTTAAATAATTAAATTTTTATTATATTATAAAATTTTATAAAAATAATATTTTATTAAATATATTATTATTAATTTATTAATTTAATTATTATATAATATTAATTAATTAAAATATAAAGAATTATAAATATTAAAATTAATTTATAAGAGATTTTAAGGAAAAAAAGAATAATAAGTTTTTTATTTTTTTAATATTAATTAAAAAATAATATATTTATTTTAAATAAGGTTTTATTTAAGATTATATTAAATTATTAAGGCTTATAAATATATATAATATAATAAACCTTATTATTTTAAATTATTAAATCTAATTTAAGTATTAAATTATTATTATTTATTTTATTAAAGAGAATTAAGCTATTTTAATTCCCTTTTTTAGGTATAATAAAGTAAAAATAAATAAAATAATAAAATAAAATAAATTATATATTTATAGGGCTTAATAATTAAATATAACCCTAATTAAAACCCTATTTAAAATAAATATATTGCCTTTTAATTAAAAGAATAAAAAGCTTATTTCTCCTTTTTCCCTTAAAATCTATTATAAATTAATCTTAATATTTATAATTTTATATATTTTAATTAATTAATATTATATAATAATTAAATTAATAAATTAATAATTTATATTTTATAATATATTTTATAAAAGATTATTTTTATTAAATTTTATAATATAATAAAAATTTAATTATTTAGAATTATTAAAATTAATTTAAATATATTAATAAAAAATTAAATATAATATTTTTTAATTTAAATTTAAAAAATAAAAAATAATTTAAAGTTTTTTAATTATAATATTTTATATTTAATTAATAAATTATATAAAAATAATTATTTTTATAATATTTAAATATAAAATCTTAATTTATATATATAAATATATATATAAATTTAATATATTAATAA
>WMHX01000207.1:0-19970 GCA_013420875.1 Thelonectria rubi | reverse complement strand
ATTAATATAAAGCCTATAATCTAATAATAATAATACCTAATAATACCTAGAAATAAGCAGACTTCTATAATAGAATTATAATCTTCCCACTTTATAATCTTAATAATCTTAGATTCCTTTAGGGCTTAGCTATTAGTACTGCATAAATAGCCTATTACTATAGCTAACTTTTAATAGAATTGAGATTTTAGGACTAATATTATGCATTTAAATAGTTCTATATTAAGGAAGGTTTTATTAAGGTTAATTAGATACTTTAGGACATACTATCTAATGCCGGGCTGGGCTAGCTTATCTTTATATATAGTCTTAGGTCCCTTAATAATAATATTATCTAGAAAAGCATAATAGACGTCCAGGAGGAGGTTAAATAGGATTTAAGTAATAATCCTTAAGAATTAAGCAATAGAATTAATAGCTCCTTATAATAGGGTATATATTTGCAGGAGTCTAATAGGCATTTAGAAAGTTATTAAGTCCCTACTTTTCTTATTTAATAATACCTAATTATATTTAAAAAAGAAATTAAGGAGTAAAAGTATTTTATATATTATTATATTTACTAAGAATTTATCTGCACTTAAGGGCATAAAGCTATTATATATTATATACTTATTAATATAAATAGCTAAATTAATTAAATAGATCTTACTATCCTTTTTAGCAATTAATATAAATAGGTTTTAATAGGCCCTATAGCCCTCCTTAAATATCCCTCTTTTTATATAAACCTTTAGGAGCTCTATTACCTTCTACTTAAGGCTAAGCGGGATAGGGATAATCCTTAATTACTAAGCTGAATAGGAGATGACTTTTAGGACTTATAGTAGCGTAATAATAGGGTTAAGCTGCTTGCACTTATTAAAATCCCAGGCTAAAGTAGCTTCCCAATTTTAGAGGATCTAGAGGTAGATATCTTACTCCTTAGGGTTAAAGTCCTCTTTTATTTAATTAAATAATTCCTTATATTAATTAGGTATAAATTATATTCCTTTTTTTATTATTAAGAATTTTAGGGTAATAATATTATTATATAATGCGTTTTATTCTAGCTTTCCCTTTATATTTTTCTACTTTTTCTCCCTTTAATAAGGGTCTCCTTCCAGTATAGAACTATCTAAGGGTTAATTATTAATAGGGTGGATCTTAATGCCCTTCTGCTTAAAGAGAGTATTTATGCTTATATAGGGGGCAGTATAAGGGTAGCAGTTCTCCTCTTTCTTTTTTTTCTTCTTCCTCCTCCTCCTCCTTAATTTAATATCCTATTTTATTTTCTTGAATTTAATATAGGCTATTATTATACTCTCTATTTATTCTTTTTGCAACTTCTTAATAATTAATTAGATAATAGATTCTAAATCCCCTTAAGATAGGTATTAAATTAATCCTAGATTATTATCTCCTTCTAAAGGGAAGTTGCTTAATAGGTCTTTTAGAAGGAGGCTTATAGTCTGCATTTAGATATTATCTTTGTGCTTTTTTAAGCGCAAGACTTCCTATTTAATTGACTTTAAACCTAGAGTTATAAGGTAGATATTGCCTAGGTTTATTCTAATTATTATCTAATTAGGGATAATAAAGTAATTAAATAAAAGCTTGGTGGCTTAAATAAAAAGTATGCCTAGAATAAATAAGATTATAATTATCTCTAGAGGGGCAATAAATATTTAGATTAAGGTATAGGTATTATTAAAATATAGGATAGTATTATAAAATCTAATTATCCTAACCTTTCCTTTAGAGTAAAATATAGTGGAAATTTAATAAGGGGTAATTACTAAATAGTATTTTTCTATTAGATTACCTATAATTAGATTGCCCTTTAACCTAGAATTAATAAGGGCCTTAATTATTCCTCTATTATAATACTAAAGGCAGACTACTATCTTTAGGGTATTTTATATATATATTAGAACTTAAGATTTATTAATAAATAAAATAGGGTATATAATAATCTTTAATTAATTAAATAGTTCCTAGAGGAATATAAATTGCAAGTAGGTAATAAAGTTAATAATATCCTACTATTTATTCCTATTAATATAAAAGTACTATCCAAATAGTAAATTATTAGGCATTAATAAGGTGCTAATACTATTTAGGTCCTTAGGAAATATTATATAGTTAATACTGCACTCTTTTATTATTAAATTATAATAGAATATAATATTAGGAATCTCCTTAATAGTTATAAAATAAATAGCTAAAATGCACTATTACTTTCTGGATTCTGCCTTAATAGTTAGCTTTTCCTATTTAATATATTTAATATTATTAATACCTATTATAATAATATTAAAGTCCTCCACTATAAATTTAGCAATTTTAGGTATTAATAGGAAAATATTATATATTAATATTAAGATCTTTTTATTATAAATTTTATTTAAGACCCTCTAGCTAGCTTTATTATAGGCTAAATTATTAATATAGAGGTTCCTAAGTTATAATGCCCTTTTAACCTCCTTTTAATTAACTGCTTTATATTAGTTTATAATACAGGGGATAGGAGGGGCACTATCTTTTATGGCAATTATCCCTACTATTATTTTAATTAGAAAGGACTAGACTTAGAGTTTATTATTTTCTAAGTTAGA
Source organism: Thelonectria rubi (assembly GCA_013420875.1). Taxonomy (NCBI): domain Eukaryota; kingdom Fungi; phylum Ascomycota; class Sordariomycetes; order Hypocreales; family Nectriaceae; genus Thelonectria; species Thelonectria rubi. Next base: position 17,373 of record WMHX01000207.1, on the reverse strand, counting down.
TATATTATAAATAAAAATAGGGTTTATCCTTAATAGGGGTCCTATAGGTTTAATAGAACTTGGCTTTAGTAAAGGTCCTATAGGTTTAATAGCTATATTAGATATATTAATTAAATAGTTACTTGCAGGATCTAGGATATATTAAGCAAATTAGTTAAGGTATTTTTATTTAAATAGGGTTAGACCTTATTTATATTCTAGCTAGATAGAGCTTTTAATATTATTAACTTAAGCTTAATATTTTAGGTTAGGTAAGAGATCTAGCTAATAAACTAAAAGTCTCTTAATATATAATTAGAGGGCCAGGGAGGTATAATATATAACTAAATATAAAGGAACTAAGGATTTACATTTAATGCCTATAAAGTAAGCACCCATAGAAGAATTATACTTAATATATCCCTTCCAGTAATTATTATTATATAGCTCGCATTAATTAGGGAAGTAGCTAATATTCTAATAGTATTAATATAGCCTCTTTATATTAAACTAATATAGATTTTAAGTTTAGATAGTATGAACCTCTATAATAGGCTTATTATTTAAGTAATTAGATAGATCTAGAGTTAGATATGAGTTTTTTATATCTTTAAGGCCTTAAGTATAGAATTTCCACTTCTCCTCTCGAGCTATTATCTATTCCCTTTTATTTTTGCAGTTAATAATTAAGGCAAATTAGATTTTAAGGTTATCTATTTTAGCTATTAATAGGTTAATAGCTTCCTTTATAGGGTTAATAGGTTTTATAGGCTAGGGCAGTATTGGGCCCTAAGGTGGGAATTATAATATAAGGGGAGGTCCTAGGATTATATTATAGTATCTCGGCTATTAGTATTAGTTCTAGAGAGGGGCTAAGTAGTCTCTAGGGTTACTAATATATAGTTCTATTGCAGATCCTTGGCATTAGATAGCTAGCTTGATCTTAATGTGGTTTAAGACTAGCTTAAAAAGCTCTTTATATGGCTTCTGGCCTAGTTAATTAGGGGTTATATAGTACTAGTAATAAAGTATAGTAATAATAGAGTTTAGGATTACCTTATAGAAGGCTTGCCTGGCCTTATAGCTATTATCTATTTCCTTAGTAATCTAGGAAATAAGATAATAGTGCTATAATATTCACACTTAAAATACTTTAAGGTTATTGCTTAGTAGGCTATATTAGTTTATTCTATTTAGCTTAAATATAGCTAATTCTAATTAATTAAAATTACTACTCTTAAAAGTAGCCTTTAGGCGCTTTTTAGCTTTATTCTAGGTATAGTTTTTAAGTATATACTTTATGCATTTTTTAATATATAGCTTAGAGTAATATAATTAAAAATATTTAGGCTATTTAGTCTTATTATATTTTTAATTTTTAATAGTAAATTTAAATTAAATAAGGTAATCTATAATATTTTAGCTATTAAATTAAGCTAAGGGGATATTAAGGCACTAGGCAGCTTTAGTACTAGAGGCATCTTTAATTACCGCTATAAGTCTATTAATAGTAATCTCATTAAGCGTAATTTAAATAGGGGGTATTATTATATTAAGGCCTATTTAGGAGCTTTCTAAAGATTTAAAGGCTATATTTAGGTAATTATAGGCTGGGCTTAGGGTAATAGTGGACTATAGTATAAGAGCAGGATATATAGGTACTTTTAGGGTTATAGGGCAGGAGGAGGGTCTAGTGAATACTCTTCTAATTTATTTAGATATTAACTGCTAGGGCCTAAGTATTAATTAATAGCCTTAATTGCAATTAATTAGATAGTTATTAAGTTATTTTTCTATAAGGGGTTAGGCTAAGTATTATAAGGGTATTAACCTTAAGGGTAGTTTCTTAAGGATACTTTTAGGCTGGAGGCCTAAGTCCTTAGGATTAAGCGGTATAATAGCTATAATGCTCTTAAGCAGTATACTTAAGTCCTTAATCTCTATTGCTATAAGGGATAGTATACTCTTAAGCTATATACTTAAGTCCTTAATCCTAATTAAATTAAGGGATTGCCCTAATTATTTATAAATAGATAAGGATCCTAGGGTTAGGTTTAATAATTAATTAAATAGAATTATTAGTATGGTTTAGGTTATAAGTTAAAGTGATATAATAGATAGTTTAGGTATTAATAAGGGGTTACTACTATATTAATTCTTCCTTTTGTGCATACCGGTCTTCTTATTATTATAGCCAGCTGCTTTTTTTAAGTATATAAACTATATAGATATTATCTATAGGCCCATTTTAACTGCTTCCTTAGAAATATTATAGCTTATTACTATATCTTCTATTTTCTAGCTAATTATTACTAATTAGGGGTTTAGGGCTAAAGTATTTGCCCGCTTAGGGGTAAAGTTTGGAGCTAATGATTTAGCTATTTCGGCTAGCGTTAGTACTCCTAAATAGTCTATAAGGATAGTAATTAACTAATTAATTATTAAGGGGGTTTCTAGTGCAATAAGTATTAATTTAGACTTTTAGTCTTTTAATAATAATTACTACTTATTATAATTTATAAATAGAATTAAATCCTTTACTATTAATAGCGCTATTATAAATAAACCTAAAATAATATTAAATTAAATAATCTTTAATAAATTAAAATTAAATTTTATTTATTTTTACTAACTATCTAATTAATTAGACTTAATAATTAATATTATATTAATTAGAAATTATTGGGCGAGGGTGGGAGTTTTTTGGGGTCTTTTAAGGTTACCTATAGGATAACCTCTATAGCTATTTCTATTATTCTTGCTTCTTGCTCTCTCTCTATATTTAGGTTTTCTAGTAATAGCTTAGAAGTATTATTACCTTTCTAATTAATTAGTTTTAATTATAAAGGTAGCTTATTTCCCTAGTGTGATCTCTAAATTTAATAGGGGAAATAATATAACTATATAATATTACGACCCGTAAGATAGTGTATAGGGTAGGTAGTGGAGGGAGGGAGCGAGACTGGAGGAAAAGAGGGTTTTCTGCAGGAAAACGCTAAAATAGATGCAGCCAGGGCTTGCAGCCAATAGGGATAAAATAGAACCAAGTGATTAACTAATAAGAGATAATAATAATACTTTAAATAAGATAAATAAACTTTAATTCTTTAGGGGGAAAATGCATACTGAGGAAGTCCTCCTCCCAGTAGGGAAATCCTTCCCCCTTTATGCTAAAGCTGGCCAATTGCAGCCAGGCGCATAGACCAGCCAAAAATCCATTAGCTAATAAAAATCCTCTAGGCCCTATAATCGTTCATTTCCGCCAATCGTCATTTTCCACTGCCACAATACTTATAGCCTAAGATAATTAAAGTAATAGTATACCTTTATAATTGCTTATTAGCTACTTAATAAGGCTAGAAGTCCCCTTATAAGCTTTTCTACTTATACTTCTATCCTAATAGTTTAATAAAGCCTAACTTATTATATTTATAATTATATAGGTATAAAGCCTTTATTCTTACTATAAATGCCTAATTATAAAAGAATTACCTCTAAAGACTAGCCCTAAGGGCCTAAATTAGCTTCCTTATTAGCTATACTTTTAGTAATTCCTTTAAGGTATAGAATCTATTAAAAAAAGAGGTTTTTACTACTTAAAATATTACCTTTAATAAATAATAATATTTTAATAAGCATTTAGAGAGCCTTTAGGATAATTTATTAAAAGAAAATCTAAAAGCTATATAATAATGCATTTAGTAATTACTTATAGCCTAAAAAGAGATTCCTTAATAATCCTTTTAATTATTTAATAAGGAAAATAATAAGATTATAAATAAATTATTTAATCCTAAAGATTAAAATAATATTAATTATTTATTAATCCCTTTATAACCTAATAATAATTCCTATATTTAAATAAAGTTTAAAATCTTATTAATTCTGCCCTAAATATTATTAATTGCATTTTTTTATGCCTTAATTAATAGCCTAGGCCTAAAAAGGCAATAAATAGCTAGTAATAAAGAAAATATTAATACTAGCCTATTAGTAAAGAATAATGCCTTAAAAAGGGCATTATAAGCTCTCTAAATAAATAATATTTAGAATATTATTTAAAATAGTATTCCTAGCTAGTAGGCAATAAGCGCTAAAATATTAGAGCACTTACTGCCTAGCTGCTAAGAGCCTAGCTAGCCTTACCTATTAATTGCTAAGGGGAAGCTTAATTTGCCCTCTTACTTAAGCATATATAGTAAAGTAAGGAGCTACTATATATAGGGAGGAGGATTTAAAGCCTCCTATATTATTAATATATTAGTATTTATTAAAGCAGTTTCCCTGCTTTTATATAGAGGTTAATAAATACCCTTATAAAATTATCTTAATTAAAGCTAAAAAGGCTTACCTTTAAAACTATAAACTTTTAAAATTATAGGCAGAAGTTATATATATTATAATAAAAAATTATTAAATGCTTAGCTATTATTAGGTATATACCTATAAGCTTAATAAATATAAATATTTCCTAAAGCTTAAAATATACCTTATTATATATAAAGATTAATAAGCAAAAGATGCCTAAAATATTTATATTATAACCCTTATAGGCATATTATTTAGAACCTTTATATTAATAGCTAACCGCTTTAATTATAAGATACTATAATATAATATAGTTAATGCATTTATATATATTAACCTAAATAAGGATATCTTTATAGAAATGCCCCTAGACTATAGGCAATATAGGAAGGTCCTAAAGCTCCAGAAGGCATTATATAAGCTGCATTAATCTCCCTTATTTTAGTAGTATTATTTTAAGATTGGCCTTATTATAAAGGGCTTTCGCTAAGTGCTTAGTAAAGACTGCTATTAGTAAAAGGAAGATATTATTTTCTTCTTCTATATAAATAATTATATTCTCTATTTCCTAAAATCCTTAAAATTTAAGGCATTAGGGCTAATTAAGTAATTCTAGAAGATATATTATCTAAAAAGAGGCACCCCCCTTTAGTAGTTCCTAGGAATTAAAATTATCTATAATTAAGCAGCTTAATATCTATAACTCTTATAGTCTATATATATTAATAAAGCCTATTAACTACTTATTAAGCCTTTATTGCCCCTTTTATAAGTAAAGACCCTAATAGTCTAAAAAGAGCTATTACCCTATAAAGGTATTATTACTATAAAGAGCACTAACCTATATTAATAGAAAATTAGCACCTTAATATATATAGTAATTATAATCCAGCTTAATATTACCTTCATTATAAGCCAGCTAGCTTAATTTAATTAGAATTTTAAATTAAAATACTATTAAATAGCTAACTAAGCCCTATAGTATTTACTTAAGACTTAAGGCTATTCCCTAAGCTATAGTACAGCATTAAGCAGCCCTAATAATAGCCTTTAAGTAGCTTTAAATATTAGCTTTACTAATAACTTACTAGACTATTGCAATTTATAGGCCTTTATAATAAGCCTATTTAAAGGGATTATTTCTTAGCAAATAATAAAGCAGAATATAATAATAACCTTAATAATAAAGGTAAAATTACTAGCCCTCTTATAAATAGCAAAAAAAGCTCTTTTTATAAGCTAGCTTATAGCTGCCCTATAAATTAACTTATTATTACTAACTGCTTATTAGTAATATACTAAGCCTTTATAGGTAATAATTTAATATAATAATATATAAATAATATAGCTAGTAAAGAAAGAGTTTATATAGCTATAAATAAAGCTAAAGTATATAAATATATATAATTACTAATTGCAATAAGAAATTATTAAAAAGCAGATTAAGGTTATTTATATACTATTAGCTAAATTATTTATTAATAGCTTTATAAAGAGCTTAATTAGGGAGCCTTTTAAATACTTTATATAATAGCTAAGGCTTACTAACCTCTTAATAAGGTTAATATAAGCTAAAAAGGAGGAATTAAAATAGGAGGAAATAATAACTATAATATAAATCAATTAGGCAGTAAGGCTATTAAGCTAAAGGGGCATATTAAATTAGGTTATATATATAGCCTTATGCATAAAAGGTTATATAATTAATAGACCTGCAGCCTAGTTATATAATGGGCTGCAAATGGTTGCCAGGCTATAGGAAGGGAGGAAAAAGGGGGCCTATAGGGGCAGGAGCAGATTTTGGGGTTAGAGACACACAACACAATATAATAGACGAATTGAGGTCATATTGAAAGGCACACTAAGCTATTCGACACATATAGTAACTATAGAGGTCTGCGCCTTCTGCGCCTAGTAGTTAGGGGAGCTTAATTCCTTCTCTATCCCTTAAGGTTAGGACTTCCCCTATCCTTATCTCCTTTAGAGATTTGCTTATATTGCTTATATATATGCCCTTATAACCTTAGATTTCTTAAGTATTTTTAGGCCAGTAATCTTCTACTAAATACTCTATAATAGCTCCTTAACTAACTAAAGTTTCTTTATTAATATAGGAAGTATATCTTTATAGCTTGCTTCTCCCTCTATATAGTCTAGTCTTCTAGATAGTCTATTTATAGGGTTCTATTTTCCTAATTAGTACTTAATATTAAAATTAAATAATATTAATTTATATACCTATTTAGTAAGCCTTCCCTAAAGGTCCTGTACTAATGCATTTATTATGCTCTTTAGTGCTATATAGTCTATTAAGATTAGGAACTTCTTTAATAGTCCTATTAAATAATAGCTCTAATACTTTAGGCTCTTAATAATTACTAATAGCTTATATTGCCTAATATATTACCTTTACTTTATATTAATAAGCTTCTGCAATTAATAAGTAATTAGTTACTATTAGTCCCCCTTAAGCTATAATAAAATGCCTAATACTCCTTTGCCTAATATATCTATTTTAATCTGTATAAATAATATAAGGTTCTAGTGCTATAAGATTATAATAGAGCAGAAAGCTCCCTTAAGTTCCTAGAATGCCTATTTTACCTCTTCTAATTAGTAGAAATCTCCCTTCTTCTTCTTATTTTTACTCCCTTTTAGTATTAATATTAATAGTATAATTCTATTAGAATATTTAGAGATAAATTTATAGTAGAAATTATAAAATCCTAGAAATACCTAAATATCCTTAAAGCTTTTAGGTATTAGCTATTTTATAACTATTTATATTTTATTCTCCTCTATTTTTACTCTATTTTAGGTAATATAATAGCTTAAAAAATCCACCTTTTGCTAATAAAATGCGCATTTTAATAGCTTTATATATAGTTAGAATTGCCTTAATTGCTATAGGACCTCCTTAAGGTCCTTTATATATTAATCCTGCATTTTAGAGAAGATTATAATATTATCTAGGTATGCAATATAATAGATATCTAATAGCCTGCCTAGCGCTTAATAAATATATGCCTAGAATATAGTAAGTATATTTATTAGCCTAAATAGTATAATTATATATTTAAAATAGTTATAATGCATATAGAAAGCTATCTTTTATCTATCCTCTAGCTTAATGCGGATATAATAGTAAGTATCTCTAATATCTACCTTTAAGATCTATTTTACTCTTGCTAATTAGTTTAATAGATCCCTAATTAGGGGCAGGGGGTACCTATTCTTAATTATAATTACATTCAGTCTATAATAATCTATATATAATTATAATATTCTATCCTTTTTTAATATAAAAAGCACTAAAGCTCCTACCTTATTTATAGACTCTATAATGCAATTACTTACTAGATTCTTTTATATATATTCTCTTAAGATCTCTATTTATTGCTTATTTATAAGATAGATAGGATTAAATAGTAGTTTCTTACTTAATATTATTTTAATTGCATATTCCATTCCTTTAAATAATAATAATTCCTTTACTATATGCTTATTAAATATTTCCTATTTTAACTCTAATTCTAATAATAGTAATATCTTACTTTCTAATACTTCTTTACTTAAGGTAATTATTAGCTATTTATTTAGTGCTAATATATTATATATATAGAAAATATATACCTTTTTATTATTCTCTACTATCTCCCTTATAAATATCTTTAATTTTATAATTAAAATAGGTTTATAATATTATATATGCCTTTATATATTAATTATAATTCCCTTCTTATTTATTAAATTATTTAATAGTAATAGCTCCTTTGCCCCTTCTAGGCATAAGAACTCTATAAATAATTAATAAAGTTTCCTTAAAAACCCCTAGAAATTAATAAGGAAAAAGATTAGCTAATATGCCTTCCCTAATTCCTACTCCTTCCTATTATAGCTTATTAGCATTAAAACCTTTATGCCCTTTACTAACTTTAATCCTAATGCCTTTACTAGCCTTATACTAATAAGGTCTACTTATAATATTATATCTATATCTACCTATACTATCTATTTAATATGCCCTTATAAAGTAATTACTCTCCCCTAAATAATTTATCCTATAGGTATTACCTCTTTATTTAGTGCATATAATAAGGCAGCTTTTAGCGCACTTATTTATTTTCTAATAAATTAATATCCTTATCTTTTATATATATATAGTTTATATATGCGGAAATTAGCTTCTATTGCCTAGGCTTCTATTAACCTATTAATTGCAACCTATACTCTATAGCCCTATAGCCCAGCTTCCTATACTTAAAGCATATTACCTAGGGTTTATTACTATAGTGCAGACTAATTAGTAGGCATATAGCCCTTATTAGGGGCTACTACCTCTATCCTATTAATCCTCCTATATTAAAGTTCTATAGCGCTATATTTAGCTAGTAGTAGCTTTATCTTATTAGCCTTTATAGCAATTAATAAGGAGATTTTTTTAATTAATTTAGGATAAATCCCTCCTATTCTCTCTTCTAGCTATTATTCTATAAGCACTTATTAGGAATAACCTAAATCCTTTATGCCTCTATTATTACTATCTTAATATCCTTTAGCTCTTTCTCTTAGATTATTAATTCCTTCTAAAGCTCCTTATTTAGGCCTATATAAAAATTAAATATATACTTACTATTATTCTCTATATTTACTAACCTAAATATTAAGTATAGTGTATTTTAGACCTAAAAATAATCTATTAGTAATTAGCTAGGCTTTTATTACAATCTCCTAATATCCTATTATAGCTTCCTAATCCTAATCTCTAGATTAATATACTTCTAGTAAATAAAATTAAGGAATTTTATTTATATAGCTTTCTACTTATTCCTATAATTCTATTATTTTATTTATATTATATAATAAAACTTAATTATTATTTATTTAATATATTATTTATTATTATAATTTAATTAGAGCTTATTTCCTATTTTAATTACTTAGATTTAATTATTTATTTTAACCTTTATAGTATTTTCTATAAGGATCTTATAATTATATATTAAGAGCTTCTTATAAGTCCTCCTAATTAGCTCTAGCTTTATTAAGCGCTTAATAAGTATATATATTAATTGCTCTTAATGCTATTACTACCTCTATATTATTACTTACTGCTCTTAAAGCAATCTAATTAATGCGCCTATATTCTTATATTCTAATAATATATGCAATCCCTAATTATCCCACTAGCTTAATATATTGCCTTCCCTATCCTATAAGTGCTTATCAGCCAGTCGCCTTAGGCTTACTAATCGCTCCCCCTATATCTGCTCCTAGTAGGTTAGGGTTACTCTATATAGGTCATCCCTTAAGCCTTTAGCTAATATTCGATTAATTACTATTATTAATATCTCTCTTTAGGCTTTATATTAGCCTTATAGTAAAGTAGCTAATTCTTAATTAGTTAATTGCATATTATTAGTATTATATAGGTAATTATTTTTAGTAGCTTAATTCGCTTCTAGCTAGGTGGCCTCTATATATTTGCCCTATATTAGCGGGTGCTTGCTAGGTTTATTCCTATCTATTTGATTTACACTAGTTCCCTAATTAGGTATAGAAATTAAAGAATTATAAGGGTTATATAATTAAGGTAAAATAATATATATAGAAAGGTATATATTAGTATTATAAAAGACTTTAATTTGGCCAGTTATAGTTGTGGCTGGCCGCATTGCCCCTTTATGCCTCTAGGGCCTAGGGCTCGTGCTGACTAAGCCGGGTTTACCTCGGCTTGCCGTCGCTGGCCGCTCGGCGGGCCTTCGTTGTGCCGGGCTCCTTACATCTATCTTATAAGTCTAAGTGGCTGCAATAGTTTATTTATCCTTATCTAGTTATAAGTGCGCAAATAGTCGCTTCCAGATAATTGCAATATACTTCTATTTAAGATGCCCTTTAGGAATTAAATATAAAAATTATTCTTTAATCTTTACCTTTTTAGTATTAAAATTAATTCTTTAATTAATAGTATTAGCTTATTTATTCTTAAAGCCTTTCTTATATTTAATAATATAATTAAATTTAAAGAGGTATTTAATATATTTAAATTATTATCTATTTAATTTTTATATTATAATAAAGTGCAAGATATTCTTATAGTCTATATAGACTATAATCTAATAATAACTTTTAAGAAGGTAATATTAAAATTCCTTAAAAGCATTAATAATAGCTAGGAACTCTTTATTATAGATTAGATAGTTAAGTTCTACTTTATATATTTTATATAAATAGAATGCAATAAGGTATAGGAATCCTTTATTATTGCATTATCTGATTTAAGCGCTAAGAGTAAAGTCTAAGGTATCTATTTTAAGTTTAATAAGTTATTTAGGGTTAAATATCTTAAGTACTAGTTCGCTAAGAATAAGGTCCTTAATATATTTAAAGGCTTTTTAGATATTAAGTAGCTAAAGAAACTTATAGTCTTTATATATAAATTCTAAAAATAATATAATAATCTTATTAAAATTCTTAAGAAATTATTAATAATAATTAGTAAATTTAAGAAATATTTATACTTCTTTAATAATAATTAGTATTAATTAGTCTTTAATTGCCTAAATCTTCTTTAAGTCTATCCTAATCTTATTATAAGAGATAATATATCCTAAAAATTTTACTTTTAAGGTATAAAAATAACTTTTCTTAGGTTTAATTAATAGATTTATATTTTAAAGGGCTTGCAATACTATATAAATATATTCTATATATTCTTATTTTATTTTAGAGAAGATAAAGATATTATTAAAGTAATATATTATAAATATATTAAGGTACTTATATAATATATTATTAATTATCTATTAAAATATAATTAATATATTAATAAGTCTAAAGGGCATAATAAGGTATTTAAAAATTTTATATTTTATTCTAAAGGCAATTATTTATTTATATCCTTCCTTAATGTGGATTAGGTTATAAGCTCCCTTTAGATTAAGTGCAATAAAATACTTTATTTTATAAAATTAATCCTTTAATTTATTAATTAAAGGCAATAGCATTTAATCCTTAATTATTATATTATTAAATATATAATAGTCTATAATAAATTAGAGCTTATTATTCTTTTTAGGAATAAATATAATTAAATAGCCTATAAATAACTTTAATATCCTAATATATTTTTTCTTTAATATATCTTTAAAATAGATCTTAAGCTTATATAGCTATATTTTATTAAGATTATAAATCTTATAGAATTTAATTAAAGTTCTATCCTTAAGCTATATCTTATAGTCCTAATCTATATATAGTAATAGACCTATTTCTATTTTTTTAGTAAATAGTCTTTTATAAACTTAATATTATATTAATATATTCTATAATTTATTATTATTATAAAATGCCTTTTATTTAAGGTTATTATTTAAATATATAAATTATTATTTAAGGAGTATGATTATTTATTGCATTTATTATACTTAGCCTTTTTTATATTAATATTTAGTTCCTTTTAGAAGTATTAATTCCTTAGTAAGTTAGGGAGTGTTTTTATATTAGCTCTACCTATCTTCTCTATCCTCTTTAGTAAGAGATTAAGATCTTATATTATATAGTGAATTATAGTTAGTATTACTAGCTATATTACCTTAAAAGGCTTATACCTAGCCAGTATGCTAGCTAATAAGGGGGTTATAATAGTATAGTTATAAATAACCTAGGATTAGGTTATATATATAAAGAGATATAATATTAAAATAGATACCCTAATTTTATCCTTTAATAAATACCTTAAGGTAATTAATCTTATAGGTAATTAATCTATTTTTATATTAAAATTAGTTTCCTTTAATATTATAGATTAAATATAATTTATTTTTATCCTTTTATAATAGCTAGAGATAATTAATAACTTAAAGGTTAATAATATTCATTTTAGTTCCACTATTTACCTAAATAGTAAATTATTTGCCCTTAATTTATATTTATAGTATTATCTATTATCTTAATATACCTAGGCTCTATATTGCACCTAAAGCTCTTTATAGAGGTTCTATAACTTCCTCTAGCTCTTGCTAGTTTTATAGCTCTTTTATAAATAGTATTTATTATTTTTTATTAGTTCGCTAGCTTATTATAGCTATTCTATAATCTTTATGGCTTCTACTATTTATAAAGGGCAGACTATTTATAATTATATAGGTTATTAAGTGCTTCTTTAGTGCTAATTAATAATTTTCTTTTATTTATATTGCTTATATTCTAGGAATTTATAATTAAATATATTATTTATATTATTTATATACTTTTAAGGGAATAATTTATTATATTATATAAGGATATTAACTTTTAGATATTATAATCTCTAGATATTTTATTAGATTGCTAAATTATTAATATAATATTATTATTTTAAAGTATAATTTCTTAAGTATTCTAAATAGTAATTATTTATAGTCTTATTAATAAGGTAAGTTATATAATTATAATTAAAATATAAAATCTATAAAATAGTATAATAATGTAAATATATTATTAAAAGGATAGGCATATTATTAAGGTGCAATATAGGTACTTCCTTATAATATATTTCTTCTTATATAATTCTATATATATAGAAATCTTTTGCATTAAAGTCCTATCCTTTCTATATTGCTTAGTAGATTAGGTTCTAAGAGGTATTATTATTATATAAATTAAAGTCTAAAAGTGCTTTATTATTTATTATATTATCTTCCTAAATATCTCTAGGCTCTTTTAGAAAGATATATTAATATTAGACTATTAATTCTAATTCTCTAGCTTATTTATAGTCTTTAATTATTAAAAATTGTGCCCTATTATTAGCTCTAAATGCTATTTATTATCTTTTAATTAGGTTAATTAGTTCTTTATTTGCAGAATTAAGGTTTACTATCTCCTGCGTAATAGTATATTCTTATTAGTAAGTATTTATAATATTATTCTACTATTATTTAGTTTCTTATTAAATATTGCTAGGCATTTTATTATTTAAGATAGAATTAAATTCCTATTTATTATTAAATTATATAATTATAGTAAGTATTTTATTATTTAATTTTAGGGTTATAAAGAGTCCTTTAGGAATAGGTCTTTAGGTAAGGTATTTAATAATATCCTTTTAGATAGCTTATTAGGTATAAATCTATTAGAATATAAAGTAATTATTTAGCTAAGCTTTATTATAGTCTTTATAGAGCGCTTAGCTATTAAGCTAGATTAATCCTTTAGGGGTTCTTATCTTATTATATTCTTATTATATTATTATAATTATATGCCTATTATTACCTTAAGGCTTATTAGGGTAATAGCTATTATCCTTATTATTTTTATATATAAAGTAGGCATTATTATAATAAGTTATTTAATAAAGTAATTTATATTTAACTTTATTCTTAGCTATTAATTTAATTGCTAGTTAAGGTCCTCCTTATCTGCGTATAATAGCTCTAAGGGCTTATTTAATAAGTATAAATTTAAACTTTCTATTAGTTTTATTAGGGTCTTAGTACTTATATTTAATATATCCTTTCTTATTACAATTCTAATAAATAACCTATAAGAAATCTTATTAAATTGCTCTAATTTCTATTAGGCCTATATATATCCCTATAGAAATATTGCCATTTTATCGTTCTTAGTTCTTTCCCTTGCCTTTTTAATACCGGTTTAAATAATAAGGGTTATAGGGGGTATTGCGTCTAATTTAGCATTTTTGAGATTTCTCTTTTTTATATTTATATTATTGCTTATTAATCTTAATAGCTATAATAATATATTTAGTAAGAGTATTAGGTTATTTAGCTTTAAAGATCTTATCCTTAATTTCTTCTTTTAGTCCTTTATAGAAGATCTTAATAAATATATTATTATTTTATTTAAATTTAATTATAATTTATTAAAAAATAATAATATAAATAATAATAAATTTAATTTGCTTAATCTTATAGATATTAATAGCTATATATTATTCTTTATTAATTATTCTAAATATATCCTTAAGTATAATTTTAAAGTTATTTTATTTTAAAAAGATATTAATAGTCTTTTAATCCTATATAACTTTATTATTATATTTAAGGTAATCCCTTATAATAAGTTCGAACTATATAGCTATAGTGCCTTTTATATAATTATAAGCATATATAACCCTTCCTTTAGTTAAAATAAGCTTATATAAGAACTATTAGAAGTATATTCTAAGATATATAATAAAAGGCATTATATTTTTAGAGTTTCTATTAAATAGTTCTAGCTAGGGGGGTTTAATTGCTTTGCTGGAGTTATATCCTATTTTATAAGCTTAGATAGGGTTTTAAGCCTGTAGCTAGGCATATAGCTTTTAGACTATTATTTATAATTATTAGACTTTAGTAGCGACCTTTATATTAATTAGGGGAATATTATATACAAGAGGTATATTATTTAATATAGAGCTTAAGGTATTAGTAGGTTAGGTTCTAAATATATTTATAATAATATAATATTACTTAAGGTTAATATAGTAACTTTCTAAATAAGAGCTTTTAATATATAATAGTCCCGTTTAATTCCTAATATAGAAACCTAAAAAGGGGTTATTTTAGGTTTTATTAGTAAAGAGGTTAGGGCATTAGAGGCAATTAAGTAATAAAAGAGTAAATAAATATTATATTGCTTAATAATTAATTATTAGGAGTGCTAAAAGTAATTAAGGGTAAGTAATTAGTAAATCTTTTAGGTAATTAGCATAAAGCAATTATATTAAAAGCTAAAGTAGTTTAGGGGCTTCCTTCTATTTATTAGTAATAAATATTTTAAATAGTATTTATAGTATTAAGGTTTACTAGGGGTTATTAAGTAATCTAGTGTAAACACTTTCCCTAGTTTACTTAGGTTTATAGGGTGAATTAAGATAAACTTTCTGTAATTAGTGAAAAATATAGGTAAAGGCACGTAATATATATTGGTCCTAATACGGGCCATAACACTTAAGAAATATTATATAATTAATATTATACTCTTTTACTATTAAATTATAATAAAATATAATATTAGGAATTTCCTTAATAATTATAAAATAAATAGCTAAAATATATTATTATTTTCTAAATTTTACCTTAATAATTAGCTTTTTCTATTTAATATATTTAATATTATTAATATTTATTATAATAATATTAAAGTCCTTTACTATAAATTTAGCAATTTTAAATATTAATAGGAAAGTATTATATATTAGTATTAAGATCTTCTTATTATAAATCTTATTTAAGACCCTTTAGCTAGCTTTATTATAAATTAAATTATTAATATAGAGATTTCTAAATTATAATACCTTCTTAACCTCCTTTTAATTAATTATTTTATATTAATTTATAATATAAAGGATAAAAAAGGCCTTATTTTTTATAGTAATTATTCTTATTATTATTTTAATTAAAAGAAATTAGATTTAGAATTTATTATTTTTTAAGTTAAATATATTATAAATAAAAATAAGGTTTATTTTTAATAAAAGTCCTATTTATTTAATAGAATTTAGTTTTAATAGAGATCCTATAAATTTAATAGCTATATTAAATATATTAATTAAATAATTATTTATAAGATTTAGAATATATTAAGTAAATTAATTAAAATAATTATATTTAATATATCCCTTTTAGTAATTATTATTATATAGCTTATATGAATTAGGGACGTAATTAATATTTTAATAATATTAATATAGCCTTTTTATATTAAATTAATATAGGTTTTAGGTTTAAATAGTATAAATCTTTATAATAGGCTTATTATTTAATTAATTAAATAGATTTAGAATTAAATATAAGTTCTTTATATCCTTAAGGCCTAAAATATAAAATTTCCACTTCTCCTTTTAAATTATTATTTATTCCTTTTTATTTTTATAATTAATAATTAAGGTAAATTAGATTTTAAGGTTATTTATTTTAATTATTAATAGATTAATAGCTTCCTTTATAGGGTTAATAGGTTTTATAGGCTAGGGCAATATTAGGCCCTAAAGTGGGAATTATAATATAGGGGGAGGTCTTAGGATTATATTATAGTATTTTAGCTATTAATATTAATTCTAGAGAGGGGCTAAATAGTCTTTAGGGTTACTAATATATAGTTCTATTATAGATCCTTAGTATTAAATAGCTAGCTTAATCTTAATATAATTTAAAATTAGTTTAAAAAGCTCTTTATATAGCTTTTAGCCTAATTAATTAAGGGTTATATAATATTAATAATAAAATATAATAATAATAAAATTTAGAATTATTTTATAAAAAGCTTATTTAGCCTTATAATTATTATCTATTTCCTTAATAATCTAGGAAATAAAATAATAATATTATAATATTTATATTTAAAATATTTTAAAATTATTATTTAATAGGCTATATTAATTTATTTTATTTAATTTAAATATAATTAATTCTAATTAATTAGAATTATTATTCTTAAAAGTAGCCTTTAAGTACTTTTTAGCTTTATTCTAAATATAATTTTTAAATATATTTTTTATATATTTTTTAATATATAGCTTAAAATAATATAATTAAAAATATTTAGATTATTTAGCTTTATTATATTCTTAATTTTTAATAATAAATTTAAATTAAATAAAATAATTAATAATATTTTAATTATTAAATTAAACTAAAGGAATATTAAGGCATTAAATAGTTTTAATATTAAAAATATCCTTAATTATTACTATAAGTCTATTAATAATAATCTTATTAAATATAATTTAGATAGGGGGTATTATTATATTAAGGCCTATTTAGAAGCTCTCTAAAGATTTAAAAGTTATATTTAAATAGCTATAAATTAAGCTTAAAGTAGAAATAAACTATAATATAGGAGTAGGATATATAAATGCCTTTAAAGTTATAAGGCAGGAGGAGGGTTTAATAAATACTTTTTTAATTTATTTAAATATTAATTATTAAAGCTTAAATATTAATTAATAGCCTTAATTATAATTAATTAAATAATTATTAAATTATTTCTTTATAAGGAATTAGGCTAAATATTATAAAGGTATTAACCTTAAGGGTAATTTCTTAAGGATACTTTGAAGGGGGAAAATCAGGTCCTAGGAAGAAAACAACACAACAA
>WMHX01000206.1:22262-47012 GCA_013420875.1 Thelonectria rubi | reverse complement strand
GTTTTCTAAAATATATTTCTAAATATTATTTAGAGATTTAGCTTTTTTAATAGCTTCTCTTAAGGCTATATATTTTACTTTATAAATAGAAGTTATTATATATTTTTATTTAATATAATTCTAGCTAATTATATTATTTTTAAGGAAAAAATAATATTTATTTATAGATTTTCTATTATATAAATTAATAGCCTAATTAGAATTATTATAGCCTCTTATAATTATATCTTAGGATTTTAAACCTATATTATAATTATAATATAACCCTATATTTCTATAAATATTTAAATATTTCTAGATTTAATTTAAAGCCTTTCTATAAAAGGGATTTAATTTAAAAATATATTTAAATAGATTTATAATAGAAAATAATATATTTAGTTTAATCTTTAAGGCTAGAAATAATAAAGATCTTATTTCCTATTAAAAAGATAATATTTTTTCTTTAAAAGGAATAATAATTACTTTTTTAAGTTTATTTTTAAGAATAAAAGGAATTTTAATAATTAAAGAAAAACTTTTTTATATTTTAAAAGTTTATTATTTATATATTTTATTTAGTTTATATATAATCTTTTATTCTCTCTATTTATATATATTTATATTCCTAAAAAGTCTTTTATTTCCCCTAAATATTAGAATTTTAAATTAAAAATTAATAAATATATTATTTTTAAATCTTTATTTTTATTAAGGCTAATAACTATTAAATTATTTATATAATATAATATAAAGATTTAAAATTCTTTATTTATAAATATTCCTTTATTATAAAATATAAAATTAAAGCTTTATCTTTTAAGGTTTTTAAATAGAAATTTATATTATAATTTAATATTTTATTTTAGATTATATAAGGCTTTATTTAGCTTTAAATATAAGTTCTAATTTTTTAATTTTTCTTTTAAAAAGGAATTATTAATATCTTTATTTAAATTTTAAAAAATATAATCTTTAAAGCTTATAGGTAAGATAGTATATATTTCTTCTTTTAAAGAAGAATATATAAAAGCATTTTTTATATTATATTATAAAATTTCCTAATTATATATTATAGCTAATATAAAAGAAATCCTTATATTCTTTAATTTATAAATAATTATAAACGTTTTATTATAATTAATATTTTCTATTTAATTAAATTTGTATATAATTTAATAAGATTTATATTTTAATATATTATTATTAAAATTAATTTTTATTTTATAAACTTAATAGCCTTTTAGAGCTTTTCTCCTTATAGGAAGTTTAGAAATATTTTAGGTTTTTTATTTTAATAATTTATTTATTTTTAATTATATAAAAATAATTTATCTTTTTTTATTTTTATTATTTATAGCCTAATTATAAATAGAAGGTTCTATAAGGTTTAGGTCTTTTTATATTAAAATATAAATAGAAGGAATTTCTTTAAAATCCTCATAATATTTAAAAAGCTTTTTAAGAATTTTAATTAAAAATTCTCTATTTTTAATTAAATTATTAAGATTATTTTCCTTTTTATTATTATTATTTATTATAAAATTTATAGGCTTTTTATTTAGAAGAATATTTTCTAAAATAATAATATCTTTAGAAATTATTATAATTTTCTTTTTATAATTCTAGATTTTAAAATAATTATCTAAAAATCCTATAATAATTCCTTTATAAGCTTTAATATTTAATTTAAAAATAAGAACTTTATTTTTATAATAGATTATAAATCTAAAGACTTTTATATTTTTTAAATCTTTTATATTTAAAATTATATTATTTTTCTTCTTTATAGGGCTTAAAAACCCTAAAGAAGAGTAAAAAGTTCTATTATATATATATTTTATTGCTTTTAAAGCCTTTATTTATAAAAATTTAAATAAATTAATTACTATAAGAATAGTTCTTATATTATTTATAATAGTTCTATTTATTCTCTTTATTGCCTTATTAGGCTATTTAATATAAAGAGGAGAAAGATTATATAAAATTCCTTTTTCTTTATAATAATTAATTATAAAATATCTATATTTTAAAGTATTATTTAAAAATAATTCTTTTATAATAATACTTTTATTATTATTTTCTATAAGAGCCTTATAGTTTTTAAAGCTATTTAAAGTGTTTTTTTTATATTTTAATTTATACACTTTTAAATATTTAATTCCTTTATGTAAAAAAATTATAAAATATTTATAATTTTTAAAAGCTATAAATTTTATAAATTTATAAATATTTAAAATACCTTTTTTAGAAATTTATAATCCTTTTTATTAAATTTTTTATTAATTTTATTTATATATTTTCCTTAAAAATAGCTATTATAATTTTAAATTTTTATAATATCCTCTTTAAGGAATAGAAAAGTATAAATTATATTTTTAGAATTTTTATATTTTTCTTTATATAATTTAAAAAAATATTTCTTTAAAGTCTTTATATTTAAATAATTAAATCTTAAATATTATTTATAAAAATTTATTTTTATCTTTTTATTTATATATATAAAAATTACCTTTTTATTATGGCCTATATTAAGACTAATATATATTATATGCCTTTACCTATATTTTTATACTAATTATAGAAAAGATTACCTTAATTTACCTTATAAACCTAAATAAACTAGAAAAAAGGGTTTATATTAGATTACTTAATAACCCTTAGTAAACCTTAATACTATAAATACTATTTAAGATATTTATTATTAATAAATAAGAGAAAGCCTTTATATTACTTTAGCTTTTAATATAATTACTTTATATTAATTATCTAAAAGACTTATAAGTATTTACCTTTAATTACCTTTAGTATTCCTAATAATTAATTATTAAGTAATATAATATTTATTTATTCTTTTATTATTTAATTACCTTTAATACTTTAATCTCTTTATTAATAAAACCTAAAATAATCTCTTTTTAGGTTTCTATATTAGGAATTAGACCGGATTATTATATATTAAAAGCTATTATTTAAAAGGTTATTATATTAATCTTAAATAATATTATATTATTATAAATATATTTAAAACCTAATTTATTAATATTTTAAGCTTTATATTAAATAATATACCTTTTATATATAATATTCCGTTAATTAATATAAAAGTTATTATTAAAATCTAATAATTATAAATAATAATTTAAGAGCTATATACTTAATTATAAGCTTAAAACCCTATTTAAGCTTATAAAATGGAATATAATCTTAATAAAATAATTAAACCCCCTTAATTAGAATTATTTAATAAAAACTCTAAAAATATAATACTTTTTATTATATATTTTAGAATATATTTTTAATAATTCCTATATAAGCTTATTTTAACTAAAGGAAATATTATATATATTTATAATTATATAGAAAGTATTATAATTATATAATTTAAATTTATTATAAAGGATTATTTTAAATATAATAATAAAATTATATAAAATTAAAAATTATTAATATCCTTTTAGAATAAAATAATTTTAAAATTATATTTAAAAATATATTTAGAATAATTAATAAAGAATAATATATAATTATTAATATTTATAAAATTAAATAAATTAGATTTATTATTATTTATATTATTACTTTTTATTAAATTATAATTAAATTTAAATAGAATAATAATATATTTATTAAGATTTTTTATAAAAAATTAAAAAAAGAAATTAAAAATAAAATCTTTAAAATTAAATAATTTAATATCTTTATTAAATATATTATTATAGCTATTAAAATTAATAAATAATAATATAAATATAAAAAAAAAAAATCTTAAGAATATTAAATTAAATATAAAATCCTTTATAATCTTTATTATTTAAATTAATATTAAGGAAATAAAGGGAAAAATTAAAAATAATAAAATAATAATATTTCTATAAGAATATATATAAATCTAATAAAAATTAAAATAATTTAATAAAATTTCTTATAAGTTATTTATTAAAATTATAATAAAAAAGGGCATATTAAATATAAATATTAGGACCCTAATAAGATTAATAGAAAGTTTAAATTTATATTTATTAATTAAGCCCTTAAGACTATTATATATAAATAGGGAGGATCTTAATTAATAATTAAATTAATTACTAAAAATAAAATTAAATATAAATTACTTTATTAAATAATTTATTATAATAATACCTATTTTATATATAAAAATAATAAAAATAATAGCTATTACCTTAATAAGCCTTAAAGGCAATAATAAATATATAATTATAATAATATAATAAGAATATAATAAAATAAAAACCCCTAAAGGATTAATTTAATTAAATAGCTAAATACTTTATAAAGATTATAATAAAGCCTAATTAAATAACTATTTTATATTCTAATAAATCTATACCTAATAAGCTATTTAAAAGAATATTATTAAATATTTTATTTAGAGATTTATTTTTAAAAGACTTTTTATTATTATTAAATTAAATAATAAAATATTTATTATAATTAAAATAAAAATTATAAGCCTAATAAATAGCAATTTAATTTATAATAAAGAATAATAATATTATATTAAGGCCTATAGCTATTTAATATAATCTTAATTAAATAATTATATTTAAGATTAAATAGAAAAGAGAAACCTTAACTTTATAAATAATAAATTTATTAAATTTATAAAGAAATAATAAAAAATATATAAAATTAATAATATTAAACCCTTTTTAATTAAATAAGATTATAAATAAATTAAAAAATTAAAATTAATAATTTAATATTAATATATCTTTCTAGAAAAAATTAAAAATATTTAAGAAAATAATATAATAAATAATAAAATACCTTTAGATTTTAATTTATATAATAATAATACCTCTTAAAACTTAATTTATTAAGTAATATAAAAGAAATAAGATTTTAATGCAAAAGACTTTTATATATATAGAATTATATAAAAAGAAATATATTATAAGGAAGTATTTATATTATACTTTAATAATATATTTATCCTTTTAATAATATATTTAAATTATTATATTATTTTATAAATTTTATATTTTAATTATAATTATGTAATATATTTTATTAATAAAATTATAAATAATTATTATTTAAAATATTTAAAAAATTATATTTTAAAATAATAATATTATATTAATAATTTAATAATTTAATAAAATATTTAAAAATTATAATATTTAAAAGCTAATATTTTTATATAATATAATAAATTATTCTTATAAAAATATATAAATAATATAAATAATATACTTAATTATAAATTTTTAGAATATAAATAATATAAATAAAAAAAAATTATTAATTAATATTAATAAAATACTTAATAACCTATATAATTATAAATAGTTTGCCCCTTATAAATAATAAAAGCTATAAAAATTATAAAATAGCTATAATAAATTAATAAATTAATAAAAAATAATAAATATTACTTATAAAAAAGCTATAAAATTAATAAAAATTAAAAGAAATTATAAAACCTTTATAAAGAGCTTTAAGTGCAATATAAAGCCTAAATATATTAAAATAATAAATAATATTATAAATATAAATTAAAAATAAATAGTAAAATTAAAATAAATATTATTAATCCCTAAATTATTAATTATTTTTAATTATTATAAAAAAATAAAAATAAATTATATTTAATTTATAATATTAAAAGAAATTAATTTTAATATAAAAATAGATTAATTATCTATAAGATTAATTACCTTAAGGTATTTATTAAAAAATAAAATTAAAATATTTATTTTAATATTATACCTTTTTATATATATAATCTAATCCTAAATTATTTATAATTATATTATTATAATCTCTTTATTAATTAATATATTAATTAAATATAAGCCTTTTAAAATAATATATTTAATAATATTAATTATAATTTATTATATAATATAAGATCTTAATTTTCTATTAAAGAAAATAAAGAAAATAAATAAAATTAATATAAAAATACTCTTTAATCTATAAAGGAATTAATATTTCTAAAAGGAATTAAATATTAATATAAAAAGAGCTAAATATAATAAATATAATAAATAATTATATTTTTTAAATAATAATTTATATATATAAATAATAACCTTAAATAAAATATATTTAATAATAATAATAAATTATAGAATATATTAATATAATATTAAATCTATAAGAAATTATTTACTAAAAAAATAGAAATAGGTTTATTATTATATATAAATTAAAATTATAAAATATAATTTAAATATAAAATTTTAATTAAATTCTATAAAATTTATAATCTTAATAAAATATAATTATATAAATTTAAAATTTACCTTAAAAATATATTAAAAAAAGAATATATTAAAATATTAAAATTATTTATAAGCTATTTAATTATATTTATTTTTTAAAAAAAAAAAAAATTTTAATTTATTATAAATTATTATATATTTAATAATATAATAATTAAAGATTATATATTGTTATTTTTAATTAGTAAATTAAAAAATTAACTTTATAAAATAAAATATTTTATTATATTTAATTTAAAAAAAGCTTATAAGTTAATTTATATTAAGAAAAAATATAAATAAATAATTACTTTTAAAATAAAATATAAACTTTTTAAATATTTTATTATACCCTTTAAATTTATTAATATATTAATTATATTTTAATAAATAATTAATAATATATTATATAAGTATTTTAATATATTTATAGTATATTATTTTAATAATATTTTTATTTTTTTTAAAATAAAATAAAAATATATAAAATATATTTATATAATATTATAAGCCTTTTAAAATATAAATTTATTAATTAAACCTAAAAAAAATTACTTTTATACCTTAAAAATAGAATTTTTAGAATATATTATTTTTTATAATAAGATTAAAATAGACCTAAAAAGAATTTAAATAATTAAGAATTAATTAATATTAATTATTATTAAAAAAGTATAAATATTTTATAGATTTATTAATTATTATTAATAATTTCTTAAGAATCTTAATAAAATTATTATATTACTTTTAGAATTTATATATAAAAACTAAAAATTTCTTTAATTATTTAATATCTAAAAAGCCTTTAAATATATTAAAGATTTTATTTATAATAAATTAATATTTAAAATATTTAATTCTAAATAATTTATTAAATTTAAAATAAATATTTTAAATTTTACTTTTAATATTTAAATTAAATAATATAATAATAAAAGATTTTTATATTTTATTATATTTTATTTTTATAAAATATATAAAATAGAATTTAATTATTTAATTTATAATAAAGAATTTCTAATTATTATTAATACCTTTAAGGAGTTTTAATATTATTTCCTTAAATATTATTATTAAATTATAATCTATATAGACTATAAGAATATTTTATATTTTATTATAATTTAAAAATTAAATAAATAATAATTATAATATATTTAATATTTTTATAAATTTAATTATATTATTAAATATAAAAAAGGCTTTAAAAATAAATAAATTAATATTATTAATTAAAAAAATAATTTTAATATTAAAAAAATAAAAATTAAAAAATAGTTTTTATATTTTATTTCTAAAAAGTATTTTAAATAGAAATATATTATAATTACTTAAAAATAATTATTTATATATTTATAATTAAATAAAAATAAATAAATTATTATAATTATTTAAATTTATAAAATAAATTAAATTATAAAATATTTAATATTAATATAATTAAATTAAAATAAAAAATATAATTATTAAATAAAATAGGGAAATCTATTATTATAATAAATCCTAAAATATAATTAAAAATAATTTAAATTTAAAAATATTTATAAATAAAATATATTAAAAAAATTATATAAATAATTTATATATAAGATTTATAAATATTTATTTTATAAATATTAAGGAATTAATAAACCTTTAAATAAATTAAAATAATATTTATTTTTTTTAAAATTAAATAAATAATTAAGAGAATTCTTAAATAATATTTTATTTATAAAAAAACTAAAATATAATATTATAAGCTATATAAATATTTATAATCCTAATTAATTTTAAAATAATTATAAAATTTAATTATTATAGATTTTATTATAAAATTATTTTTATTATTAAATCTTATAATAAATATAATTTATAATAGTATTTTAATTATAATTAATAAATTTATTAAATTTTCCTATTTTATTTTATATTAAAAAATAATTAATATAAAAATATTTTCTTATATCTTTTTATAAAATATTATTAATATATATAGATTATTATTTAAAATTATTTTAAATAAGGAATTACCCTTTTTCTTAAAATTTTAATAATATTTTATAATAAGGATTAAATTAAATTATAAATTAAATATTATATAAAGACCTTAAATTAATAAATAAATAAAATAAAATAATTAAATTATTAAAATCTATTTTTATTATTATATTAATTATTTTTTAAATAATTAAATTAAGAAATTATTTATTATATAATTAGCTTATAATATTATAATTAATAAAAATATAAAAATTATATTTAATTATATAAATTTTAGATTTATTTTTAATATTTATAGAGAAATATAAAATAGATTTATTATATTAATAGCTATATTTATATTAAATTAGCTTAAGAATTTATATAAAAAATTATATATTAAACTTTCTTTTATATAAAATTAATATAAATAATATTATAATTAAAAAAAATTAAAAGGATTAACCTTTTTAAAGGGAGATATAATATTCCTTATAATATAAAATATTAATATAAAGTAATTTAATAAAAAGCTTAATTTAAAATATATTAGCCCCTATAAAATCCTTAAAAAAATCTTAAAAAATAATTATAAATTAGATTTATTATTAAAAATTAAAATCTATTTAATTTTTTATATTTTATTATTTAAATTAATAAAAAGTACTATTATAATTAAAATTAATAAAAATTAAGAAATAAAAATAAAAGCCCTTAAAGAATATAAAATAAAATAAATCCTTAATATAAAAAAAGAAAATAGCTTTATTAAATATTTAATTAAATAAAAAGGATATAAAAATAATAAAAATATATAAGAATTATTAAAATATTTTATTTATATATAATACCTCTTAAAGAAATTTTATTAAAAATAATAAAATTAATAATAAAAAAATTAAAATCTTTTAAGGAATTTTAATTAATAATATTTATAATACTTAAGGATTATATAACCCTAATAGATTATTATTTAATTAAAAAGGCCTTCTCTTAAGTATAAATACTATTCTCTTTATTTAGCTTAATTATCCCTTAAGTAAATAAAATACTATTTTAAGATTTTAATAATTTATATTATTTATATAAATAATTTAATTTAAATAGAACTTTTTATAATTTTATTTTTATTTTTTTAATATTAAATTTTACTTTTTTTTATTAAATAATATTTTATAAAATTAAAAAAAAATAAAAAAAAAATAAAAAGAAATTAAAAATAATTTATAAATAGCCTTAATATTATTATTATTATAAAAATAATTATATTTAATATTTATTTTATAATAAAATAACTTTTTAATTATTTAATATATTTATTTATTCTTAAAATAATATAAATAGAATATAATATTAATACCCTTAGAATTCATATATATAATAAGATTAAAATATTTAAATTTAGATTTAAAAATGCAATTTAATATAATAATTAATAAAATATAATATAAAATAATTAAAAAAATAAATTAATTAATTATAAAGAAATTAAATAAAATTAATTTTTAAGGCCTTAAGGATAAAACTAATAAAAGGGAGATATTATATTATAGCTTATATTAAGATTAATATATATTATATATTTTTATTTATATTTTTATATTAATTATAAAAAGATTATCTTAATATATTTTATATATTTAAATAAATTAAGAAAAAGGGTTTATATTAAATTATTTAATAATTCTTAATAAACCTTAATATTATAAATACTATTTAAAATATTTATTATTAATAAATAAAAAGAAGCTTTTATATTATTTTAATTTTTAATATAATTATTTTATTTTAATTATTTAAGAGATTTATAATTATTTATTCTTAATTATTTTTAATATTTTTAATAATTAATTATTAAATAATATAATATTTATTTATTCTTTTATTATTTAATTGCCTTTAATGCCCTAACCTCTCTACTAATAAAACCCAGAATGATCTCTTTTTAGGTTTCTATATTAGGAATTAGACCGGACTATTATACTCTTTTATAGGGGTTTTTTTAGAGATTTTTATAAGAGTTTTTATAAAAAGAATAATATTTTTCTTTAAAAATAAATTATTTTTATTTAATATATATATAGAAATATAATATAACTTTCTTCTTAAAAATCCTATAATTATAGGTTTATTATTTTTTAATAAAATTATATTATTTTTCTTTATATAAAAATAAATATTATTTAAAGAAAATTAATTAATAATATTTATTTATAATTAAAATATATAAAGTTATATTATATTTTTAATATAAAATCTTTTTTTATAATTAAGAGATTTTATATATAAATTTCCTATTTTTTAGATATTTATAATATAAGCTTTACTTTAAAACGTAAATTTATTTATAAGCTTAAAGTCTTTTAAATAGGATTTTTTATATATTATATATATAATAATATTAATATTATAAATAGAATTAATAATTTTATTATTTTTATTAATTTTTTATATATTAAATACCCTATTTTCCTTAAAAATTATTAAAAATATTAAAACTTTATAATTATAATTCCTAAAAGTATTTTAAAAGCTTTTTCTGGGATATTATTAATTATATAAACTTTTATTTTATAACTTTTTATATTTAAATTTATAAAATCTAAAGTTTCTAAAGTCTTAAAGCTATTTAAAGAGAAAGAAAAATCTTTTTCTTTTATTTTAAAATCCTAAGAGCTAATTAGATTATTAAATAGGGATTTATTAATTAATAATAGCTTTTTCTAGTTTTTCTCTTTTTAGATTATAGCCTTATTATAATAGTCTAGTTTAATTCCTAATATAGAAACCTAAAAAGGGGTCATTCTAAGTTTTATTAATAAAAAGATTAGAATATTAAAAGTAATTAAATAATAAAAGAGTAAATAAATATTATATTATTTAATAATTAATTATTAAGAATACTAAAAGTAATTAAAAATAAATAATTATAAATCTTTTAAATAATTAATATAAAATAATTATATTAAAAACTAAAAGAATTTAAAAGCTTCTTTTTATTTATTAATAATAAATATTTTAAATAGTATTTATAATATTTAAGGTTTATTAAAAATTACTAAATAATTTAATATAAACCCTTTTTTTAATTTATTTAAATTTATAAAATAAATTAAAATAAACCTTTTATAATTAATAAAAAATATAAATAAAGATATATAATATATATTAATCTTAATATAAGCTATAATATAATATCTCTTTTTTATTAATTTTATTTTTAAGGCCTTAAAAATTAATTTTATTTAATTCTTTTATAATTAATTAAATTTATTTTTTTAATTTTTTTATATTATATTTTATTAATTATTATATTAAATTATATATTTAAATCTAAATCTAAATATTTTAATTTTATTATATATATTAATTTTAAAGGTATTAATATTATATTTTATTTATATTATTTTAAAAATAAATAAATATATTAAATAAATAAAAAATTATTTTATTATAAAATAGATATTAAATATAATTATTTTTATAATAATAATAATATTAAGGCTATTTATAAATTTATTTTTATTTAATTCTTTTTTATTTTTTTAATCTTTTTAATTTTATAAAATATTATTTAATAAAAAAAAGTAAAATTTAATATTAAAAAGATAAAAATAAAATTATAAAAAGTTCTATTTAAATTATATTATTTATATAAATAATAGGAATTATTAAAATCTTAAGGTAATATTTTATTTACTTAAGGAATAATTAAATTAAATAAAAAAGATAATATTTATATTTAAAAAGAGGCCCTTTTAATTAAATAATAATCTATTAAAATTATATAATCCCTAAATATTATAAATATTATTAATTAGAATTTCTTAAAGGGTTTTAATTTTTTTATTATTAATTTTATTATTTTTAATAGAATTTCTTTAAGAGGTATTATATATAAATAAAATATTTTAATAATTTTTATATATTTTTATTTTTTTTATATCCCTTTTATTTAATTAAATATTTAATAAAGCTATTTTCTTTTTTTATATTAAGAATTACTTTTATTTTATATTCCTTAAGGGCTTTAATTTTAATATTTTAATTTTTATTAATTTTAATTATAATAATACTTTTTATTAATTTAAATAATAAAATATAAAAGATTAAATAGATTCTAACTTTTAATAATAAATCTAATTTATAATTAATTTTTAAGATTTTTTTAAGAATTTTATAGGGGTTAATATATTTAAAATTAAGCTTTTTATTAAATTATTTTATATTAATATTCTTTATTATAAAGAATATTATATTTCCTTTTAAGAAAATTAATCTTTTTAATTTCTTTTAATTATAATATTATTTATAATAATTTTATATAAAAGAAAATTTAATATATAAATATTTATATAAATTCTTAAATTAATTTAATATAAATATAGCTATTAATATAATAAATTTATTCTATAAATCTTTATAAATATTAAAAATAAATCTAAAATTTATATAATTAAATATAATTTTTATATTTTTATTAATTATAATATTATAAATTAACTATATAATAAATAGCTTTTTAATTTAATTATTCTAAAAATAATTAATATAATAATAAAAATAAATTTTAATAATTTAATTTATTTATTCTATTTATTTATTAATTTAAGGTCTTTATATAGTATTTAATTTATAACTGAATTTAATCTTTATTATAAGGTATTATTAGAATTTTAAAAAAAAGGGTAATTTTCTATTTAAAATAATTTTAAATAGTAATTTATATATATTAATAATATTTTATAAAAAAATATAAAAGAATTCTTTTATATTAATTATTTTTTAATATAAAATAAAATAGGAAAATTTAATAAATTTATTAATAATAATTAAAATATTATTATAAATTATATTTATTATAAAATCTAATAATAAAGGTAATTTTATAATAAAATCTATAATAATTAAATCCTTTAATTATTTTAAAATTAATTAAAATTAGAGATATTTATATAGTTTATAGTATTATATTTTAATTATTTTATAAATAAAGTATTATTTAAGAATCTTCTTAATTATTTATTTAATTTTAAAAAAAATAAATATTATTTTTATTTATTTAAAAATTTTAATAATTTTTTAATATTTATAAAATAAATATTTATAAATCTTATATATAAATTATTTATATAGCTCCTTTAATATATATTATTTATTAATATCCTTAAATTTAAATTATTTTTAATTATATTTTAAGATTTATTATAATAATAAATTTCCTTATTTTACTTAATAATTATATTTTTTATTTTAATTTAATTATATTAAAAATAATTATTTTATAATTTAATTTATTTTATAAATCTAAATAATTATAATAATTTATTTATTTTTATTTAATTATAAATATATAAATAATTATTTTTAAATAATTATAATATATTTTTATTTAAAATATTTTTTAAAAATAAAATATAAAAATTATTTTTTAATTTTTAATTTTTTAATATTAAAATTAATTTTTTAATTAATAATATTAATTTATTTATTTTTAAAGCCTTTTTTATATTTAATAATATAATTAAATTTAAAAAAGTATTTAATATATTTAAATTATTATTTATTTAAGTTTTAAATTATAATAAAATATAAAATATTTTTATAATTTATATAGATTATAATTTAATAATAATTTCCTAAAAAATAATATTAAAACCCCTTAAAAATATTAATAATAATTAAGAATTCTTTATTATAAATTAAATAATTAAATTCTATTTTATATATTTTATAGGAATAAAATAAAATAAAGTATAAAAATCCTTTATTATTATATTATTTAATTTAAATATTAAAAATAAAATTTAAGGTATTTATTTTAAATTTAATAGGTTATTTAGAATTAAATATCTTAAATATTAATTTATTAAAAATAAAATCCTTAATATATTTAAAAGCTTTTTAAATATTAAATAATTAAAGAAATTTTTAATTTTTATATATAAATTCTAAAAATAATATAATAATCTTATTAAAATTTTTAAGAAATTATTTATAATAATTAATAAATTTAAAATATATTTATATTTTTTTAATAATAATTAATATTAATTAATTCTTAATTATTTATATTTTCTTTAAATTTATTTTAATTTTATTATAAAAAATAATATATTTTAAAAATTCTATTTTTAAGGTATAAAAATAATTTTTCTTAAATTTAATTAATAAATTTATATTTTAAAAAGCTTATAATATTATATAAATATATTCTATATATTCTTATTTTATTTTAAAAAAAATAGAAATATTATTAAAATAATATATAATAAATATATTAAAATGCTTATATAATATATTATTAATTATCTATTAATATAATTAATATATTAATAAATTTAAAAAATATAATAAAATATTTAAAAAGTTTATATTTTATTTTGAAAATAATTATTTATTTATATTCTTTTTTAATATAAATTAAATTATAACCTCTCTTTAAATTAAATGCAATAAAATATTTTATTTTATAAAATTAATTTTTTAATTTATTAATTAAAAATAATAATATTTAATCCTTAATTATTATATTATTAAATATATAATAATCTATAATAAATTAGAATTTATTATTCTTTTTAGGAATAAATATAATTAAATAGTTTATAAATAATTTTAATATTTTAATATATTTTTTTTTTAATATATTTTTAAAATAAATTTTAAATTTATATAATTATATTTTATTAAGATTATAAATTTTATAGAATTTAATTAAAATTCTATTTTTAAATTATATTTTATAATTCTAATTTATATATAATAATAAATTTATTTTTATTTTTTTAATAAATAATTTCTTATAAATTTAATATTATATTAATATATTCTATAATTTAATATTATTATTAAATATTTTCTATTTAAAATTATTATTTATATATATAAATTATTATTTAAGGAATATAATTATTTATTATATTTATTATATTTAGCCCTTTTTATATTAATATTTAATTCTCTTTAAAAATATTAATTCTTTTATAAATTAAGGAATATCTTTATATTAGCTCTATTTATTCTTTCTATTCTTTTTAGGAGAAAATTAAGATTTTATATTATATAATAAATTATAATTAATATTACTAATTATATTACCTTAAAAGGCTTATATTTAGTTAATATACTAATTAATAAAAGGATTATAATAATATAATTATAAATAATTTAGAATTAAATAATATATATAAAAAGATATAATATTAAAATAAATATTTTAATTTTATTTTTTAATAAATACTTTAAGGTAATTAATTTTATAAATAATTAATCTATTTTTATATTAAAATTAATTTCTTTTAATATTATAAATTAAATATAATTTATTTTTATTCTTTTATAATAATTAAAAATAATTAATAATTTAAGGGTTAATAATATTTATTTCTATTTTATTATTTATTTAAATAATAAATTATTTATTTTTAATTTATATTTATAATATTATTTATTATTTTAATATATTTAAGCTTTATATTATATTTAAAGCTCTTTATAGAGGTTTTATAATTTCCTTTAGCTCTTATTAATCTTATAGCTTTTTTATAAGTAATATTTATTATTTTCTATTAATTTATTAGTTTATTATAGCTATTTTGCAATTTTTATAGCTTTTATTATTTTTAGGGGGCAGATTATATATAATTATATAGATTATTAAATACTTTATTAATATTAATTAATAATTTTCTTTTATTTATATTATTTATATTCTAAAAATCTATAATTAAATATATTATTTATATTATTTATATATTTTTAAGGGAGTAATTTATTATATTATATAAAAATATTAATTTTTAAGAATTATAATCTTTAAATACTTTATTAAATTATTAAATTATTAATATAATATTATTATTTTAAAATATAGCTTTTTAAATACTTTAAATAATAATTATTTATAATTTTATTAATAAAGTATATTATATAATTATAATTAAAATATAAAATCTATAAAATAATATAATAATCTAAATATATTATAAAAAGGATAAATATATTATTAAGGTATAATATAAATACTTTCTTATAATATATTTCTTTTTATATAATTCTATATATATAAAAGTCTTTTATATTAAAGTTTTATTTTTTTTATATTATTTAATAAATTAGATTCTAAAAGGTATTATTATTATATAAATTAAAGTTTAAAAATATTTTATTATTTATTATATTATTTTCTTAAGTATTTTTAATTTCCTTAAGAAGGATATATTAATATTAAATTATTAATTCTAGCTCTTTAATTTATTTATAATCTTATTTAATTAAGAATAATTTTATATTATTAATTTTAAATATGTTTTATTATTTCTTTATAAATTTAATAAATTTATTATTTATAAAGCTAAAATCTATTCTTTTTATTTAATTCTAAATATAATTATTTAATTAAGGTTATATTAAATAGCTATAGGCCTTAATATAATATTATTATTTTTTATTATAAATTAAGTTATTACTTATTAGGCTTATAATTTCTATTTTAATTATAATAAGTATTTTATTATTTAATTTAATAATAATAAAAAGTCTTTTAGGGATAGGTCTTTAAATAAGGTATTTAATAATATCTTTTTAAATAGCTTATTAAATATAGATCTATTAAAATATAAAGTAATTATTTAATTAAGCTTTATTATAATCCTTATAAAATATTTAGCTATTAAATTAGATTAATTCTTTAGGGGTTCCTATTTTATTATATTCTTATTATATTATTATAATTATATATTTATTATTACCTTAAGGTTTATTAGGGTAATAATTATTATTTTTATTATTTTTATATATAAAATAGGCATTATTATAATAAATTATTTAATAAAATAATTTATATTTAATTTTATTTTTAGCTATTAATTTAATTATTAATTAAAATCCTCTTTATTTATATATAATAGCCCTAAAGGCTTATCTAATAAATATAAATTTAAACTTTCTATTAGTTTTATTAAGGTCTTAATATTTATATTTAATATGCCCTTTCTTATTATAATTTTAATAAATAATCTATAAGAAATCTTATTAAATTATTCTAATTTTTATTAGATTTATATATATTTTTATAGAAATATTCTTATTTTATTATTTTTAATTCTTTCTTTTATTTTCTTAATATTAATTTAAATAGTAAGGATTATAAAGGGTCTTATATCTAATTTAATATTCTTAAGATTTTTCCTTTTTATATTTATATTATTATTTATTAATCTTAATAGCTATAATAATATATTTAATAAAAATATTAAATTATTTAATTTTAAAGATTTTATTTTTAATTTCTTTTTTTAATTTTTTATAAAAAATCTTAATAAATATATTATTATTCTATTTAAATTTAATTATAATTTAATAAAAAGTAATAATATAAATAATAATAAATTTAATTTATTTAATCTTATAGATATTAATAGCTATATATTATTCTTTATTAATTATTTTAAATATATTTTTAAATATAATTTTAAAATTATTTTATTTTAAAAAGATATTAATAGTTTTTTAATTCTATATAATCTTATTATTATATTTAAGGTAATCCCTTATAATAGGCTTAAATTATATAATTATAATGCCTTTTATATAATTATAAATATATATAATCCTTCCTTTAATTAAAATAAGTTTATATAAGAATTATTAAAAATATATTTTAAGATATATAATAAAAAATATTATATTTTTAGAATTTTTATTAAATAGTTTTAATTAAAAGGGTTTAATTATTTTATTAAAATTATATTTTATTTTATAAGCTTAAATAGGGTTTTAAGCTTATAATTAAGTATATAGCTTTTAGATTATTATTTATAATTATTAGATTTTAATAATAATCTTTATATTAATTAAGGGAATATTATATATAAAAGGTATATTATTTAATATAGAGCTTAAGGTATTAATAAATTAAATTCTAAATATATTTATAATAATATAATATTACTTAAGGTTAATATAATAACCTTTTAAATAAAAGCTTTTAATATATAATAATCTAATTTAATTCTTAATATAAAAACCTAAAAAGGGGTTATTTTAGGTTTTATTAATAAAAAGATTAAGGCATTAAAGGCAATTAAATAATAAAAGAATAAATAAATATTATATTGCTTAATAATTAATTATTAGGAATGCTAAAAGCAATTAAGGGTAAGTAATTATAAGTCTTTTAGGTAATTAATATAAAGTAGTTATATTAAAAGCTAAAATAGCTTAAGGGCTTCCTCCTATCTATTAATAATAAATATTTTAAATAATATCTATAATATTTAAGGTTTATTAGGGGTTACTAAATAATCTAGTATAAACCCTTTTCCTAGTTTACTTAGGTTTATAAGGTGAACTAAGGTAAACCTTCCGTAATTAGTGAAAAATCTAGGTAGAGGCATATGACACGTATTAGTCCCAATACGGGCCGTGACACTTATTAAGCTTAAACCTTTTCTTAAAGATCTTATTTTCCTTCTTTAAAGCTTTATAGTTTTTTATAAAACTTTTAGGAGTTTTATATAAATATAATTAATAGTAATTTTTAGAAATATAACCCTATTTCTTATAATTAATATATTTAAGACTTACCTTTCTAATTTTCTAGAATTTCTTGCCTTTTATAAAGTTTATTTCTTTTAATTAATTTTAAATTCTTTTAGATTTATTTAATAAGGAAAAGAATAAGGATTTTAATATATAAATATTTAAATTATTTCTTAAAGCTTAAGAAATATTAATTATATAGCTAAAAAAAGCTTTTATTTAAATTATATAAAACCTAAATTATAATAAATTTTTTAGGGATTTAAATATCCCTAAAAGCTAATTTATTAGAAAACTCCTTAATTTTATTAAAATATTCTTTTATAAATTAATTAATTAAATAAATATTAAAAGATTCCTTTATAAAATGAAATTTATTAATAAAATTAAAAGAATTATTAAGGTTTTTTAAAGTATTTTAAGTAAATTTAATATCTTTTATATATTTAATTTATAATAAGAGTTTATCCTCTAATAAGAGGTTTATATTAATTAAGGCCTTTTAAATCTTAATATATCCCTTAATATATAAAATATTTAAAAGTCTTTTTTTAATTAAAAAAGCCTTAATTTTAA
This sequence comes from Thelonectria rubi, assembly GCA_013420875.1. Lineage (NCBI taxonomy): Eukaryota > Fungi > Ascomycota > Sordariomycetes > Hypocreales > Nectriaceae > Thelonectria > Thelonectria rubi. The sequence continues at coordinate 27,717 of WMHX01000206.1, read as the reverse complement.
TAGCCTAAATAATATAATTTTTATTATTCTTAAGTTTAATAATCTAAATTTTATTATTAAAATTTATTTTATATAAATTAATTAATTATTCTTTTTTAAAATTAAAAATTTAATATTTTAATTAGAAAGTTTAAATATAAACTTTTTAATTTAAGAATTATAAAGAGATATATTAAAGGTTTAATATATAAATTAAATAGCTAAAAATTATAACTTTTTAATAATATAGAAATTAATTAAAATAATTAAAATTTAAAGGAATTATAATATTTAAAATTAAATTTAAATAATTTAATATATAAAAGGGAATTATTAATAATAAAATTAATAAATTAAATTATAATATATATTATTTAATAGATCTTATTAAATAGGTAAAGGAAAGTATTTTAGGTTATTTAGATTAATTATAATTTAATAGTAAAAAGTTTAAATAAAAGTTAAAGGAATAGAGAGAAGTATAATAAAAATAAAAATAAATTAGGAAAATTAAATCTTTAGGGGAAAGGGCTAATAAAAGTTAATAAAAATAATATAAAAACACTCCTTAAAAGCTCCTAAATATAAAATCTAGGCTTATAATATATAAAAATATAAAAGATAATAAAAATAATAAGAGGAAGCTTTAAAAAAAGTATAAAAAATAAAATAAAAGAATAGAAAGATTTTAATTAAATATTAAGAATTAATAAATTAAAATAATTATAATAATATAAAGATTATTTTAATTAATTAAGAAAAGATATATTAAATTAATAATAAATAATTCTAAATAAAGAGGGAAAAACTTTTATTATATATAGATAATTTCTGAATTATTATTAATTTATATATAATAATATATATATTAAATAAAAAATATATTAATAGTAATTATAATAATATAAAGAATTCCTATTATAAACTAATAAGAAATATATAATCTATATTTAGAATATATAATACCTTAAAATATATTTAATATAAAATTTTTAATATATCTAAAAATAGAAAATATTAATTATTTAATTAAATAATAATAGCTATAATAAGAAGGTAAGGCCCTAATAAGAGAATAATATAATATAATATTTCTAATATAATATTTAGCTATTAAATCTACTTACTTATTTTAATAATAGGTTATTTAATTAAGTAAATATATAATATTCTCTTAATATCTTTTAATTAATAAGATATAAAAATTATAAAATATATTATTATAATTTTTAGAATTTTAGAATTTTAATAATTAAATTTATTATCTTATTAAATAAATATTAAAGGAGTTATTTATAAGACAATTTTTATTATTTTATATAAAGGGCTTTTATAATAAAGTATATAATTCTTATATTATTGCCTAAAATTATTAGATTTTAATAGTAACTTTTAAGCTAGCTTATTAAATATTATATGTAAAAAGTATATTATTTAATATAAAGCTTAAGGTATTAATAGCTTAAAGTTTATATAACGGTCTTAGTTAATTCCTAATATTTAGCGCAGAGGATCGGAGATCGTTCTATAGTATTATTGGCGGAGAGGCTAGGGCATTATGCTAAGCAATATAAAGAGGTAGTTAAATATTATATTGCTTAATAGTTAATTATTAGGAGTGCTAAAAGTAATTAAGGTAAAGCAGTTATATTAAAAGCTAAAATAGCTAGATTCTATCTATTATAATAATAGCTATATTTATATAAAGAGTAATCCTTTCCTTAGATTATAATTAAGAGAGTAATCCTTTCCTTAGATTATAATTAAGAGAGTGATCCTTTCCTTAGATTACAATTAAGAGGGTGATCCTTAATAATTAGTGTGGTTTTTTATGAGGTGTGTTTATATAATGTATTAGTTTATTACGGGCCGGAATAGTTTAGATATATTTATAATAATATAATATTATTTAGGGTAATATAATAATCTTTTAAATAAAAGCTTTTAATATATAATAATTTAAATTAATTATTAATAAATATTATAAAGTTTATTTAGAATATTATTAATAGAAAGGCTAAAGTATTATGCTAAATAATATAAAAATATAAATATAAGTATTATATTATTTAATAATTAATTACTAAAAGTTCTAAAAGTAATTAAAATAAAATAATTATATTAAAAGCTAAAATAATAAAATTTTATTTAAATATTAAATAAATATATTTATATTTATATAATACTTAACTAAATTAAGATAATTAAGGCATTAATTTAGGGCAGAATTATTAGCATTATGATTTAGTTCTAGTTAGTTTATAAGGAATAATGGGACTAGTAGTTACTCCTTATTAGTTTAGGGGTTATATAACTATTTGCGTTCTACTAAGTCTTACCGCTTTAGTTAGCTATAATCGTGGCATAAGCTATAATAATTATAATTTAATAATATTTAAAGAAAATATAATAATTTTTTAAATAAAAGCTTTTAATATATAATAATTTAAATTAATTCTTAATAAATTAACTTAGAATTTATTGAAATTTATATTAAGAAAAAGCCTAAAATATTATATTAAAGAATTTAAAAATAAATAAAAATTTTATACTATTTAATAATTAATTAAAAAGTCATTAAAATAAACTAATTATTTTAAAAATTAAAATAATTAAACTTTATTTATTAATATAATAATTATATTTAAATATAAATAATCCTATTTTTAGATTATAATTAAAAAAATAATCTTACTATTAAATTAAAATTAAAAAAATAATCCTATCCTTAAATTATAATTAAGAGAATAATCTTATTATTTTAATCGGAATATATATAGAGTTTCATTATATAATTTTATTAGTTCGTTACAGGCCATGATAATATCCTTATAGCTAGGGAGCTAAAAGCAACCTAAAGGCTAATAAAGCTTTAATAGCATAAATCGACCTTGCAACGTATGTAAGGGAGGCACTTGCTGCTTAAGATACCCGTCGCTTCGTCTTAGGCTTTACTCTCTGCGGATCTTAGTTAGCCGTAAAGCCACGACAGGCAAAGGGGCGGAATTGGAAAAGCAGGGAATGAAAAGATGGAACACGATGCAGATAGAGAGACGGGATTTCTCACGCCTGTTGAGACCCATGGGGTCAACGTCCACACCTCGGCCGAGGACGCGGACCAGAGGCATCGTATCGGGCCAGGCGACGCAGCCGAGGGCAATACAAGATAACAAACGCCTCACACAGCAGTGGCTGTCCCGGCCCCTACACTTCGGCCCATCTTGTGAAAGGAAGCACGGGAGATAGCTGAAGATGAAGCGAGAGGAGTAGGAGTAGCAGCAGGATTGAGCGGTGGTCGGGAGGAGTGGTCTAACGGACACAACCGGCAGGTCATCCCCGGTCTCGTCCGTCGCACCACGATCAGGCGAGGTGGCCGTTCAACAGCGAGGACTAATCGAGGGCGTGATAGAGGATGTGATGGGAAATGTGACGGTGGCGTTGAGAGGACAAGGGCTCCGCTGCGGCCAATCCAGCCGAAAGCAGTCACAGGAATACCTGAACCTGGCGAGTTGGTTTACCCAAGCCCCGGATCGACTCAACAAAGCCCAGAAAGTGAAGTCTCCGCGGAAACTAGTGAGATGGGAGGAGAACAAAACCGCCAGGGGCGATGTCCTGAAAGGCCAAGTACCCAACCACCAGAGGAGTTAATTGGAGCCATCAGACCCAGGAAGGCACGGCAGAAGGAAGCTCATGCGGAGAAGCTATTGCGTCCAGAAAGTGACTATGGATGCGGTTGGTGCGGCAGGCGGACATGGACATTGCCTTGCTTGATCAGGGCATTATTGCTGAACTGGCTGTGACTGACGTCCCGCGGGTGGTGCTCGAGAGCCTCCATCGTGGATGTTTTGCTACTAGACAGTGAACGAGGCCTTTGAATCTTGACGAAACAACAGTCCAGTCTCGTACAGATTCCACACCCCTAATCAGCTTTGATAGATTCGGCTGCAGGATGAGGGAATTATTAAACGTCACTACGGAAAGTTTAAGCTCTTGACTGGCGTCGCTCAGAAGATGCATCATCCCTGCAAGGCGACTTCTTATGAGGGAGGAAATAACGTTAGTAGAGCGACCGAGCGTCAGCATGAGCAGCGCTGGACGAGACGACTCGCCTGGGATCATCCTGCCACAACGAGTGAGCGCCACGTGCGTGATATTTGTCCGACACTTCGCGGGCTGTTCTGGATGATGCGTGAGAAGACTCGCCTTGTTGGCGAGGGACGCCGGAGAACTGGGAGTATTTACGGTGGACAAGCTCATTTGGGCATGCCATGATGAGTTCACAGTGGCCATATGCTTGACGACGTTACGGAGGAAGTGGCTCGTCGAGAAACGACGCGCCGGACCAGCAAGAGGTAACGCGATTCGTATGGAGTCACCGCTCTCAGCTGTCATCGCGCAGGGTCCAGCAAGTTCAGAGGCAAAAAACAAGTTAGCCTTAACAACGCTTATGCACAAAAGGAAAACTGCTGGGATTTAGACTCTCTTCTTGGGGTCCTCCTCCAGCTGACACTGCCGTCGGCTCATCGCTCCTGGGGCATTGACAGGGCCGTTGCATTAGCCTAGTGGGTCTACCGTTACCGAAGCAGCGCCATGACGCCCCACCGAATGCCGAGATCCCAACGCGGGTCCGCTAACGTCAGTGATTGGTCGCGTTTCACCCTCCGACAGTCTCGACAAACAAATAACCGGCGTCCTGAATCATGTGCCTATCCTCAGCTGAACAACTACCGGCGTGGAGTTCCGATTCAACGAATTATCAGAGTACACGCTGCGTGGAGTCATACCTAATTCTCAGGTCGCAGGACAGCCAAAGCTGATAATGAGCTGATTGTCTTTCTCTCACGTTTGGAAACCAGCGCAATGATGCCTCGATGAGACAAAATAGTTGCTACTGGGGTCGAGGTGCACGTATGTAGTATGTCCCTGAAGTTATGGTTCTGCACGATAGTTTTAGCTATCAGTTCAGTTTCTTGCTTTCGATAGAGATACCGACCTTGCGGACCTCTTTAAAATGATAGCTGGAGGGCTTTAAGGGGTACCCAGTGGGTTGAATTTATGCCCCTACCCTCTCCTTGCAGGAAAGGTAGTAATAAAACCTATAACTTTATTAAAACTATAACTAGCTTTTAAGCCTTTAATATAATAAAACTTAATTATTTTTAATTTATTTTTAATTATTTTTATATTACTTAATAGTTTTTATTTTAATTAAATAGAAATATTATTTTTATTTATTTCTATTAAAGGAATATAATATTATAAATAATTAAAAATATAATTTAATTATAATTCCTTAATTATAAAAAAATAATTCTTATATTTAGTATTACTTTAATAGGATTAATAAGCTTTATAAAATATATAAGTTAAGCTTAATTTTAATCCTAATTATCCTAATTTAAATATAAAATAGAACTATTTTAACGGGGGAAAATCAGGTCCTAGGAAGAAAACAACACAACAACAGAAACAGGCC
>WMHX01000206.1:0-22123 GCA_013420875.1 Thelonectria rubi | reverse complement strand
CGAAGACCGGGTCTTAGACCATTTGATCAGACTGTCAGAAGGTCGGAAAGGTTAGGAATTTCCCCACTGCTACACTATCCCCTTAATTATTAATTTTCTTAATAGGCAATTAAGGCAGAAAGCTATAATTATACTTTAATAGGTTTATAATTATGGTCATTAAGGTAATCTTAATAATATCTTTATTACTGCTTTTATTAGCTAGTAAAGGAGGCAGTTCCTTAGGGGTACTAATAGAGATAAAATCGCTTAAGTTATCTAGGTCGCTACTATTAGCTCGGGAGGGCTTAATAGGCTTAGCTGGCTTATTAGGCTTATTTATAAAGGGGACTATAGGCTAGGCCCTTCACTCCACAATGCCCTTAATTATATCTACCTACCCTACTAGCTATATTATAGAGAGGAAAATATAGCCTTTATTATTAATAGTATTCTAATTAGCCTAGAATAGCTAAATTTACTCCCTTTCCTTATTAAAAATAGTAGCTTTATATACTTCTATTATTATAGCTGCCTTTACTGCCCGCTAGGCCTTAAGAGCTTAAGCCCCTGCCTATCCCTAGGGTTATAGCTAAGATAAGGCTATAGCTTTATTTGCATTAATCTAGAGCTATTAAAAGTCCTTATGCTACTCCCTGGCCTGCTTTAGGGTTTCTTTCTTAATCTTTATAGCTGCTTAGTTATATACTTTCTTTTATAGCTTTATTATAATAAAGGCCCCCTCCTTAATTACAATTTAATATTTTATATATATATATTTAACCTTTTAGGCTATATACTTTTAATATTAAGAAATTATAATCTTATAAGCTAATTAAGTAATTATTATAAGGTTTAGGTATATTTTAATATTATTAATTATATATTAAATTAGGTTATTTAGAATATTAAATTTTCTAGCCTTTTAGACCTTAATAAGGGCCTTTTTAGTCTTCTTAGGTATAATAATATTCTATAATAATAACTATAGGAAAAGGGGCTTTTTTACCTCCCTTTTTGCTTAATAAAGGGGATTTAGGATAAGATTTAGGTTTAATAGCATTAAGCTAGCCTTTTTAAACCTAATATAAATATAATAGGCCTTAAAGGTAGTATTATAAAGGTAATTCTACTAATTAAAGAAATTAAAATAAATAATCTAAATGCTATTACTCTAAATAAAGTTAATAAAAGCAGAATATTATTCTTATTTTAAATATTAATAAACCCTAATATTTAGAGGTTAAAAGAGGTAATTTATATAAAAAGGAAAGTAAAAAGGGATACTATTAAAGGTTATTATATATTATATAAAATTAGGGTCTTTATAAGTAGAAAATCTATTTATAAAAAGTATTTTTAATTGCCTTTTTAGCAGCTTAGCTTTCTAGGAGGTAGAAAATATAATTCTATATATATAAATATTTTTAATAATCTTAGGGGGGTAATTAAACTATTCCTTAATTAAATACCCCTTAAAGTTATTATTTAGGGCAAAAAAGTACTAATTAAAGTGCTAAAGCTATTATAGGGCTCTCTAGGTATTATTAAAGCTAGATTCTATATATATAAAAATAATCTAATTATTAATTAAATTTATTATATACTTCTTAAATAGAGTTTTAACTTAAAGAATTAAAAAGAAAGGATAGATTAGCTAGTAATATTAATTATATTTATAGAAATCAAGGATTCCTTATTTCCTAGCTAAAAAACTATAAGCTAGCTATTTCTAAGCTTCTAAATAAAAAGGATCTTTATATAATTATATATTTAACTTAATTAAAATAATATTTTATTAAAATTCTATAGATTTTAAGGTAAAATATTATATTTCTTAAGGATAATAATATATTCCTTAAATTAGGTCTTTAGGCCTAAAATATTAAACTTTATATTAGCCTAAATAATTTCCTTAAATTTTAATACCTTAAAGAAAAGCTTTAAATATTATGCTTTAAATTAATATATTTAAGCCTTTAAGATTAATATTTTAAAATCATTAAATTAATATTTTTATAGGAAATTTGCATAATTGCAAATAGTAATCTCTATAATAGTAAAGGCACTCTTTTTAAGAATCTAAATATAAGTAATTAAGGCCTTTTCCTTATTTTCTATAATAGTAAGAGGGCAGCTGCCTTAGCTGCCCTTTAAGAAAATAGGGAGCTTCTTTCTGGCCTTTAATAGATAATAATATTTCTTTAATAAGGGCAAATTAGCTTAATAAAGTTAAGCAGCTTTAGCTATTATAAGGTAAAGGCGTAGGGTTTAAAATTACTAAATTATTTAAGCCTTTTCTTAATTTATAAGGTATATATACATACTATAAGTAATAGTTAAGTAGGAATTTATTAAAAGATAAGCTATAATATAATTAAATAATTAGAATATAATATTAAAAAAATAGGATTAATTAGTTTAGAAATAAGGAAATTATAATATTAGAAAGGATAGGAAGCTAATTATAGTTTTAATAAAATTATAAGTTTTTATTACAGCCCGTATTAGGACTAATGCATATTATGTGCCTCTACCCACATTTTTGCACTAATTATAAAAGGTTCACCTTAATTTACCTTATAAACCTAAATAAACCTAGAAAAGGGTTTATACTAGATTATTTAATAACCCCTAGTAAACCTTTATACTATAAATACTATTTAAGATAGTTATTATTAATAAATAGGAGGAAGCCCTTAAGCTATTTTAGCTTTTAATATAATTACTTTACCTTAATTATTTTTAGTACTCTTAATAATTAATTATTAAGCGATATAATATTTAATTACCTTTTTATATTATTTAGTATAATGACTTAGCCTCTTTATTAATAATATTATAAAATAATCTTTAATTCTCTGCATTAAATATTAAGAATTAATTTAGACTATTATATATTAAAAGCTTTTATTTAGAAGGTTATTATATTAACCTTAAGTAATATTATATTATTATAAGTATATTTAGAACCTAATTTATTAATACCCTAAATTCTATATTAAATAATGCACTTTCTATATATAATATTCCCCTAATTAATATAGAGGTTATTATTAAAATCTAATAATTGCAAATAATAGTCTAGGAGCTATATACTTAGCTATAGGCTTAGAACCCTATTTAAGCTTATAAAATAGAATATAACTCTAATAAAGTAATTAAACCCCTCTAATTAGAACTATTTAATAGAAATTCTAAAAATATAATGCCTTTTATTATATATTTTAAGATATACTTCTAATAGTTCCTATATAAGCTTACTTTAGCTAAAGGAAGGGTTATATATACCTATAATTATATAAAAGGCATTATAGCGATATAATTTAAACTTATTATAAGGGACTATTTTAAATATAATAATAAAATTATATAGAATTAAGAGATTATTAATATCTTTTTAGAATAAAATAACTTTAAAATTATATTTAAAGATATATTTAGAATAATTAATAAGGAATAATATATAGATATTAATATCTATAAGATTAAGCAAATTAGGTCTATTATTATTTATATTATTACTTTTTACTAAATTGCAATTAAATTTAAATAAAATAATAATATATTTATTAAGATTTTCTATAAAGGATTAAAAGAAGAAATTAAGAATAAAATCTTTAAAGCTAAATAACCTAATACTTTTATTAAATATATTATTATAGCTATTAAAATTAATAAATAATAATATAAATATAAAAAGGAGAAATCTTAAGAATACTAAATTAAATATAAAACCCTTTATTATCCCTATTATTTAAATTAATATTAAAAAGGTAAGGGAAAGAATTAAAAATAATAAAATAATAATATTTCTATAAAAATATATATAGGCCTAATAGAAATTAGAGCAATTTAATAAGATTTCTTATAGATTATTTATTAGAATTATAATAAGAAAGGGTATATTAAATATAAATATTAAGACCCTAATAAAACTAATAGAAAGTTTAAATTTATACTTATTAAATAAGCCCTTAGAGTTATTATATATAAATAGAGAGAATTTTAATTAGTAATTAAATTAATTATTAAAAATAAAATTAAATATAAATTATTTTATTAGATAATTTATTATAATAATGCCTATTTTATATATAAAGATAGTAAGAATAGAAACTATTATTTTAATAAGCCTTAAGGTAATAGTAAATATATAATTGCAATAATATAATAAAGATATAATAAAATAGGAACCCCTAAAAGATTAATCTAGCTAAATAGCTAAATATTCTATAAAAATTATAATAAAGTTTAATTAAATAATTATTTTATATTCTAATAGATCTATACCTAATAAGCTATTTAAAAGGATATTATTAAATACCTTACTTAAAGACCTATCCCTAAAGGACTTTTTATTATTATTAAATTAAGTAATAAGATATTTATTATAATTAGGATAGAAATTATAAGCTTAATAAGTAATAATCTAGTCTATAATAAAGAATAATAATACTATATTAAGGCCTATAATTACTTAATATAGCCTTAATTAAATAATTATATTTAGAACTAAATAGAAGGAATAAATTTTAGCCCTATAAATAATAAATTTATTAAATATATAAAAAAATAATAAAAAATATATAAAATTAATAATATTAAACTATTCTTAATTAAATAAGATTATAAATAAGCTAAAAAGCTAGAACTAATAATTTAATATTAATATATCTTTCTAAAAGAAATTAAAGATATTTAGGAAGATAATATAATAGATAATAAAGTAACTTTAGACTTTAATTTATATAATAGTAATACCTCTTAGAACTTAATTCACTAAGTAATATAAAAAGGATAGGACCTTAATGCAGAAGACTTTTATATATATAGAATTATATAAGAAAAAGTATATTATAAGGAAGCGCCTATATTATATTTTAATAATATGCCTATTCTTTTAATAATGCACTTAGATTATTATACTATCTTATAGACCTTATATTTTAATTATAATTATATAATATATTTTATTAATAAAACTATAAATAATTATTATTTAAAGCGCTTAAGGAATTATATTTTAAAATAATCATATTATATTAATAATTTAATAATTTAATAAAATATCTAGAAATTATAATATTTAAAGGTTAATATCCTTATATAATATAATAAGCTATTCCCCTAAAAATATATAAATAATATAAATAATATATTTAATTATAGATTTTTAAAATATAAATAATATAAATAAGAAAAAATTACTAATTAGTATTAATAAAGTACCTAATAACCTATATAATTATAAATAATCTGCCCCTTTTAAATAATAAAAGCTATAAAGATTGCAAAATAATAATAATAAGCTAATAAATTAATAAAAAATAATAAATACTGCCTATAAAAGAGCTATAAGACTAATAAGAGCTAAAGGAAATTATAAAACCTTTATAAAGAGCTTTAAGTGCAATATAAAGCTTAAATATATTAAAATAATAAATAATATTATAAATATAAATTAAAAGTAAATAATTTATTATTTAAGTAAATAATAAAACTAAAATAAATATTATTAACCTTTAAATTATTAATTATCTCTAATTATTATAAAAGAATAAAGATAAATTATATTTAATTTATAATATTAAAGGAAATTAGCTTTAATATAAAAATAGATTAATTACTTATAAGATTAATTACCTTAAGGTATTTATTAAAGGGTAAAATTAAGGTATTTATTTTAATATTATATATCTCTATATATATAAACTAATCTTAAGTTGTTTATAGCTATATTATTATAACTCTCTTATTAGCTAGTATATTAGCTAGATATAAGCCTTTTGAGGCAATATAATTAGTAATATTAATTATAATTTACTATATAATATAAGATTTTAACCTTTTATTAAAAAGGATAGAGAAAATAAATAAAATTAATATAAAGATACTCTTTAATTTATAAAGGAATTAAATATTAATATAAAAAAGGCTAAATATAATAAATATAATAAATAATTATACTCCTTAAATAATAATTTATATATATAAATAATAACCTTAAGTAGAAGGTATTTAATTATAATAATAAATTATAGAATATATTAATATAATATTAAATCTATAAGAAATTATTTATTAAAAAAATAAAAATAGGTCTATTATTATATATAAATTAGAATTATAAAATATAGCTTAAAAATAGAATTATAATTAAATTCTATAAAATTTATAATCTTAATAAAATATAATTATATAAGCTTAAGACCTACCTTAAAGATATATTAAGGAAAGGATATATTAAGATATTAAAATTATTTATAGGCTATTTAATTATATTTATTTTTAAAAAGAATAGTAAATTCTAGCTTATTATAAATTATTATATACTTAATAATATAATAATTAAGAATTAAATATTATTACTTTTAATTAGTAAATTAAAAGATTAATTCTATAAGATAAAGTATTTTATTATATTTAATCTAAAAGGAGCTTATAATCTAATCTATATTAAGAAAAGATATAAATAGATAATTACCTTTAGAATAAAATATAGACTTTTTAAATACCTTATTATACCTTTTAGATATATTAATGCATTAATTATATTTTAATAGATAATTAATAATATATTATATAAGCACCTTAATATATTTATAATATATTATTTTAATAATATTTTTATTTTCTTTAAGATAAAATAAAAATATATAAAATATATTTATATAATATTATAAGCCCTTTAAAATATAAATTTATTAATTAAACCTAAAAAAAATTATTTTTATACCTTAAAAATAGAATTTTTAAAATATATTATCTTTTATAATAAAATTAAAATAGACCTAAAAAAGATTTAAATAATTAAGGACTAATTAATATTAATTATTATTAAGGAAATATAAATATTTTTTAGATTTATTAATTATTATTAATAATTTCTTAAGAATTTTAATAAAATTACTATATTATTTTTAGAATTTATATATAAGGATTAAAAGTTTCTTTAGCTATTTAATATTTAGAAAGCCTTTAAATATATTAAGGACTTTATTCTTAATAAATTAATACTTAAGATATTTAACCCTAAAAAATCTATTAAATTTAAAATAAATATTTTAGATTTAGCCCTTAATATTTAAATTAAATAATATAATAATAAAGGATTCTTATACCCTATTATATTCTATTTCTATAAAATATATAAAATAGAATTTAATTATTTAATCTATAATAAAAAGTTCTTAGCTATTATTAATACTTTTAAGGAGTTTTAATATTACCATTTTAAAAATTATTATTAAATTATAATTTATATAAACTATAAGAATATCTTATATTTTATTATAATTTAAAAATTAAATAAATAATAATTTAAATATATTAAATATTTCTTTAAATTTAATTATATTATTAAATATAAAAAAAACTCTAAGAATAAATAAGCTAATATTATTAATTAAAGAATTAATTTTAATATTAAGAAAATAAAAATTAAAAAATAACTCTTATATTTTATTCCTAAAGGGCATTTTAAATAGAAATATATTATAGCTATCTAAAAGTAATTATTTATATATTTATAATTAAATAAAAATAAATAAACTATTATAGCTATTTAGACTTATAAAATAAATTAAATTATAAAATAATTACCCTTAATATAAATAAATTAGAATAGAAAATATAATTATTAAATAAAATAGGGAAATCTATTATTATAATAAATCCCAAAATATAATTAAAAATAACCTAAATTTAAAAATATAAATAAATAATATATACTAAAGGAGCTATATAAGCAATTTATATATAAGATTTATAAATATTTATTTTATAAATATTAAGGAATTAATAAAACCTTTAAATAAATTAAAATAATATTTACCTTTCCTAAAATTAAATAAATAATTAAAAGGATTCTTAAATAATACCTTATTTATAAAAAAACTAAAATATAATACTATAAGCTATATAAATATCTTTAATCCTAATTAATCTTAAAATAATTATAAAACTTCATTATTATAAACTTTATTATAAAACTATTCCTATTATTAGACCTTATAATAAATATAGTTTATAATAATATTCTAATTATTATTAATAAATTTATTAAATTTTCCTATTTTATTTTATATTAAAAAGTAATTAATATAAAGGAATTCTTCTATATTTTCCCATAAAATATTATTAATATATATAAATTACTATTTAAAATTATTTTAAATAAAGGATTACTCTTTTTCTTAAAATCTTAATAATATTTTATAATAAGGATTAAATTAAATTATAAATTAAGCACTATATAAAAACCTTAAATTAATAAATAAATAAAGCAAATAAACTAGATTATTAAAATTTATTTTTACTATTATATTAATTATTTTTAAAATAATTAGATTAAAAAGCTATTTATTATATAGCTAGCTTATAATATTATAATTAATAAAAGCATAAAAATTATATTTAATTATATAAACTTTAGATTTACCCTTAATATTTATAAAGAATTATAAAATAAATTTATTATATTAATAGCTATATTTATATTAAATTAGCTTAAGAATTTATATAAAGAGCTATATATAGAACTCTCTTTTATATAGAATTAATATAAATAATACTATAATTAAAAAAAATTAAAGGGATTAACCTTCTTAAAGGGAGATATAATACTCCTTATAATAAAAAATATTAATATAAAATAACCTAATAAGAAATTTAATTTTAAGTATATTAGCTTCTATAAGATCCTTAAAAAAATCTTAAAAAATAACTATAAATTAGACCTACCTCTAAAGTTTAAAATCTATTTAATTTTTTATATTTTATTATTTAAATTAATAAAAAGCACTATTATAGCTAAAATTAATAAAAATTAGAATATTAAAATTAAAGCCCTTAAGGAATATAAAATAAAAGTAATCCTTAATATAAGAAAAGAAAATAGCTTTATTAAATATTTAATTAAATAAAAGTGATATAAAAAAAATAAAAATATATAGAAATTATTAAAATACCTTATTTATATATAATACCTCCTAAAGAAATTCTATTAAAAATAATAAAATTAATAATAAAAAAATTAAAGCCTTTTAGAGAATTCTAATTAATAATATTTATAGCACTTAGGGACTATATAACCCTAATAGAATACTATTTAGCTAAAAGGGCCTCCTTTTAGGTATAAATACTATCCTCCTTATCTAGCTTAATTATTCCCTAAATAAATAAAACACTACCTTAAGACTTTAATAATTTATACTATTTATATAAATAATTTAATTTAAATAAAATCTCTTATAATTCTATTTTTACCTTTTTAATATTTAATTTTACTTCTTTTTATTAAATAATATTTTATAAAATTAAGAGAAATCAAAAAAATAAAGAAAAATTAAATAAAAATAATTTATAAATAGCCCTAATATTATTACTATTATAAGAATAATTACACTTAATGCATACTTTATAATAAAATAACTTTTTAACTATTTTATATATTTATTTATTTTTAAAATAATATAAATATAGTATAATATTAATACCCTTAAAATTAATATATATAATAAGATTAAAATATTTAAATTTAGATTTAAAAATATAATTTAATATAATAATTAATAAAGTATAATATAAAATAATTAAAAAAATAAATTAAATTAATTATAAAAGAATTAAATAAAATTAATTTTAAAGGCCTTAAGAATAAAATTAATAAAGAGAAGATATTATATTATAGCTTATATTAAGACTAATATATATTATATACCTTTATTTATATTTTTATATTAATTATAAAAGGTTTACCTTAATTTATTTTATAAATTTAAATAAATCTAAAAAAGAATTTATATTAAATTATTTAATAATCCCTAATAAACCTTAATATTATAAATACTATTTAAAATATTTATTACTAATAAATAAAAAAAAGCCTTTAAGCTATTTTAGCTTTTAATATAATTATTTTATTTTAATTACCTTTAGCACTCCTAATAATTAATTATTAAGTGATATAATACTTAACTACCTCTTTATATTATTTAATATAATGCCCTAGCCTCTCTACTAATAATACTATAGAATGATCTCCGACCCTCTGCGCTAGACGTTAGGAATTAACCCAGACTGTTACAGTTTTAGTACTAGCTTTCCCTTAGAAAGCGGGGGCTAGAGAAGCTATAAGATTAACCTAGCGGGTAAGTAATAAGGAATCCAGTGAATTATATTAGGAAGCTGAAATTTGTGGCTAAACTATTATCTGCGCTATTCCACTAGGGGGTTGGAAAATAGGTATTAATAGTAGACTTTCCTTCACGAATCGGAATTGCGCGCTTAAGGCAATAAGCAATTCTAAATTATGCTGAAAGCTATTATAAAACCCGAATCTCAATGGAACTTATTGCCGCTTTAATAGTATAAGCTTTAGTGCTAATTAGCCTTTACTTATTTAGCGCTTACTTTACTCCTAGAGCTTATTAAGTTATATTATTAGCCCTATTAAATAGCCTAAATCCTTAAGGTTAAATATATAAATATTATAAGTATTAATAATAAGGTAGAGGTAAGGTAAAAATATAAGCTAGGTAATAATAGCTAAGAGTATATTAAATAAATATTTAAGGTAAATAAAATATAATTTTTAACTTTTTATTTATAAAAATATTCTTATTTTCCTATAACCTTCTATTAAGCTATTATTTATTTCTATTTTAATATATTATTAATATAAATCTTTTTTATTTTTCTTTTATTTTTTTTTTTTTCTTTTTATAAATTATATTAAAAAAGTATTAATATAATAATTATTATAATCTCTATAAAGAGGCTAGAGGTAAGATAATAAGGGAGAAAAGTATAAAATTTAAATAAATTAGTTAAAATAGCTCTTTAAAATAGCCTCATTTAAAATAAATTATAGATTAATCTATACCTAAGTTATTAGCTTTTAAAATTAAGAAACTAAAAGTAATATTACTATAAGCTTAAAATCTAGAAAGTATATATAATAAACTTTTAAAATGCCTTATTGCTAAATTAATATATAATTAGGTATAAGAAGGAATTCCTAATTTAAATCCCTAAAATATCTAGATATTTAAGTATTATATAGAGTTTTTTAGGCATATTATAAAGGGGAGAAAAGATCTAAATAAAATTAGAGTAATAAATAAGAATATTTAAGTAGTAATATAGCGATTTTACAATATATAGGAATAAGAGAATTATAAATATATTTCTCTTAATATTAAAAGATTAATAGCTCTAATTAGTGCTCCTTTATATAGTTATTAAATTCTTCTAATAAATTTTAGTATATTTAGGGAGAATTAGTGGAAAAGATTAGCTTATTAGTAGGAAAAAGGCATATAAGCTAAAAATATTCCTAACTATTAAGAACTTTATCTTTATATAAAAGTTCTATTAAAGAAATAAATTTTATAATTATATATATAATAGCACTTAAATAAATAATACTAATTTATTAAATATATATTATTTTACTTTTAGGAGATTATAGGAGATTTATTAAGTAAGGTATAAAGTAATAGCTCTTTATATATAAAGATTGACCTATTAAATATCTAATATTTTAATAAGACCTTTAATATATTATTTTATAGATTAAAGGGAAGCTAAACTTTAAGCTTAAGCGTATAAGAGAAATCTATAAAGTAATTAATAAAAACTAATAAAGCAATTAACTTTCCTTAAACTAGTAAAGAGATTAATAAGGTACTAAACTATAATATCCTTTTATAAAGCGAATAAGGGGTCTTAATAGCTTTCTGCCACCCCTTTTTAATTAATATTGCATTAGCTAGCTAATATTAACTCTATTAAGGCATTTTTAGGCTTAAGCACAGTAAATAAAGTCCTTAATATTAGGCTATTAAGGGATAGGAAGCTTTTTAGGAATAGAGCTTTAGTTTAACTTAATAGAAGATTTCTAATCTGCAATAATAAGAAGAAACCCTAATCTCTAATTTTCTCTTCCTATATAGGTTCTTAAGGATATTTAAATTAATTATATTTATACTTCCCTTATTAAAAAGATCTATTCTATTAACCTAAAACTTAATAACTCTATCTCTAAAGAGCGGGTTATAAACTTAAAAGCTTAGTAAAAAATTGCCTATAAAGCGCAAAGAATATTTAAGCGCAAGAAGCTTTAAAAGTTCTAATAAAGCTAAAGGCTTATTTATAAAAACTATTTAGGGGAGTTTAAATAAAGTAATTAGCACTAGACTTATTTTAATTGCATTTACTATATACTGCCTAAAAAGCAGTTATAATTTAGCTAGACTTTATTATTTAGACTTTAGCTATAAAGCCTAAAATAGATTTCTATATTTAAAGATTTAATTACTCTTTATACTGAAGATTACTATATTATATATTAAAATATTTTATAACCTATTAATAAGTACTATTTAGTTTTAGAATATAATAAGAAGATTAAAAGGTAAGAATATACTATTTTCTTATTTAAGCATATTAATTAATTTAATTCTTTAATATTTTAGTTTAAACTTATTAAAAGTATATATATTGCTATTATAAAGCCTTTTATAAAAGATTATTTAATTTTATTTAGTTTTATTTTCTTTATAGTAAGTAATAAACTAATAAGTCTAATTAGCTAAATAACTATCAGTCTTATATTAATAGCTATAATATTCCTTTCTACTATAATCTAATTACGTTCTAATATATAATAGTATATATAGGATATTATCTAGCTTATTATAAATAAATTAATCTTCCTGCAGATAAATATATATAATAGTAAATAGATTAAACTGCCTAAAAATAATATATTTCTAATTATATTCTAAATTATATTAAGAGCTAGAAGGATATAAACTCTTTATTATATTCCCACTTTTAATATTATATTATCTGCTCCTCTGCTTAAGATTTATAGTATCACCTAAATAATATTTATAGTACCCCTAAAGAACCTATTTAAAAGCGGAAAGCTAGGCTAAAAGATAATAAAAACCTCTAGAAGCTTATGCAAAAGATCTAGAAATTTATTAATATTCTAGAAAGATTATAATACTACTTTAAGAAAGTTAATATATTAGTCCTATAGTTAATTTAGTAAGCCTATTTAATTTAATACCCTTAAGCAGTCTAACTTTATATTATTGCAGTAAGAATAATAATTTATAATATATTATAAATTCTTATTATAATTATAATTTCATTAAATTGCCTTTTAGTTATATTTATTTTAATGTAGCTATTAAGACCCTAGCTTTATATTTAGAGAGTTTAAAGTCTTTACCTCTTCTCTTACTAGAGGCTTCCTATTTAATAAAGTTATTTATTTAATTACTTAAATTAACTAGCTTAATAGTGCTAATCGACCTAATGCTTTTATTTATATATACTAGCCTGAAGATTATTATTAAATATCTATTAATATTTATATTAAAATTAGAAATTATCCTAATAGAGATATTAACTAAATCCCTAAAAGTAATAAGTAAATTCTTATTAATAAATAAGGGCAAATATTTTATTAACTATTTACTTAGGAGATAGAGAAAAGACTTATTCTTTTTAAGGTAATAGGATAAAAGGTATAATTAGGAACCCTAATATAATATTCTTAATAATAATTTAATTAAAATTTTAAAATAAAATATTAAGGGTTCTAATATAAAGTTAAGGTCCTATATATAAGGATTTCAAATGGAAAAATAGAATATTAATTATATTAGATTAATTATTCTATATTTAAGGATTAATAAGTACTTAAAAAAGAGATAAATCTTAAGATAGTTATTATAGGCTAGGACGCGCAGTACAACCTAGGCATATATAACCCTATACCTATAAATTTCCTCCTCTAATTATAATAAGTTTATTTAATTTAATAAATAAATTTAATAAATTATAATAAAATTTATTTAAGTTTATTAATAAACTATTATAAATCTTATAAGACTTTAAAGGATATAAATATAATTATTATTATAATAAATAGAACCTAATTATTTTAGCTTTTAATATAATTATTTTATTTTAATTACTTTTAGTAGTTTTAAATAATTAATTATTAAGTAATATAATGCCCTTTATTTACTTTTTTTATATTACTTAATATAATGCCCTAGCCTCTCTACTAATAATACTATAAATAAACTCTATAATATCTATTAGGAATTAATCTAGACTATTATATATTAAAAGCTTTTATTTAAAAGATTATTATATTACCCCTAAATAATATTATATTATTATAAATATATTTAAAATTTAATTTATTAATACCTGAAGCTTTATATTAAATATAATACCTCTTGCATATAATGCCTAATAGGTTAATCTAGAAATTATTATTAAAATCTAATAGCTTTAAGCAATAATATAGGAACTATATACCTAATTGCAAAACTAACTCTTAATTTAAGCCTATAAAAAAGAATATAACCCTAATAAAGTATTAAACTATCTTAATTAGAACTATTTAATAAAAACTTTAAGAATATAATACCCTTTATTATATAACTTAAAATATACTTTTAATAATTCTTATATAAATTTACTTTAACTAAATAAAAGGTTATATATACTTATAATTATATAAAAAGCATTATTATTACCTAATTTAAGCTTATTATAAAGAACTATTTTAAATATAATAATAAAATTATATAAAATCAGAATATAATTAAAATCTTTTTAAAATAAAATAACTTTAAAATTATGTATAAAAATATATTTAGAATAATTAATATAGAATAATAAGTAACTATTAATAGTTATAAAATTAAGTAAATTTAATTTATTATTACTTATATTATTATATTTTAATAAATTATAATTAAACTTAAATAAAATAATAATATATTTATTAAGATTTACTATTAAGAATTTAAGGATAAAATTAACAATAAGATCTATAAAGCTAAATAACCTAATATTTTTATTAAATATATTATTATAATTATTAAAATTAATAAATAATAATATAAATGTAAAAAAGAGAAATCTTAAGAATATTAAATTAAATATAATACTTTTTATAATCTTTATTACCTTAATTAATATTAAAAAAGTAATAATTTAAAAAGGAATTAAAGACCATAAAATAGTAATACCTTTATTAGAATTTATAATAAATTAATAGAATTTAATACTACTTAATAAAACTTTTTATAAATTATTTATTAGAATTATAATAAAAAGGGGTATATTAAATAAAGATATTAAAATCCTAATAAAACTAATAGAAAGTTTAAACCTATACTAAATAAATAAAGCCTTAAAATAATTACTTATAAATAAAATAAACCTCAAATAGCACTTTATACTATTACTAAAAAAAAAGAAATATAGTTCACTTTATTAAATAGCTTACTAAAATAATAATTACCTTATATATAAAAATAGTAAGAATAATAGCTATTATTCTAATAAGCCTTAAATGATAATAACTAATATATATTTATAATAATATAATAAGAATATAATAAAATAAAATTCCTTAAGAATTAGTTTAATGAAATAAATAAGCTCTTTATAAAGATTACTATAAATTATACTAAAATAATTACTTAACTTTCTAATAACCTTATATAAAAAGATACGCTAAATAAAGCACTATATAATATATAATATAAAGGCCTATCCCTAAGGGAACCCCTATAATAACTAAACTAAGCAATAAAATACTTACTATAATTAAAATAAGAATTATAAGCCCTAAAGGTAATAACCTAATCTATATTAAAGGGAAATAGCACTATATTAAGGGGTATAATTACTTAATATAACCTAAATAATAAATATATACCTAAAACTAAAAAATAGAATTAAAGCTTAGCCCTATAAATAAAGAACTTATTAACCTTATAAAAGAATAATACATAGTATTAAGAGCTAATAATATAGGACTATTCGTAACTATATAAAGCTATAATTAAGCTATAAGCTTAAAACTAATAGTCTAATTTTAATATATTTTCCCTATAATACTAAAAGATAATAAAGAAGATAATAATATAAATAATAATAAGATTCTCTTAAATTCTAACTTAAAGGAAATTAATATAGATTTAAACTTAATCTATATAATAAAATAAGAAGAATAAGATATAAATACTAAAAACTTTTATATATATAGGATTATATAAAGAATAATATATAAAAAGAAAGAAGTAAAAGGATATTTATAAAATATATTAATTCTTATAATAGCGCACCTAAATTACTATATTATTTTATAAATCTTATCCTTTAATTATAAATACCTTATATACTTTATATTTAAAATCTCTAATAATTATTACTTAAAATGCCTAAATAATTATATAATTAAGCAATAATATAATACAAATATTATAGCTAATTAAAAAAGCATCTAAAAACTAAAATATCTAAATATTAATATTCTTATAAAATAAAACTAACTATTCCCTAATAAATATATAAATAGTATTTATAACTTATTCAAATATTAATATATAAAATGCAAATTATATAAATAAATAAAAATAGATAGTTAGCATAAATACTATATATAATAACTAATATAACCTTAAATATCTAGCTACTATAAATATAAAAAGCTAAGAATAAGAAAATCGCATAATAGTTATAATAAGCTAGCAAACTAGTAGAAAATAGCAAATACTGCCTATAAGGGAGCTATAAGATTAAGAAGAGCTAGAAGAATTTATAGAACTTCTATAAAGAGCTCTAAATATAATATAAAGCCTAAATATATAAGAATAATAAATGATACTATAAATATAAATTAAGAATAAATAATTTACTAGTTTAATAAATAATAAAACTAAAATAAATACTATTAATCCTTAAATTATTAATTATCTTTAATTATAATAAAAAGATAAAAATAACCCTTATAAAATATATAATATAAAAGGAATACTATTTAAATATAAAAATTAAAGAATTATTTATAAAATTAATTATCTTAAGATATTTATTAAAAAAAAGAATTAAAATATTAATTTTAATATTATATTATTTTAAAAATATAATATACTTTTAAATTATTTATAGCTTTATTATTATAATAATTTTATTAATTAATATATTAATTAAATATAAACCTTTTAAGATAATATTATTAATAATAATAATAATAATCTTATAAATAATATAAAATCTTAATTCTTTATTAATAAAATAAAAATAAATAAATAAAATAAATATAAAAATATTTCTAAATTTAAAAAAAAATATATAACCTCCTTAAGAAATATAATATTAATATAAAAAGAACTAAATATAATCAATATAATAATATATTATATATTTTAAATAATAATTTATATAAATAAATAAAAACCTTATATAAAAGGTATTTAATAATAATAGATTATAAAAGATATTAATATAATATTAAATCTATAAGAAATTATTTATTAAAAAAATAAAAATATATTTATTATTATATATAATTTAAGACTATAAGATATAATTTCAAAATAATATCTTAATTAAATTTTATAGAAATTATAATCTTAATAAAATATAATCATATAATCTTAAGAATTAAATTAAAAATATATTAAAAATAAATATATTAAAATATTAAAATTATTTATAAATTATTAAATTATATTTATTCTTAAAAAAAAAAAAAGAAATTCTAATTTATTATAAATTATTATATATTTAATAATATTATATTAAAAGATTATATTCCCTTATTTTTAATTAATAAATAAAAATATTAATTTTATAAAATAAAGTATTTTATTATATTAAATCTAAAAAGAGCTTATAATTTAATATATATTAAAAAAGAATATAAATAGAAATTTATTTTTAAAATAAAATATAAATTATATAAATATCTTATTATACTTTTTAAACTTATTAATATATTAATTAGATTTTAATAAATAATTAAATATATATTATATAAGCACTTTAATATATTTATAATATATTATTTTAATAATATTTTTATTTTTTTTTAAAATAAAATCAAACTATATAAAATATATTTATATAATCTTATAAGCCCTTTAAAATATAAATTTATTAATTAAACTTAAAAAGCTTATACTTATATTTTAAAAATTAAATTTTTAAAATATATTATTTTTTATAATAAAATTAAAATAAAAT
This sequence comes from Thelonectria rubi, assembly GCA_013420875.1. Classification (NCBI taxonomy): domain Eukaryota; kingdom Fungi; phylum Ascomycota; class Sordariomycetes; order Hypocreales; family Nectriaceae; genus Thelonectria; species Thelonectria rubi. Next base: position 4,066 of record WMHX01000206.1, on the reverse strand, counting down.
TAAAATAAAATTTAATAATTAAAAATTAATTAATATTAATAATTATTAAAAAAATATAAATATTCTTTATATTTAATAATTATTATTAATAATTCCTTAAGAATTTTAATAAGATTATTATATTATTTTTAGAATTTATATAAAAAAATTAAAAACTTTTCTATTATTTAATATTTAAAAGGCTTTTAAATATATTAAGGACTTTATTTTTAATAAATTAATATTTAAAATATTTAATTTTAAAAAATTAATTAAATTTAAAATAAATATTTTAAATTTTATTTTAAATATTTAAATTAAATAATATAATAATAAAAGATTTTTATATTTAATTATATTTTATTTTTATAAAATATATAAAATAGAATTTAATTATTTAATTTATAATAAGGAATTCTTAATTATTATTAATACCTTTAAGGAATTTTAATATTACCTCTTTAAAAGCTATTAATAAATTATAATTAATATAAATTATAAAAATATTTTATATTTTATTATAATAAAAAATTAAATAAATAATAATTCTAATATATTATATACCTTTTTAAATTTAATTATATTATTAAATATAAAAAAAGGCCTTATAAATAGATAAATTAATATTATAAATTAAAAATATTATTTTAAAATAGATATAATAAAGATTAAAAAATAATTCTTATGTTTTATTTTTAATAAATATTTTAAATAAATATATATTATTTTTACTTAGAAAATATTATATAAGTAAATTATTATAATTATTTAGACGTATAAAATAAAATAAATTATTAAAAGTATTATTTTAACATAAAATATTAAAATAGTTTTTATAATAGATCCTAAAGTATAATTAAAAATAACTTAAATTTAAAGATATTAATAAATTATATATATTAAAGGAATTATATAAATAATTTATATATAAAGTTTATAAATATTTACTTTATAAATATTAAGGAATTAATAAAACCTTTAAATATATTAAAATAATATATATATATTTTAGGATTAAGAAAATAATTTAGAAAATTATTAAGTAATATTTTATTTATAAAAATTCTAAAATATAATATTATAAATTATATAAATATTTATAATTTTAATTAATCTTAATATAATCATAGAATTTAATTATTATAGATTTTATTATTAAATTTTTCTTATTATTAGATCTTATTATAAATATAATTTATAATAGTATTTTAATTATTATGAATAAATTTATTAAATCTTTTTATTGTATATTAAGAATTTACTAATATAAAATATAATAGTCTGGATTAATTCCTAATGGAATAACCTAGAGTTCATTTATATTATTTATTAGTAGAGAGGCTAGGGCATTATACTAAGTAATATAAAAGGATTATAATAAGAGATATTATTATATTATTTAATAGTTAATTACTAGGAATATTAAAAATAATTAAAATAAAATAATTATATTAAAAGTTAAAATAGCTATATTCTATTTAATAGTAAAATAAATATATTTATATATAAGCTATTTCTGGAGTTAATTAAAATTAATTTAAATTAAATTATCCTAATTTAACCTATATAATTAAATTAAATTAAATAATTCCTATTTAATTTATATTTAATATTTACTCTTATAAATAATATTTTTATAGGTATATAAGGTTCTATTACAATTAACCGCCTAATCCCTTATAAATTATAATATAAGCTGTAATATAATATCTTCCCTCTATTAGTCTTAATCTTAAGATTATACAAATAGGCTATAATTTCTATAATTTAGTTCCCTAATTAATTTACCCTTATTTTCTTACTTTTCTAATTAAAAATATATTAAGTTATAGCGCTAAAATTATTTTATATATAAAAATTATAGCTAAAAGATATAATAACCTTACTAGAATAATTAAAAAGTTTAAATTTAAAATACAATATTATTCTATTTATTTTAAGGCTAATTATAATCCCTATATAATAATAAAGGGGAAATAATAGTATAATTTCTATATAAAAAAGAAATATATTTAATATAATTTTAAAAAATAAGTTAAATTATTATATATTATATTAAGAATAGTATATTATAGTATATTGTTATTAGTGCCCTAGCTGCTTATTATAATAAGTTCCATTTAATATAGAAATTAGTATTTCTATTTTAGAATATATTAAAAATTATATATTAAATATAATTTATAATTATTTAAATTTCTTGCTTTTTATAGCTCTATTATACCTAAAAAGGGGATTAAAATAGCTTAATTCTATCTAATAAAATAGATAATAATAATCTAATACCTAAATTAAGTCTAATAATTTAAATTAAGAAGGTTTACTATATTATATATATTTATAAGCCATAATAATTTAATATAATCTTAATTAAAACCTCATTTAAAATAAATATATTACCTCTTAATTAATACTAAAGGAATTAAGGCTTATTATTCCTTCTTCCCTTAGAATCCTTTATAAATTAATTCTAATACCTATAAATCTTAATTAATTAATACTATATAATATCTAAATTAATAAATTAATAACTTAAAATTTATATTTTGTAATGCATTTAATAAGAGATTATCTTTACTAAACCCTATAATATAATAAAAATTTAATTACTTAAAGCTATTAAAATAAGCTTAAATATAGTAATAAAGAGCTAAATAAGATATTTATTAATTTAGATATAAAGAGTAAAAAGCTATTTAAAAAATTATTAATCTTATAGCCTTTAAATATAAGATTCTAAAGTATATATATAAATATAAATTAATAATAATTTAATAATTAAAAAGTAAATTAAATAAACTAAATGCCTTATTAAAGAAGCTAATTAAGGGGGGTAAATTAAACTAATAAGAGGCCTTATTTCTAAAGATATAATGCTTTTAGACCTATTTAATATAGACCCCTATAAGAAGTGGCTACTGCAGTTAATTAGGGCCTTAATAGTTTTATTAACCTTAATAATAATAATAATAAATAAGCGAGGAGAAAATCCTATAGTTAAGATTTAATTATATAAGAAGGCTAGGGGGTTAAAAAGGTTAATAGAATTAGTAGGAAAAAGAGATTATATTTCTAATAAATTATTCAATAGATAAATAATATATATATTTAGCTTATAATATAATATATAATATTTCTATATAATTTATTAATTATATATTAAATATTATAATTAAAATATCTTTTTTAAATTACTTTATATTCTTTAGATTTAAACTAATAAATATTTTATTTAATTCTTAATTATTATATTTAAGCTTATTTTAATAGATTTTAAAAAGGTATAATAAATAATAAAAGGTAATAAAGGGAAGTCTTAAAGGAAGTTTAAGAGATAAAATAAAAAGATAGAAAGAACTTAATTAAATATTAAGAATTAATAAATTAAAGTAATTATAATAATATAAAGATTATTTTAATTAATTAAAAGAAAATATATTAAATTAATAATAAATAATTATAAATAAAAAGGGAAAAACCTTTATTATTTATAAATAATTTCTTAATTATTATTAATTTATATATAATAATATATATATTAAATAAAAAGTATATTAATAATAATTATAATAATGTAAAGAATTCCTATTATAAATTAATAAGGAATAGATAATCTATATTTAGAATATATAATGCCTTAAAATATATTTAATATAAGATTTTTAATATATTTAGAAATAGAAAATATTAATTATTTAATTAAATAATAATAGCTATAATAAGAAGGTAAGGCCTTAATAAGAGAATAGTATAATATAGTATTTCTAATATAGTATCTAGTTATTAGACCTATTTATTTATTTTAGTAATAGATTACCTAATTAGGTAAATATATAATATTTTTTTAATATCTTTTAATTAATAAAATATAAAAATTATAAAATATATTATTATAATCTTTAGACTTTTATAATTTTAATAGCTAAATTTATTATCTTATTAGATAAATATTAAAAGAATTATTTATAAGAGAATTCTTATTATTTTATATAAAGGGCTTTTATAGCCCCCCTAAAGCTTTATATAGTATATTTTATCTTATAATATATAATATATTATATAAGGATTTTAAAAATAAAAGCTATTT